>VXAL01017819.1:230376-305044 GCA_013399475.1 Chauna torquata | reverse complement strand
CTTGGGTTGTTCAGCCCAGAGGAGAGGAGGCTGAGGGGAGGCCTCATGGTGGCCTGCAGCTTCCTCACGAGGGGAGCGGAGGGGCAGGGCTGATCTCTGCTCTCTGGTGACAGCGACAGGACCCGAGGGAACGGCATGGAGCTGTGACAGGGGAGGGTCAGGCTGGATGTTAGGAAAAGGTTCTTCACCGAGAGGGTGGTCGGGCACTGGAACAGGCTCCCCAGGGCAGTGGTCACAGCACCGAGCCTGCTGGAGTTCAAGAAGCGTTTGGACAACGCTCTCAGACATATGGTCTGATATTTGGGTGGTCCTGTGTGGAGCCGGGAGTTGGACTCGATGATCCTTGTGGGTCCCTTCCAACTCAGGATATTCCGTGATTCTATGATTCTATTCTGAAAGTTGATTAAACCCTTATGTTGCCTACACTGGGTAGTGTTAGTTCTGCGCTAGCACTGTTTGCCAGAGAATGCATGTTATTGTGTGTCCCTCTGTGAGGTGACTGTAAGTAAATTGCATTCATCCAGGCATTTTGTCTAATTAGGAGAGCAGCTGCGTTTGAAAACATTGTTCTTAAGGGCTGATGTCTCAAGGATTACTTTATTTAATTAGAAAGAAACAAATCACTGATGAGATGGTCTCTTTCTAGAGTTCAGAGAATTTGATTTGAATTGAAAAAGTGACTTTTTGAACTACAGCTTACATGGTAATGGATAGGAAAGAGGAAGCGAGAGTGCAGCTGACGACATACAGCTTCTGCTACAAAGACAGATTTGAGTTGATGGTGGTCTTCAGAAAGAGGAATTTTCTAAAAACATGAGTAAAATCCTGCCTTCAGCTACTAGGGATTAGGAGATGTCCATCTGTTTTTGTGATTATTTCTGTTTATTTTTTGCAAGGCTGCAGATTGAGTCTCTCTTGTGACACTCCCAGCACTATGGTGGGGGTTGCAGGGATGGGAGGAGGGAGGAGGTTTCCCTCAGGACTGTTACAAGTTAGCATGAAAGTGTTCAGTCTTGTCTCTAGTTTATGCCTTCCAACTTAAGTCTTCCTGTCTAAAAGGCCTTGTTTTGGACCATGTAAAAATATGTGCTTGTTCATAAGTTTGTAGATAGATGGGCAAATTAGGGGAGAACAGGAGCAACCATTACACAGATGGGGACTCGGGAAGCACACAATATTCAGGAGAATGGAGAAAGTGGTGGGGACCAGAAATCCAGGGTGGCAGAAAGAGTTGCACACAGTAACCAGGGTGAGTCTGGGGACAAAAGCTTGAGAGTTAAGCCAGAAAACAGAGTTAAGGGCATCAGTATTCAGAAAGAGTGGAAGGTGCAGGAGTGTAATAGGAGAATGGAAACCAGGAAAAAAAAAAAAGTGATACAATTTTGTGTGGCTATAATAGCTTCTTGGTAGGGATCTTGAAAGCACTGCCATCCTCATTTAATTGAGAAGAAGCTGGGGCACAAAGAAGTCATTTGAACAGCAAAGGTCTAAGTTTATAATGGATTGTAACCAGAGGTGCCCGGGAAGCACATGTGGCGAGTAGTCGACCTGAGGCTAGCACTCAGACAGTCACTGCACCTCCACCTGCTCGTGTGATTGGACACAAAATGGTTATTAAGACTCTTTGGAAGTAAATGAAGGTAAATGAAGGTTTTAGTCTGGCTTCTCTGAGAATGAGATATCCAAAGTAGATGCTGGGTGCTTCTGCCGTGGGATGGAGAGCTGGGTCAGAAGACTGTCCCACAGAGCTTAAGGCATTTCTTAAAGAGGGGCTATCAGTAACTTGCTGCTGAGAGGGGCAGTGACCCTTCCCCATCACTTCAAAACCTCATCTCTGGTCTGGTGGAAGGAGTCAGGCTAGCTGCTTGGGCTGGGGCACAGGCAGAGAGGAAATGAAAGCATACCATTCAGCTGTGCCTGGAGGCTAGGCCTGCTTTGTACTGGCAGTAGCTCTGCTCTGATGCGTCTCATAACCTTGCACTGGATTGTGCTCAGTTGGTGCTGACTCCCCCTTTTCACCTCAGTTTCTGCTAAGAACTGTTTGCAGGTCAATCCTTGCCTGAAATGAGGCAAATAAAGCCAGGACCCAGTCTGCCTTGTGCTGTTAAATCAGAAGCCAAGGAGAATAATGATTATTTCTCCACATCAGGTGATAACTTCTTTTACACTTATTGGTCTCATTCATTGGCATCTCAATGAAAATTCAGAACTGACTGCTAGTTGATCCTGATATTAGTCCCTAATCCTCTCTCTCAGCCTCCCTCCTTTCCACATTTCCTCCTTACAATTATAGCTTTTTTTTTTTTTTCCCCCAGCAGAACCTCATTTTCTTCCCATCCTCTGGATTTCTATAGGCCCTGCAGCATTATTTTTCTGCCCTCATTAGCATTCATAATGCTTAGCAATTTCCTATCACCTGGAGATTTCATTAAAATATTGTTTAAAACTCTTTTCCTGATCATTAATGTTGAATGAGAATTCCAGCTGTTAAGACATTGCAGTACAGTTCCAGACACTTCTCCCAGTTCAGTCCTTGCTCTTCATTTTTGCTTTCCTTTTACTTTATTACCCTTCAACAGCTTTTCAATATAGGTGATCATGTTTGCATATCCAAGCTGCCATCTTTTCTGTTTGTATGCCAGATTATTCCAAGTGACTTGTGATCCATCATTTGAGGGTCTGCTCTCATTCTTACATGCTTAATTTATTCTTACTAATGGGCCTTTCTGCTAATATTTGAATTACTTCTGGATTGCAAAGCTGCTTTCTAAAAGTATTTGTAATCACAGTCTATGCTTTTATGTTGATTTAATCATTTATCATTCTCATTTTCTTCTAGTCCAAGGGATCCCAATTTTCTCCTTCCACTTGTCCAACATTAAGAATAAATGGAACCATCAAAGCCTTTAAAGTTACACCATTCAGAGAATTGTCTTCCATTACTTCATATTTCACACTGGACACATCACATCAGATTCTTAACTAGTATTTGCATATGGATCTGTCTTTTCACCATTCTGTTTGTGTGTGTGTGTGATCTATGATCTTGCTATTCTCAAAGTTCCATACTTCTCTGAAAAACAAAGCAAAACCAGCTGTGTGCAAGGTCCTGGCCTACTTCTTTGAAAAAGGAATGTATTTCCAACAGGAAAAACTAAACGTCAGTGTGCAGTTCTATAGTATAAAGTATTCCTTCTACCCTACTGCAGGATTCCACTGGTTAACTCTGAAGTGCTGTAAATGTACCTTTTTTTTTCCGGACAGGTGAAAATTTAGAGTTTAGTTATTGCAAAACTATCTTAAATGGTTTTTCCAACATGAATAAAGCTCAATGCAAGGGGGGGAAAAAAAAGAAAAAAAAAAAAAACCTGGGTCCTTTCATAGTAATGTATTGACAAGCTTAGTTAAGGATGGCAAAAATTTTCAAGACATATGGTTAGAAAGCCCCAAGGCACATATTCAGCAAGATGCTCATCTACCTCAAAATAGGTAAGTGGTCCCACTGAAGACAATAGTGCTACTTCTGTGCTTAAAGTCAGGCGCACGCTTTAATATCTTGCTAAACTGAAGCCTAAGACCCACTAATTTTAATCTTGCCAGAAACTTCTACACATTCTGGATCACAGCATTCAGAATGAAATGTCTCTTGTTGAAAATAGATCCATTACCTTAAAGATATCCAGGAGGAACATGGAAAGTAAAAGAATTCTTCTCAGAGTTTTGCAGCATGCTGATTTAGCTGATGATCCTATTTATTTGCATTGGAGATCTGTGCAGATAATGGAGGTTAGACTGCAATGCAGAGGATGGCGTGGTAATGTACTTTTATTGACTAACGGGCATTGAACACATTCAGATAATGCATTGTTAGCTTGCAGTATGCTAAGAGTCCTGCTCCTTTCACATTCTTTCAATAAAAACAAACAAACAAACAAACAAAACAACAAGCCAACAACCTGCTGACTTGTGAGGACTACAAGTTTTATTGGGCATACTTTGAAATGCCTTCTCTTTTCTAGTAAAGATAAAATGGGACAGATGCAGTTTGCTTCACTGACATGTCTAGTTACTGGGAATATTTTTGTGAGTTTTGTGAGCTAACAAGATTTATATGATGGTGCATAAGAGTCATACTGAGCACTGTGATGACTGGGAAATGTTTTCATGTAAATGACTTCTGTTAGAAAATGCGGATCTGTGTATCCCCATAGAATCACATCAATGTCAGCAGCATCTGAGATTCGAGAAAAAGCCTTATCAAATTCCTTGTTTCGTTCCAATAATGTTAAATCCTAATTCTGCTAGGATGGAACTGTATGGAAACCCACATACTGAATTCTCTGTTTCAGCCATTACTTTGCCTCTGTTTATAAGAAGCAGACCTGCTATGCAAAACATGCCTTGGGGAACATGCTTTCCTGCTGAATCTATCCTGAAAGAATTATTTGGAGAGCTTCAATTGCACCTGCATTTTCTGGTAGGTAGGTCAGTGATAAAACCGTAACAGAAATTGCTTCAGCATTGTAAATTTACAAAAGTTACTAGTGTACATGGCTCCACTGCAGTATTGCTGAATGCGTCAGTGGAGCAATATTATGGGAAACTTTTCTCATCAACAAAGTGTTTGCTTCACTTTTCATCTCTAAAAAAGAGCAGTGGCAAACTAAAATAATTATATTTATTTCTCTTTCACTTTTTTATTTCCTATAAAGGTTAACTAAACCTAGCTACTTAATTGAGTTACTTTACAGACAATGGTTCTTTGCTCATAGGCATATTGCAGCTCCTGCCGTTTGAAGAATAGCTGTGATGGCAGAAAGATAGTGCTTATTGTGTGAAATTATTTATTTTTTCAGCATGCCATGTAACACCAGCAAGTTTGCAAAAACTCCAGTTGCACATCAGTACCGACAGTTAGCATCTTTCATGCTATTTGCCATTTGCATGTAGGGTCTGCTAAATTCATCATTTGCAGCAGGGTGGTGATCAGTTATAAGTCATTACTGAACTGTGAAAACAAACAGAAAACTTACAAGCAAGCTGAGATGGTGCCTGTGTGCTCAGCAATGGGATGGGCTAAAGCACATATTGCACATTCCAGGAAAGGAAAGAAGAATGGGAGACACATAGCTGATCTCTAATTCCTCTGCTACTGAGGCTGTGGCGTTTGTACTTTGTTTAACATTGCCGTTCACAAATTTTTCTGTGAATAGGCTGTGAACAAACACACACGCACACATATATTATCTTTGCCCTCTGACTTTGCTATGTCATCCTCATTTCAACTTACTTCTCTTTAACAAATTTGTATTTATTGTCAGGTGCCTAAGAAGATTCCTTGTTTATGTTCTTAATTGCATTTTTATTAGACTAGTTTGATTGCAAAGTAGATTGCCATATGAACACCTGGGAAAGGCAGGAGACAGGAAGTTGTAACTAGAGCATTTTATAAAATACTAGGTTCTTAAAATCACTCAGAGTAGTACATGTGAATATCAGCAATCCATGTCCAAGTAATCCTTGGCAAATCATTTGCTTACAAAGAAACATACAACATAGTACCAGTTAATTGTGCATGAGATGATTTGGTATTATGTAAAATATATACTACAGTACGTAACATGTTCTCCCTTACCACAGGAGACTCATAGACCTTTCTACATGCCTTTTTGATGTAAGAATATGAGCATACAAGACATCTCTTACTTGCCTTACTGTGATTTTGGCTGCAGTGATACCAGGTAATCTTCTTTCCCACCTGTGCTAGGCTGTAAAATAAGCATCTTGAATCTTACCTCCTGCTGAATGTTCTTATACTCAGCTTCAGAGGTGTTCTACAGGACTTGCTTGAGTGGTCAGGTGTTGAGGAACTTACAGAACTGAGGAGGGCCTATGTGAAGAGGATGCTGGGTTAAATCTGTGTCAAGACTGAGAAAGAAGAGAAATTCTCTCAAAGCATGCCACTCTTTGAAACCTGGAGAAGCACAAGTAACACTAGGGTGCATTACAGTCAATGTAATGTTAGAAAATTTTGCATGGTAATGACTCAGTACTTCCTATGTATAAATTATCTGTCTATTAAAGCTTTGAGCCAGGTTCACTTTAAGCATACCTGAATCCAGCTTGAAGAATGTCCAGGCAATTAAGTTTGGTCTGAACTTGACCTATTGCCTGTAAAACAGTCTCCTCTGACTGATGACAGGTTTTCTGGACATGAGACATGCTGCCATTAGGAGTGGGAGCAGCACAATTGTGGGAGTTCGTGCTGCTCTTCTTCTGTTGATGGAGTTAATTGTGCTTTGGTGCAGCGGGCACAGGTGTTCTCTAAAATGCCAATGCCAAAGACATGGCAAAGGAATTTCAGACGGACATCTGCTCCTCATTTAGGGGCTTTTGATATGTGTATGCAACATTGTAGACCATGCACAGGCACTCAATTAGCCCGTGTTGGTGTGAGAACCAGAAAATGTATAGCTCTGCCACTAGGTAAGCGTGACTTTTAGGTCAGCAAGGAGCAGGCATTTCTGGATCTCAGTCAAGGCTTTACCTGACTTCTTGCCCCATTACATTAATTAAACCTAGAGCTTGAGAAGGAGTGTCTATCTGAAAGTGTTTCCACAGTTTGATATTTAAGAAGAATTGCAGGAAAAAATCAACACCACTGTCAGGAACCTTGAATGACATGGAGAGAAACAGAGAAAATTGGAAGTCACTTAAGGGATTAACTGAACCTCCAAAAATTGTTCAGGTTGATGGCTTGTCCTTCTCCTATCTGTACATGCTTCCTCTTCATCTCTGATATCTCACATTTTTCACTCTCAGGTGAGACTGCTGCTGTTTCTGGTCTTATTGACCATGGGAATACTGTGCCATTTTGGAGAGCTGGAGTAAGCTGCTACATCAATGTCATTATACACACAGAGATGCTACTTCAGGTTCTGGTAGGACCAGAACCTGAGTGTCATTGTGATGGTGTCCCTGAGCTCTTTTGTGCCTCAGCACTGTTCTAGTGCAGCCATGTTTTTTCTAATTGTAGTGCTAGCTCATGGCCCCACACCATAGCTTGGGCAGCCCCTGAGTTCATTGTGCAAGCCTGCCTGAGGGACACTATGGCTTTCTCACCTCTTTGCATTCTGCAGCAGCTTTAGATTAAAGCAGGATAAAGAGGCAAAGACTCTTTGTATCACTTTTGCTGAGCTGAAATTATCCATCTGGTTGCTTCCGTTCCTGTTTCTCAGATTCCTCTTTCCTGCAGCACTGACAAATTTCCTCTCTTTTCTATACAGAGACATTTTTAAAAGCTCTTTCTCAGCAAAGCAGATACATGGTCTCAATACAGAAATCCTTATCCAGAATTTGCCTTGCAAAAGTGGAGAAATTAGTACCCAGACCTACGTAGATTTCTTTTTTGCCCTATTCCTCCGACCTTAAGTGAGACTAGAACTTCTTTTTTTAAAACCTTACTAGATATGCCAGAAGCCCTAAGACCAGCCCTCTGTCCAAGCATCAGCGTGGATCAAGTTTTCTCCACTCTCTCTTGCAAAACAGAGGCAGCTGCTATCCTTGTTGTTTCAATGAAGAACATCTGCCATCTCTTAAGAGGAGTCTGAAACCTTAGCTAGCAGCTACCCTGCTTGATGTTTTTAATACCTGTAAAACAACACTGATCTACCAGCTGCAGTACAGATTAAGGACAAACACAGAAACATTTGCAACAAACAAAGCATCTCCACATGTGGGCACCCAAAGAAATATTTCATCATCACAGAATAGGATGTTTTAAATTAGATGCTCAAATCTCCTTCCTTGCAAAAAAATTCTTGTGTAAATCTTACAAAAGTGTTCATATAGAACATTTGGAAGACTAGATGTGCTTTGTGTACCTATTCTGTTTGCTAATGAGTGTATTCCATTGCAAATCCATCCTGGCTATGAGACAGTAATCCACCCCTCCCAGGACATCAAATTAAGGTAGCAACAGGAAGTTTTTGTCTTTACAGTCCTTTGGAAGAAATGTTGAAGTGAATGGCATTGTCTGTTCTCTCCACCACGTAAGGTGACAGTCAGAGTTGGAAGCTGTTAGTTAGCTGTGCTGTAACAGAGATTGAGATCAAGTTCTGGTTGCTCCTTGTATGAATGTGGGAAACTGAGGAAAGATGAGACTGATGAGGATGTAATGGAAGAGGAGATGCTTGCTTCCCTTTCTAACAGTGCTGAAGAGAGGGAAGGTAGGACAAAAAGACGTTTAGTTTCTTGCAGGCTGAGAAGACAGCTGTTTCAGACAAAACCTCAGAGCCTTCAAGGACACCAGCTAAATCATACAGCAGGCGTGTTCTGGAGAACATTTGTGGTGCAACTTCAGCCATCCTTTTTCCAGCATGTAGAGCAGCAGCTTGCCCCTTGTAATGGTGAAAGTGATGGTGACAGTCAGAAGTTGAAAGGTATTGGCATCCCACTGGAAAATGGACCACCTCAGCTTGAAATGCCACAGCTTTACTCCTACCCCAAGGAACACTCCCCACATGATGCTGATCTCAGGTCAGTATTTACATACCAGACTGGGCTAGGAACACTTTGGTATTTTTTACAGCTCCGCTGCATCCTTGGTGTTTATGTTCAGGTTTGTCACTTCACCTTTCTTAGATGTATTGGGAGCCCCCTAAAACAACCATGTGCTTGTGCTCTGCGTACCTATCTCTGGAGGAGGGATAAGAAGAGTTGCTTCCCTATGTAAATAGTTTCTGGGCTAAGTTCTCCACTGAAGGTTGTCATTTCTGGTGTGTGAGCTCTCAACCTGACAATGCTATGCTTCTCCCTTACTTACACAGCTGTAAGGGCTCATATCGAGAATCCGTGTTCTTTTGGCTTTCCACCTATGTGTGTAGTGTGGTTTCTTAGAGGTTGCAATGCTTCTGCTATCAGAAAGTAGAGTCTTTAATAACCTCTGGGTTTCTATAATTCTCTATTAATTTTAAAATAATCCAACCTGTCTTGCTGAGACATGAGAGGTGGTCTGCCTAAAAATATATAAATATGATTAGATTACAAGGTACTTAAAAGATGCCCCACCTTGAGCTGTTTGTGAGCTGCTTAGAATTAGTGGAAGTATGTGGCAATTGGCAAAAGTCTCGTCCCAAGCAGGACTGCTCTCTTTGGCTGAAATTCCAGGATGCACCACAAATGCCACGGTTGTTGTGTGCAACACAGTCATGTCAGCAGGAAATCTGGGGACTGGTTGGATTTGTCCTGTTCTGACGTGGCAGCTCTGCATAAAATACCATGATGCCCTGTACCAGAGGGCTGGGAATACAATAAATGCCATAAGGGCAGTAAGACTCTGATCCTGCTGCCACAAGAAGTCAGTATGTGTCGGGGGGGTGGTTCTCTGGGTTTCAGCATAAGCAGAATCCACCCCACAGATATGGGAGTGCTTTACCTCGCTGCTGTTATCTTTCCTCCCAGATCAAAGTTACCATAACTCCCCACTTCTCTGGGGGAGTAGCAACAAACTGATGAACTGCTTTGCTGGGAACAACTCAGTCAAGATAAAACAGCAAACAAACAAACCAAAAAGACTAAAGGGAGATGAACTCAGAAGAAGCAATGCAGGAGTAGAGCAGTTGATCAGTTGGCTTCAGATCCAATCTACCAAACATCCCATTTGCTGGATTATTTGCTCTAAGCTGAGACACCATGTTTGGCATCGCCCTTTGGCCCTCCAAGAGGAACCCAAAAGCAGTGTTTTTTTCATGGTTCTCTATCTCTGTGTGGTTGAAAACTATGGCCCTTAGAAATTATTGCTTTGTGAAATGGAAGGAGCACAGGACCAAGTTTGCACTAAGTGAGACCTAACTGGCTTTCCAGTATTTGCTGTTGCATCAGCACAGCCAGTAACTACAGAGGAATATGAAGGTGGAAGTGAAGGCGTACATACTGGAGAGGGTACATGGATAAGGTGCGGTCTTGGAAGATGTATCTCCTATTTTAAAACTGGGGTTGTTTTTTACTGATGATATTAGTGCATGCATTTGGTCTTTTGTGTGGTCCAGAGTGACATCTAATGGCACAGTAGCAGACAGCAGCACATCTGAGGAGAGGTAAGTGGACAAAAAGCAATAGTTGCCAATCATTTATCTACCGACAAGGGCAAGGTAAATTTAGTCAGGAGTGAAAAAAAATAGACTGTATTAAACTAAACTATAATGCTCTGTTTGTAGCCATACTTCAATATACATTACCTGAATAAAGCTGGTAAGTTAAGTAGGCTAAAGTTAGGAAGTGATAGAATTAAGTTGCCTGTAAAAATGTTTTTCACATAATATGTTAGCTTAATGAAGTATCAGTGCGTTTAAACAATATGAAAGGAGGAAGTCAGGGCAATATTCCAGAAATGAGTCAATCCCAGATATTCTATTTTGAGTAAATCTTTCGTATGTAACTGCTTTTATCAAAACTGACAAGGTCCTACAAAATTGTTTTGAGGAAAACAGCATATTCTAATAAAAGATACTCTATCAAATATTTTCAACCAATCAATGCTGTGTTGCGGCATCACTGTTTTGAACTGTGAAAATTGTAAATGTAGCCAGTCCTACCAACATAAAAATACATTTACATATGCTGTATGAATTCCCTTTTAGGCACCATTAGAGGCAGCTTTGCATCATTAATTAATGTTGCAAGAAAAATACTTTGTATGCTGTGTTCAAGTGTAGGAGGCTGGCATTTAAAATACGTAATCCTAAATGAGGGATAATAATAGCAAGAAAAGCTTTGGAATTGTTAGAGCTATCTCTTTGGGGAAACAGCAGTTTCTCTGTTTACCTTAAAATGACTGATTTTTATTTGCAGTAATGGGCATTGAATGATATTGCATTTCGAATAGTTTCAGAACTGCAAAATTAAAAGGAAAAATCTAACTGTATTATGTCAATGTGCATACATAGTTATATATGTGTGTACATTGATATATAAAACAGTTAGTAGGTTGTGCATAATACACTTAAAGAGTGTCAATGTCTAAAAGGCATTAGAGCACACATGGTTTTAAGGTAAGTTTTCAACTCTGGCATGAATCCATAAAACAAAACTGCACCTACAAACACTTAAGGCATGTGCATAGCTATTCACTTTGGTTCCATCCTTAAGAAGGCTGAGCAGCTTATGGTGAACCCAGGGAGAAGGTGGCTTTGGTGTGTTTTGCGTCTGTTTAACGATGACCTGGTGATAGTGTGTTTTTCCTGTCATACTTTAGAGTTGCGAATCCATGATAAAGGAATGAGTTTTTGCCTTTTTAAAAAAGATTTCTAAAAGGCGTATATATTATTTTCAAATGATTATTTTCTTTATGGGTTTTTACATTAAGAAGTTGAGTTCCTAGCTGCCTTTCTGCCTAGAAGTCTTTATAAGGTGATTGAAATGCTATCATGCTTGTGGTAGTGGAGAAGCAGTACAAAAAATCCTTTTTGCTCAATACAAAATTGAATTGAGGATCTCATTGCTACAGGATGCTGTGGAGACTAAATTTTGGACAGTTAGACAAAAGAGGATTAGAAACAATCATAAAGCATTGGTCCACATGTGGCTGTTAAATGTAGCTGGAGTGCATCCATCAGGAACCCAGAGCTGCTCACTGCTGAAGAATGGGAGTATAAACAGGGGAAAGCATTACTCTCTGACCTCTCTGACTGTGCCATTTCATATGTTTTTTTCCCTTAGCATCCAGTATTAGTTACAGTCAGAAATGTATTTCAGCTAGTTGCACTTTTGCTCTCTCCCCTATGGNAAGTATATTAATTCAGACTGGAAAAACACTTGTTTATCTTAATCGAAGTACAAGTGGACTGTAGTTTGAAAGGTAAGTGAGTTACCATTATGGCCACATCACTTTAACCTAATATCCACTGTCTTAGATGATTATTAAGCAGGCAAATCTGGAAATGTAATGTTTTTGTTAGTCTCAAGCTTCCCTTTGCAGTGTATTGACTGCACTCAGAAGGAGCTTTCAGCTGAACATCTCTAGCCTTCAGGGAAGGAGCCTTTCTTTCACAAAGCATTTGGTATCCAGCAGCTGGAGGCCTACAGTTTTAGACACTGGTTCTTTCTTCAGCTCTAAGGAAGGTGTTTAATTATATATCATTTCACATTCAGGAAGTAGCCTGGGAATGCACTGACCACTTTGTAGGCTTTCTTTGTGAAAAAACAAAGAATGTAATTTTTTCATTGTGTTTGCTTCCTTAAGACCTCTTTCCATCTCAGAGAAAAACAGTACGCTATTTGGGGATAGAAGTCATTAGAAACAAGGCATACTTTTTGGAAGCTGGGATAATTAAGCATTGGAACATTTTAAAATGAAAGGGAGGTGACTTATTGAAGGGCTGGATATAATTCTGAGAAATTCTGAATAGCCTGTGACCTATTGGAAGTCCGTCTGACTGTGATAATGGTCCCCTCCATCAGCTGTAGGGAAAAAAAAGTAAAAAGTGTGAGCTGGGGGTCTGAGCTGAGTGTTACCTCTCAGGAACAAGGTCATGCAATTATAATCGACATTTCTATAAAAACATCTAATCAGCAGCAAGCAAAAAAAAAAAAAAAGTACAAGTTGGATGCTAAGATCCGTGGAAGACAGTAGATGGCGCAAAGATGTAAGAAAACATCTTGCGTTTTCCTTCAGGTTAGGAATAAGGCTCCAAATAGTTTTAGGGTGGGCATGACAAGAGCAAAAAGATCCTGATGGATGTGTCTCAGCTTTATTGCTCAAAAACCAACAAGGATCGTGCGTGGGAAGAAATGAAGGAAATGCAGTCTATACTGGTGCTGCACATAGTAACTCTGAAGTGAATTATCTGCAAATGCTATCTGCTGAAATGTTTTATGACAGTATTTTACAAACATTCCACTCCCACGAAGACCGTTGTAGCTTTTTCCAGTGTGACTTTTTTAGCTGTTGTGTCCTTCAACTTGGACTTTTTCCACTTTGCCTTGAGATGAAACAAAGCCTTCAGAGCCTTCCAGAATAATCAATAAATTACCATGCTAGTACTACCCAGGCTATGGGAGAGGCTATACTTAACTCCTTTGTTTCTGATTTCCCCTGTATCCTTATTCCAGGCTCTGTGCTCTTGGATGCCCTAGTCATTAGCCTGTTCAAGATCGATTGGTCTCTTCCCGTCTCTCGCCATTAAATGTTTCATTCTGGAGCTGAGAAACATTCCCTAACAAAACTTATGTGTGAACACTTTGTTGGAGCAAGTGGATCCTTATGAAAATTGACGGTGATTCAGCATTTCCCAACAAAACCTCTCCTGACAGGTTTCAGAGCAGTGTGGCATTTTGTGGCACGTGGAAGCTGGCATTCCAGCCCGCCTCCAGCTCCTGGCACTATCATCATGGAGCTGTGGGTAAAACAGCCCGAATGAAGAGCAATAGATTTTTTTTTTTTGCTGGAGGTCAAAACATTTTAGAATTTTTTTGCTGTAGGTCAAAATACTCTCCCCAAATTGATCCTATCACTTTCTTTTTCTTGGTCCATAGTCTCTTAGCATCCTCTACTCAGTTTGAGAGGTTGTCAACAGCTCCTGCTCCGGAGCAGGAGTCTGTCCATGAAGCCAGGGGGAGTAACTGTTGTACTATGTGATAGGCTTTTTCTGGGGTGCAGGAGAGGGTGGAGGAAAGGATAGATACGGTAATGAGTGGTGGAAATCAGGGACAGAGTTCAACCTCTATGCATGGCTGGCTTAGTCGGACCACGAGGAGAGAAAAGGTTTGGGACATTGCTTACTTTAGTAAGCCAAGAGCAGGCAGTGCCTCAGGGATGGATAGCAGTGCTTCCAAAAAAAGGCACTTGCAGAGACTGTGGAGTGCTCAGCATTGAGACAAGGTAGGGAGCAGACATGGATATAGCTTGTAAGAGCTGGGAAGACAGGTTTCCTGCAGAGGAGGGTGGGATCTTGACAGGAAATAGTAGTTGTGGAAGGATGACTAGGCATGCTAGGAAGTTGCTTACACAATGGACAGTGGGGCCCTTTTAAGATGGGTGGCACCTTAAACGGAGAGGGCCGAGGAGAGGCCAGGCGTTGTAAAGAGTGCTCGAGTGTGCACCAGGAACCAGCTGGGAATGGGAAGACGAGCAGGTACCTGCGCAGTGCATTGAGAGAGGAGCTAGGTAACGGCTGGAAGCAATCAGAGATCGTTTGATGAAACAAACTTTATTTGAAAACAAACAACTTTTTCAATGGAAGCATTTTCTAATAATGTGTTGGCTTCAACAAACTTCTGGTAAAAGGCAGATAGTTTCTTTCTAGCCTACCTGGAGGCAAACTCAAACTTCTGGAAGTTGTGGCTGTCCGACAGCCGTGCTATCCAGATAGTTCCAGGGTTTTTAGGCTCCTTTCCACATCCACAAGAAGCCATCGCTTGATTCCAGCCTCATTTACGCTGAGTAATGGAGCTCTGTGGAAAGACAGTATAACTAGTGCTAACCCAAGCTGGGGCATCCACCTGATACAGTGCGGTGTTGTGCAGAGACAACAGACTGCCAAAATCATTAGTGCAGGATCATATCTGAGGTAATAAATCCACCCTTTGGCTCTCATGCTTACACAGCTGGTGAGGGAATCACTGCACCCTGCTTCATTGTGTGAGGTGGATCTCTTGTTCAGCATTTGCTGACAGCTGTTTGCATGGCTGCACTACAACCATACAGCCGGCATAAGGATAGGAGTTGTGTCATTGCCAGTACTCCTGCTACATGGGTCAAAATCATATGAATTTGTTGCAAGTCCTCAGAATTATCCATAGTTTATTTCTAAACATGCAAGACAAGTTTTTTTACTTAATTGCTGAGAAACAAATAGCCTAAGTGTCCCTTTATATCACTGGTAACACAGGCTCACACAGCCATAGGGAAAAAAGGCTGTCAACAATTCATTGGTGTGCTAGACAAGTTTATAATGGCTCCTGATAATCTGTCCCCAGAGCAAATGTTTTCCTACCAGGGAGTTTTGTACCCTGCTGTGATAAGCAGCCAGAAATTTTCATAGCTCTTAAAGACTTTGAAGTCAGGAATGATGATGTGTTATTAGCAGAATATCCTAAATCTGGTGAATATGTCATTTTTCTCATCTTCAAGTGCAAGTGTTATAAAATCATCAGGATTTATTTTAAATGGAATGGAAAAGAATGAAATAAAATTAAATAAATAAAAATCTTTACCTGCTGAGTGCTAATAGGAAGTATGGGCAATGAACCTGTGTGTGTGTGTTTAGGTAATATATTTTCTTTAACACACAGTTAAGGTAATGCAAAGGAAAAAATATGCAAAAAAAAAAAAGTTAGTGTGCCCAAAGCAGTCTTCAACTGGCCTCCATACCTGTATATGTGTATATGGTAGTTGGTGGCATTTTCCCAATAAAGCACATTTAGTACGGGCCAAGTCCACCTAGCTCTTCCACCGAAGGGGAAAGCTCTGGGTTGGAAGAGATGTGAAGGGTACGGCCATTGAGGAGAACATTGCTGTGAGTGTAGGGTACTGAGATATCGCCTTGAGACAGTTATTTCCCCATGGTTTTTGTCAGAGATCCTTACTGGGATTTTCATTATTATTTAGTGGTCAGAGGTGAATAAGTTTATTTGCCAAATGTAGACTCAGATAAGGAATATAGAAGCCTCTTCATGATATTTCTTTTAACAGAGGATTTTACTTTGAGTTTTCTTCTTTTTTTCATTGGGAGGGTTTCTTTTTGTTTGTTTGTTTTTTTTTTTGTTTGTTTGCTTGTTTTAATAGAGCTTGCCCTTAGTTTTTTTGAAATAGTTGTAAGGAAATGTGAAGACTTTTGCTGTTTGCAACTGACATTTTGCTGTATGCTAAATCTGGGAATTAAAAAACTGAGAAGCAGACAGAAGTACAAGTACTTCAATTATGGGTACATGCATCCTCAGAGAATCAGCTACTGTTGCCTCTCAAGTACTGGCACAGGACTGCCAAATAAGAAGGGAGACTAACTAAAGTCCAGCACAGTGAAGTCCAGCAATTAATCTTACAAACTGCACCTTGGTGAAATAAAATTAGAGAAGCAGGTGATCACTGCTGGAAGTCCAGTCCACAGCAAGTCATTGGTCTTAACACAGGAAACTGGGTAAAATTCTGCAGTCTGTGTAGGTGGTCAGACCAGATACTTAATTGTTCCTTTTGGACTTCAAAAGAAATGCATGAATTTTATATACTACTGGGGCTAGATTCATTGTGGAAATGCTTTCTGCAGAAGATGGGTGGAGAACAGAGAGTCTCCATAGAAATAAAGAGACTCAATAGGGACTAGGGGAAATAACGCATACCTCCAGCAGTGGAAGGTTTGAGAGGAAATTAAGGGCATGGGTACACTAAATACAGTCAGGATGGTGGTATTCACGGAGTGGTGGATTTATCCTGCTTGTGCATCCATGCATGTGGACATACATGCTACTGAATTTAGCATTATGGCCCTTGAGGCTTACTTTCCATGGGTGCAGGTTTGTCTGCCCTGTGCACCATTGCACCCTGTGAGCTGCTTTGAAGACTTAGGCTTGAAGAATTGCCCAGCATTTTCCTCCTCAGTGACCCCTGCTGGTTTTCCTGTGGGAAAGCATAGTCTAGCTACATATTTGAACAATTTTAGGTATGATTCAACAGAGTCCTATGCTGCTTTGGAATCCAGTGGATAAAACACTTTTATAAATTAACCTGGAAGATACGATTTGAGCTGAGGTTCAGTTGTTTAACATGGGTGATAAAAAAGCAGTGAACAAGAACTTTTATTGCTCACTTTTTGAATAAAATTCTTTAATAGTAATTGTTGCTTTGCACATAATGGGACATTTTCAGTAGTGATTATGAATGTGAGGCCATAATTCTCCCCACTGAAAGCAGCAATTGTTAGGATAACATGCTTAACCAATCTGACAGCCTTCTATGATGGAATGACTGGCCAGGTAGAAAAGAGGAGAGCAGTGGATGTTGTCTACCTTGACTTCAGCAAGGCTTTTGACACTGTCTCCACACATCCTCTTAGGTAAGCTCAGGAAATGTGGGTTAGATGAGTGGGCAGTGAGGTGGATTGAGAACTGGCTGAATGGCAGAGCTCAGAGTTGTGCTCAGACACGGTCTAGTTGGAGGCCTGTAGCTAGCGGTGTCCCCTAGGGGTCAGTACTGGGTCCAGTCCTGTTCGACGTATTCATCAGTCACCTGAATGAAGGGACAGAGTGCACCCTCGACAGGTTTGCTGATGACACAAAACTGGGAGGAGTGGCTGATTCACCAGAAGGCTGTGCTGCCATTCACAGACCTGGACAGGCAGGAGGGTTGGGGGAACCTCTTGAGGTTCAACAAAGGCAAGTGCAGGGTCCTGCACCTAGGGAGGAATAACCCCAGGCACCAGTACAGGCTGGGGGGTTTACCTGCTGGAAAGCAGCTCTGTGGAGAAGGACCTGGGAGTCCTGGTGGACAACAAGTTAACCATGAGCCAGCAATGTGCCCTTGTGGTTAAGAAGGCCAATAGTATCTTGGGGAGCATTAGGAAGAGTGTTGCCAGCAGGTCAAGAGAGGTGGTCCTCCCATTCTTCTCAGCCCTGGTGAGGCCACATCGGGAGTACTATGTCCAGTTCTGGGCTCCCCAGTACAAGAGAGACATGGAGTTCCTGGAGAGAGTCCAGAGGAGGGCTCAGACGATGATTAGGGGACTGGAGCATCTGTCTTATGAGGAAAGGCTGAGAGAGGATCTTATCAATATATATAAATATCTTAAGGGAGGGTGTCAAGACGATGGGGCCAGACTCTTTTCAGTGGTACCCAGCGAAAGGATGAGAAGCAACAGGCACAAGCTGAAACACAGGAAGTTCCATCTGAATATGAGGAAAAACTTTTTTACTGTGAGGGTGACAGAGCACCGGAACAGGTTGTGGAGTGTCCTTCTCTGGAGATATTAAAAACCTGCCTGGACATGATCCTGTGCAATGTGTTCTAGGTGACCCTGCTTGAGCAGGGGGTTTGGACTAGGTGATCCCCAGAGGTCCCTTCCAACCTCAACCATTTTGTGATTCTGTGATAAGTGCACAGAAGTGTAGAAGAAGACAATTTGAAATCAAAATGGTTATTGGGCTGAAGTGGAAAGACTTTGTCATTGAAGTGTTTTTTAGAAATTGAGTCTTCATAAGATTTCATGTAAAAAGGGAAGTTTCCAAATATTACTACCTATATCTGGGACCCCCAACATAAGAAGGAGATGGACCTGTTGGAGCGAGTCCAGAGAAGGGCCTTGAGGATGATCAGAGGGCTGGAGCACCTCTCCTATGAAGATAGGTTGAGAGAGCTGGGGTTGTTCAGCCTGGAGAAGAGAAGGCTCTGGGGAGACCTTACAGTGGCCTTCCAGTGTCTAAAGTGGGCCTACACGAAAGCTGGGGAGGGACTCTTTATCAGGGACTGTAGTGATAGGACAAGGGGTAATGGAGTTAAGCTAATAGAGGGCAGATTTAGATTAGACATCAGGTAGAAATTCTTTACTATGAGGGTGGTGAGGCACTGGAACAGGCTGCCCAGAGAAGCTGTGGATGCCCCATCCCTGGAAGTGTTCAAGTCCAGGTTGGATGGGGCTTCGAGTAACCTGGTCCAGTGGAGGGTGTCCCTGCCCATGGCAGGGGGGTTGGAACTAGGTGGTATTTAAGGGCCCTTCCAACCCAAAGCATTTTATGATTATATGATGTAACTGTAATGCATCTTTAAAATGAATATTAAAAATTAACTTGCACAGAGTGTTAGCTACAGCACAGACATTAATGGTCTTCTTCCTCATTAAGTAAAAAATAGCAAGATGCTAGGTATTCCCAAAAGTTAAAATATAGATTATTCAGTGTGATAGAAAACTGGAAAGACAAAGAGTTTTAAAACAAAATACAGAGAAAGCCATGTAGCCAATCAGATACGCCTTTCTGTTTCTTTCTCCTCCCCACCCCTGCCAAAGAAAAAAAGTTTTAGTAGTATAATGCTGTGATTATGAATTTGTACACCTAAAGGAGTTAAGAAAGGAGTAGGTGAGTCCAGTGGTAAAAATGATATAAAGTAACTCTCATTATACAAGATTTGCATAAGTGGGGAAGATTACATAGCCCACAAAATGGGAGATTCAAGTGCTTCACACATTTTTAACAGAAGTTTTCCACTCTATTTCTTTGGGCTTTTCAAAAATTTTTCTTCTGGGGTTCTTCATTTAATAGCTTCAGTTGTCCACAAGAGGAGCAGGGCCTCATTTCTGGGTCTCATGCCATGCGTCTTGGCATGATAACTAAGTGTCTTCCAAAATGAGCAATAAATGAGGTAATTAATAGTTGTTTTAGGGTTTTTCCCATTACTAACTGGAGAGGAAATGTTAGGTATGTGCTGATTATAAAGAAAATCAGTATGCTTAAAGCGCAATGCACATCTGAACATCAAAATAACAGCCCCTAGATACTTGGCTGATGTCCGTATGTGAAGTTGAAAAAAAATACATAGTTTTGTATTCCAGGCTTAAATACAATGAAAGCTTTGAGACATAGAGAACAGGAGTTGCAGGTTGATACAATTGTGACAATCAGTCTTAGAGCTTTGAGAGACATTTCGTGATTGTCAGCTTGTACCATAATACCCATGTGAGATCATGAAACATATGAACACATCGCTGTGGAAATCTGTCTTATTGTGTTGATTTTTGGTTTGGGTATTGTTAAAAAAAATTCTTCTTACATTTGAAGATCCTGCTCTTCATGAGTCCCAAAGTGCTGCATCTGAACCTGCCTTAGCAAGACTTGTCTAGAGGGGGAAAGACCAGAAACAGTTCTCTACTAGGGGCAGGAGCAGCAGGTATAGAAATGTGATGTTAGCCAGGTGTAGCCAGAAATTCAGAATGAGACGGGAAATACTGAAGTAGAAATAGTAAGGAAAAATTGGTAACTTTAATGTATGGCATTGTCTTCTAAGACATTCTATATTTGAGAAAACAACTGACTTATCTTTGAAAATGTTTGCAAAATCGTGTTCTCCTCTATTGTATAGAGACATCAATGTTAATAATGCAAAATCTAATCTCCCTCTGTGTTCGGTACAGTGTGAAAAGTTCACTGATAGGAAGCTGATTAATACAGAAAAAGAGGAAGTGCTCGCCCCGGGTACTAACATGTAGCTGTGCTCCGCAGCAGGAAGAAACTTTCTCTCAGCAGACACAAGTATTATCATAGACTAAATGGCCAATCTGTAAGCTTCAGCATGATTGAATCCATTGCAAAAGCTCAAAATCTATTCCAGTGTTCCCCACACTTGTTTCCTGTGTCTCTCTTTTCTTTTTTCTTTCCTTTTTTTTTTTTTTTCCCTGATTCATCAGTCTTTCAGACTCTTTGCAACATCCTATGGAAAAAAATGATAAGACCTATAAGAAGTTTTGAACAAAGAAAAGCTGAGAATATTATTTAAAATNATAAATAATTCTAAAATAAAGAAAAATAATGTTTAAAATAAAGTTGGTTCAAAACTGAATTTGCTTGCAGGAAAATTGTAGCATTTAAATTTCTTGCCTATTTTGCTTTAAATGACATCAACTATTTTCAGAGTAGATCTTCCTCTCAGTGCTTCTGTCCCTCAAACTTCTACAAACTGAAGTTTGGAAAAGCTATATGTCTTGAGATAGATGAGTCCTCAGGAACTTCTCTGTGAATGACTTCATTTCATGTTCACAGATTTAGAAGGAGGACAATATTGATTGCTGGTAGACAAAGAGATTGTACTGAAGTAAAGATGCATTTAGACTGAGACACAATTTCCTTGTTATGTCAATGGATGGCCATCAGGTGGTCTCCACTGTTTCAGGGTTGTGCCTGTAATGTATGCCAGCCTACTTTCACTAGCTAGACTAGGTGGCACTGGTAACATCACATTGGTCACCCAGTCCTTGGCTTGTGTGAGTAACCAAGGCACAAACCATCATTTGGTCTGCACCCCCTGAATGCAGTCACACTGTGCTGGTATTGCTGCTCATCACCTCTGCTATTTTAGCACATTCTACTTGTCTGCCATGCTGCACGTGCATTTGACCTGGGAGACACCTGAGCTAAAACTGGTTCAGGTCTGGTGGTCCCATCCTCTGGGACAGAAAGGTCGAATCCTCAACCCTGAGTCAGCATCACAGAGGTATGAGCAGGTATTTCCAGGCACCTACAGAGTTACCCCTATTGCTGGGTCATTGGCAGTACTGTAATTTCTTTTCTCCTTTCTCCTCTTCAAGAGAGACAGTTTTCTATAAAGAGATATATTTGTGTTTTCAAGAAAAGTTTTGGTCTCAATGAATTGCTGTTTTCTACTGAATTTTTTTTTTTTCCTTAGAAAATTCAAAATCTATTTAGCCTTGAAGATATCTTTCAGCAGAGTGGTATTTTCAAACTTCATTTAGGTTTCTTTTGTCAAAATTACCAGAAAGAAGTTTTGGCCTGCATAACTACTCATTTGACCACTTTCCTCAAACTTTATCATTTGCTGTTTAAAATAATTATGGGAAATTAAAGATTATAGGCTTATTAGCTATGTGAAACAAGGTTTTCAATTTATGTGAATGTTTGAGGTTTTTTTAAAATTATTTTTGAGAGGGGTTGGAATTATATGCTCCAGGCAGCAACAGCCAAGATCTTTTTTTTTTTTGGGGGGGGAACTCTTCAGAAAGTTAGCACGAGGTCTTGTAGTTGCTCAGCATTGTTTTAAAAGCTGTTCTTACCTGTTTCAAAGAATAAGTGAATTTTCCAGATAAAGTAAGACATAGTTACAAAAGATGCAAAGAAGAACAAAGAGGCAAAGGGGGAAAAAGGAAATACGATGAAGAAAAGACAGAATGTTCATATTTAAGCCAGGGAAGTTCCACGTTACTTCAACTGAAAATATTTGTCTTTTGTTACACATGGTTAAAATAAGGTAAGTTGGAAGTATTCACTATCATTCATATTTCATTGTCTAGGAATAAATGCAATGAATGTTGCTTGGTGGAATGAATTGAATGATAGTAAGAAAAACACTGATATGTGAGTAATTAAGTTCAGTGGCAAGTATAAATCAATAAGAATGGAAGAGAAAGCAAAAGGGTATTACCAAGGACATGGATAATTGCTGGCATAGCAGGTAGTTTTTCCTGTTTCTCATGTTACCGTGTTTCCTCATGTTTATCAGGCAGATGTGCTTGCATAGTTTGCCATTACACTGCAAAGTAATAGATTATAAAACTCTGGAACAGATAATTTCTCCAGACACCCCCCAACCCCCATCAAACCAAAAAACATCTGCAGAAAACTGGCTAAATTTATCATTTTAGAAAAGCTAGACCTGACTCTTACTCCTCTCAGTGACTTTAGTAAAGATCTTGCTAAGGTCAGTGGATCAGAGCCCACCTCACAGAAATCTATATGTGGGAAAGGCAAGAATAGCACCAAGGTATCCTATCATCAGAAAAGACTCCCCAGGAATTAAAATTTGTTGCGTGAGCTTCTCTGCATGAGACACAAGGCTGCGAGTACATCTGTCGTGTGACTTGGTCTGCTCCTTCCACTTGCAGAGGCACTGCAGGATGTGTCTGTGCTATGCAAAGCGGCATCACAGGGCAAACCATGAGTTAGCTGAGAACCAGGAGCCTATCCCTTCACCAACATTGTGTAGCTTATTTCATACACCAGCTAACATGCTTATGGTGCTGCTGGTATGCAAATTCGGTCCCTTAAGTCTGGGTGGCACTAGTTTGTGAAGTCTGTGTGTACAGCATGGGAGGAATGAGAGCGCCCATGAAGTGTTCATACATATTAGGTAAAAAATTCTAAATTCCTGTCCTAGCTTATACCGTAACAGCTCTCTTGAGAGACAAGCTGGTCATGGAGGTAGGAATGGGAACACGGTGTTTTTGTGTTTTCTGCACTAGAGGATGCTGATCAATCCTTTTCTATGAAATGTTTTTGAAAGACAAGGTTTAGCTGAATACCTGTACCTTCGTTCCTCTCAACAAGCTTCTTTCATTAAAGAGATAAATAAATTCCTCAGAAGAGTTTTTGGAATTGCTTTCTATCCTACCTCCCTCTATTTGCCTCTGTGTTCAAGAATAACACCAAGGTGTGTGTCTATTTTAAATTGATACAATCATTTACAGTTGTCTTTATTTAGCAAATGTAGTTCCTTCTTATTATAGGTTAGTTTGAAGATTTCTAAAATGTTTTTTTTTATTCACATTACTTTCTTTTAGAGTTTTCAGGGAAGACTATGACTCAGTGTGTTTTACCATATGGAAAATTATTTACAAACTTTCAGGAGAACCACTTGTTTTCTGTCTCCACCTGAATATTGTTGCTGATTTTAAATCCAAATAATGTCACTGGATCATATTTTCACTTCAGGAATAGCTGATTTCCCGCATTGAAAACTTGAGTGAGTTCTTCGACACCATTATGATTGGGGAATGTACTATGCATACGGTTCATATGGTTCCTCTGCTTGGGTAGGGTGATCACATTCATCAAGGTAAAGTGGGTTGTTTATACAAGATTAGTATGTGAAAGGGAGGAGAGCTCACCAGTCCAGCTGGGCTATGATCTAATCACTTTCATTGACCAAAGAAGGAAGGAAAGCAAAGATGGCCTTTCTCTGTAGTATTACAAGGTGTGTTGTCCTTTACACATCTGGAGAAGAGATAAAAAGTGCCTCTAGTTTGTGTGTTATGCCCACTGCGCACAACAGGTACATTTGTCTGTTAGTGCAATTTTTTTCCTGAGAGGACTGCTCAGCATGGGCAGGACACCGTGCTAACCAGGCTATTCTGTCTCACATAATCATATCCTATTCTTTTCCCTGGTCTTGATTCAGCATGCCAGGATCCGGAGTAGTTGCTATCATTTGTGCTCAAGGAGTGGTTAATGGCTATTCTGTTCCACGGGTGTGCCAAGAGACATTGGAACTTAAGGGAAGCGATTCGTATGACTGATTTTGGTTATCTCGTTCAGGATGAGAAGAATGATGCCCTGGCTGTAATTACATCTCTTCACTGACTATAATGGAGTCCTTAGGGAACTAACATACAGAGCTGCGGCCATGCTATGGCTCTTCATAACGACATCAGCTGAAGTTAATCCTTGCATTCTTAAAGCTGGAATAAGTAGAAACTTTACTGTACAAAGAAAGCCTTAAGTTTAAGGAGTCCAACTCAGCATGAAAGGAAAACATGCTCTTGTGTGTCAGCTCTGGCCTATCAAAGGTCTCACAGCTTGAAGGAGATACAGTTATTTGTTCATAGATTGTCAGATACAGCAGCAGTAACTAATCAGATAAACTTTTTTTCCTCTCCTTCAGTCATCTAGGATTTTTACTTTGGTCATGCAGCTGAATGGAACAAACACATAAAGACAAAGTACTATGGCCACCATTTAGGCAGAACTGAAAAATGTTAGGCTAGCACTGTGTAAGAGATGTTTTGTCTTTTATTGCAAACCATTTGTTTTCTAAATTTTTCCCTAAATATCTTCTTTCAATTAACATCAAAGTGTCAAAGAAAAATACTAGTGACCAAAATAGCTTTAAATAACTAGAGATTAGCGGGACAATTTTCAAAAACATGAATGTCTTTGTCATGGAGAGTTGGGTGCTAAAGAACCATTTATGCTTTTGGAGGAAAAAAAAACTCCATCCCTTCCCCCCACTCCTTTTTAGAGTGATTCCCCTCAAAATTTGTGTGGCGACAAATGGCTTGTTCATGCTGAAGGATGTGTGTGGCACATGGGATTTTTAACAGATACACTGAAACATAAGCTGCAGGGCACAAGAACTACCAGGTGGAATTCTGTGACTGATCTTGAGCAGGAGGGTATCAGACCTGCTGTTCTCAACCATTAGTCCTTTCTACCATTGAATATTTGGTGATTAGAAAGGCAGAGAAGACTTAGCATTTAGGACATCTTTTGCTTTCTTTTCCTTGCCTCATCTGCCCAAAGTCTGACTCACTAATGTATATTGATTACGTTGGTCCGAACTGGCCAAATGCACACAATGGTTTAGCTGCCTAGTGTCATACAGATATTCAAATCTGAAAGTGACTTTCTTGTTGCGAGTAGTCCCAGTTGTAGGTGAATATTGTTTATATGCATGAAGTAAAGGAGTCATTTTGTTGGTAGTTAGTTCCAGACTCCTGACCTTCTGTCTGAACACTGAGTTTCTGGTCTTTGTTGGGAAAGGAGATAGATGTATCCCACAGAACAAGATAGCCATTTTTGGTGATAACAAAATATTTATTAAGAGGTTGCTTCACTGACCCTGTTCCATTTCTTCCTTCCTGCAGTCACCACCCTAGGTGTCTGCACTGTGGCCAGACTCCAACATCTGTGTTTTCTCAGACTCCTCATGAAAACTCAACATCTCTGTCTCTCTCTCCGATGTCAGCTATTCTCTTCCTTCCTTTGGTCCTTGAGTTCAGTTTCACAGAACTATTAGATGTTAACTATAAAGAGTTATTCTCTTACCCTCTTAACTCTGAGATCAGCCCAGGCCTTGCAGAGGGGTTCCCTTTTCACACATCCAACACAGATGATACCAAAAAAGAAGAAAAGGCAAGGCAGCCATTCAAATTTTCTCTGGACATCAAGTGTGTTTTTTTCTTCTGGTCTTTCTCTGCTGATGGTAAACCTGGTTTCGTTCCTGAACAGGATGGAGTAAGATGTGATAAGCTTTGAAAATTCCTGAATGGCTCCTTTAGTCCAGAAAACAGTGGACAAGAAACCAGTTAGAAAGGACTTTTACACGATGTAAAGATGGTCTTGATCTTGCCAAAATCCTGTCATTCATGAGACATTAGAGAAAACTGTACTAATACTCTGTGATTTCCAGAAAAGCAAACAAACACTCTGTGTGCTCAGCACTTCTGAGTTTCAGTCTGGTTAATATCTTGGAGCTTCTGTTTTCACAGTGAAAACAGGGGTATCAAATAAGATCATTCAAACTACTTGAAAATGTTTTGAAAAGTCTACCTGTACTTCCTATAACTTTGTTAAAGACATTTGCAGATCAGGCTGGTCCAAAGACCAAGAAAAAAAAAGTGTTCAATGTGAATAACTTGCAGTGTATCACCTATTACTTTTCAGGACCAGATTCTGGGGGTCAAAAAATAGTTAATTTTGGGGGGAGTTTTCAATAAAAAGGAAATATATTCAAACTACTGTTGAAAATAATAACTTCCGGACTAGGAAAAAAATGTCAAGAAAAGCCATGGAGAGTGTGAATGGGAACTTGCCTTTGCGGAAGAGAATACAAAGATACAACAGTTGATGCATGTTGATGCAACCAGTGAAATGTTGTCTTGAACATGTGATATTAACTGTGAAAATGCTAATTAAAATTTTTGGGACAGCATTTATTTCATAGATGTGGAATTTTGAAAACACCAGTGCTGGTCTTGTTACTATGGTGTTCTACATATATAGATGAGGTATTTTGTTGGATCTCCATATAAAGTTGGATAAACGTTTGGCCTCAGGGCAAAAATGATGAAAAGTAAGGAAGAGAAGAAACTAAAATTTTCTTTTTTCTTTTTTTTTTTTTTGAGGTAATGATATATAAGTTTTGTGTTTCATAAATATTTTGTCTTCATATTTCCTTGGTATTGGCTTCAAGGCAATAATGGTGTCAGACAAAATCATTCAGCTGATTTGGTTTCCAGAATGCAGTGCAGTCAGTGAAAGGACTCTTAGCCTAATTATATCAGCAGGGTCTAATAAAATTATTCACTTTCTTTAAAAATACATTAATCAAGCTTTTGTCTTTGGGACCAGACAGCATTCTCAGCCCTATTCCATTTTATTTCTTTTTAAAGTCAAAGTGCCTGAAGCTTTCTGCAACCTCATAGTCTTCACTATGGAGGACAGGATCAGATAGATCTGCACTTTAAGAATAAAAGATTCATATCTGATCCATATATATATTTTTCTTTTCTTTCAGGTATCAGTAGTACAGTTGATGAGAATTTTTTCATGTAAGCCAGGTTTTCATAAAGACATGTCCATGACTTCCATAAGAAAAATGTTTTTTTTTACTGTTAGGTGGTCCAACACTGGAACAGGTTGCTCAGAGAGGCTGTGGAGTCTCCCTTCTTGGAGATATTCAAAACCCAATTGGACATGGTCCTGGGCAACCTGCTCTAGGTGACTGCTTTGAGCAGTGGAGTTGGACTAGATGGTCTTCAGAGGCCTCCTACAACTTCGTCCATGCTGTGTCTCTGTGATGCAGGGTGGACAAGGCTGGCTAAAGAAAATCTTCTCTGTTGAATGTGCTTAAATATCCTCCTTAACAAAAAGACTGTGTCATTGCTCTCTCATTGCTCCTAGCTGGTTATTTCAGCAGCTGAACATTGAAATAAGGACTCGTTTTCCTTAAGAACCAAGCGTGGGATGAGAGATTTTACTTCCGGTTGGACTGTAACTCTGCCCAACATCACCAGGAGGCAGGGCTCAGCTCTTCTGCTCTTGGCTGGTGCATGCTCTGTAGTGGTCTGTGCTTTTATGCAATGCTCAATGTTTGATGGCAAATAATGAGGTCAAGTTTCTACTCCTTATCCCAGTAATGTACTTCAGCTCAGCTACCTATGCAGGTAAAGCAACAGTGAGCTAGTGGTGGCTGTGGTTTCCATTCTGATAATTTTGTATCATTTATACAACAAATAAAATAATAAATAATGATAAATAATAAATAATCTAGAGGAAATTTTTAGAGTATTATCTTACTCTTCAGAGCGTCAAGAAGAAAATGCAACTGGATAAAACTCCTGTGATTTATACTATGCCTATGAAAGCCCTAATTAGGGCAAGGCTTGAGTTATGACTATAGCACTGAATACCTAATCACAATGGCCATATTAAGGAGGGAAAAAACTATTTTCCTAACCATTTTTCTCATACTCAAAAGTAGCAAGATTATTTTCACTCAAATTCTCTTAAAAATATAGCCTTTGGCAACAAGTCAAATTCTTAGCCTGAAAGTCTTTGGGATGATTGACAGTATTGACATGATTCACTCTGCGTAAAATAATATGAAACCATACTCACAGACCCTACAAGTACATACATCAGTATGTAGGGCTAAAATCCTCTATTTCTGAGTACAGCTGTCAGCTAAGCAAACAGAACCATGAAATAAAAGCTGAAAACTGATTCTTTCACCAACTGCAGCCTGAGAAAGAGCTTAACGGTGCACTTTAAACAAACATTGCATAATATAACATATATTGAAGCTCAAGACGTATTTTAGATCAGATATTCTATTTGTCCATTACATGATAAATATTGATTCTGGCCAGACTCCTGTGACAAAAGTCCAAGTTAAAATGAAGTCTTTAAAGAATATGAGACCCTAGTGTCCCATCCTAGAACAGGCCAAAGGTACATTTAACTATGTCCTATGTACAGAAGTGGGCAAAAGAATATAACAAGAGAATAGTATAGGAATATGCAGCGTATAATGATAATTCCTTAAAATAGTTTTCCAGGCTCTAACAGTCTGCAACATAAGGACATCTTGAATAAGGAAGTACTTGTATTTAACAGCCCCCCTGAGAATTTCTCTTCCTTGAGCTTGTTGCTGCCCTCTGAAAGCTTCCCAGCTTTCAGCACTACAGCATACTGCAGCAGAGATTTGGTTAGATACTTTTAAGATGAATCAAGAGCTATGGCTACTCTTGCTTCTAGCATGGAAATTCTTCATTTGTATAACAGCCGGAATGATAAAATTCCAGTCCAAATTGTTAGCTCACCATTTGAAAAAGTTACGTATGGATCATTGTTTACAGAATGTAAACATTTTGTTTTACCTTTGGGATCAAAGCACTGCTGTTATACTTACCCCATCCTTGTATATGAAACCTGCCAGCATCTTTGCACGCCATGCCGAGACCCTAAGTGGCAATAAAATGTTGATTGGTTGTTACAGCTCGTTTTATTTTTTATGGAAAGGCAGATGTCTGAAAAAGCGCAGTTGTACACTCTTCGTAGAGCCCATTGATCTACTTCCTCCACCACACTGAAGCTATTGATCTGACCCTCAGTGACACTGCAATGTATGTTCAGACTATCCGCCCTCAACTGAGGACGCTCTCAGGTTGGCTAGGCTAGCCCCAGTTCCGTGGACCTCCTGCAGTTCATCTGGCTCAGCTGAGCAGTGAAGGCATACCTTTGGGAAAGCTCTGGAGTCAGTAAGGGAGCTTTTACCCAGTGCTATGGGGGTGTTATTTCAACTGTGTTTCTGAACGGAACATGCATTTTTTCATCGTTTCTGTAAATGGACACTGCTCATTATCGCAGGACTTTAGTTATACAGAGCCTGACTGGAGTAATTAGCTGAACATCTGCGTGCATCACGTTGTCGTCAATGTGGTATGAAAAGAGATACCCTGAGAGGGCTATGGGGAGGAAATAGCGTGTTTAGTTGGATAATATCCAGTGCATTACTTTTTTTTCCTAATGAAATACATATTTTGGAGTGAAAAAGATATTTTTTTTGATTCCCTTTGAATGAAGAAGACATCCATGCTGTTGTACAGGGGAACAGCTTCCAATCTATGTAGAAGAACTCTAAGGGGCATTTGGTGATGTTCTCTTCCATACAGGTGAATTTTCCAGCCATTCTGAAGACACTATTCTCAGCATTCCTGTCAAATAAAAGAACAGAGAAATTTAGTTTTCCTTTCATAAATATTAACTGAATATTCATAGTGTGCAATGATGAAAACTCCAGTAGATTTCCTGTCTTTAAGAATTATTTCATAGCTGTCTTACAACTGGCTTAGCACACAGCTTTTTGGACACCTTTACTCTTTTGAAACTCTGTGCATCAAACTCACCAAATTCAGCTAACCTGAGATGGGGAGAGCGAGGGAGCTGGTGATAAGGCAATGACTTCTTTCCTCCTCTGTGAAGGAAATGAGATCTCGTCCCACTGCAGCAACAGGAGATATTAGAAGACAGTTAGCATGACAGAGCTTGTCCGGCCATTAAGACAATTAGCTTCTTCTTCCAAGGAGGCATTTGGTTTTCTTTTGAAAAAGCCATGGGAGCTTTTTGAGGACCCATTGGTTTTCTGAAAAGATTTTTTTTTTTCCAGGCCATGAGGCATAAGGATCTGTAAGCTTTTTTCTCCAGACTGTCAGTGTCATCTTAAACTGAAGTAACCCTAGAGTTACAGCCCTCATGACAGGAATAACTAAGCAGCTGGTGAAGAGTTCCTGAAGTGCAATTGCTGTCCAACTGGTGTATTAAAACAAAATCAGGTCAGTTAACTTTATTTCACCCATGTCACAACCCAGGAGTTAGTCTGTGGCTATTCACTCATCTGTGCCCCAAGACTGGGACCATCTATTGGATAAGTGAAACAGATAGCTGGTGACAATCACCTCACCCAGTGGATCCCTGAAGACTAGCAGAACTCCTCAGATTTGAAAAGGAATCAAATCCAATAATAATTTAAAAAAGCAAGGAAGAACACCTCCCTTGTCATGTGGAAGGATATAAATGATGCTTCCTGAGAAAATAAATACATTGAATAGTAAAACCTGTGCATTACATCTTATGGTGTCAGTACTTATTCTTTGTACATGCTGCCAGTGACTGTAAGAATCTTTCTGAGGAAAAGCATGGTTTGCAAATGGACAAAATGTACAAGGGACTGTTTGCAGTAACCACTTTTGGAGCAAGGTTCAAATATGTGTATTGCAAAGCCTGAGAGATAAACAGAGTTGTTAAAGCAATCAATTTCTGAACTCTGATGAGGAGCGCAGTTGCATGATACACAGTAGTTAAAGTTGCAGATAGGTGTTATAATATTCAGACTACACCTGTCTTTACAGTGATTGCAGTGTATATCAGATTTAATGCTAAGCATAAGACATCTGGCATACTAAAAAGGTGTTAATTTACTGGGCAGTATTTTAATTGATCACGTACAGAGGAATCTAACGGCCCTGTTTCACACTGTGTTGTCTTAAAGAAATGTTCTATTTCCCCTTTTATTGTCAAATTCTCTTGGGTCTTGCTAGAAGGCTAAGGGATATTTGACATTTGGAGATGCTTATAAAGACTGTATCAATTCAGGTCGCTTCTTAGCAGAATGATTTCTGGCATAGCTAAGCTCTCATGCAACTATGATTCAAATCAATGGATTTTTTTCATTGACTTCCTTGGAAATTGAGTTAAATTTGTATTAAACTCTGATCAGAAAAAAAAAAAAAAGAAAAAAACCCTTAACACATCAGGAACTCAATTTGTTTAAGGTATATTTATCCTTTTATAGCCTTTTATACTTTTAGAGTATCAGACTGTCTCCACAGCTTTGGGTAATTTTGATGCATAAATGCTGCCAATGTTTGCCCTGTAAATTCTCTGCCAGGCTTTGTGCTTTTTTTTATCAGCAGAAATCTGAACCTTATTAACACATAACATGCCAGCTTCAGCCTCCTGTTTTCTTTTTTTTCAGCCTAATAAAAATGGTTGTAATAAATCAAACAGCTCATGTTTATATGCATCACTCCTAGGCGCTGCTTTGTTATTGGTTTAGTCAAAATACAGTAAAGCTACAGTTTATAGCTGCCTTTGACATTGTTTCATGGATTTCTCGCACCTCCCAGAGCTGCCTTGCTGTGAAGTCCTGTCCCAGTTTGAGAGGAGGCACAAGCCAGCCGTGAGGAAACAGTTGGAAAAGCAAGAGGTGAACCTTTAGCCATAATTTTGCTGGTTACATCACTGAGTGGTGTCCTTGAGTTAGCCACAGGTAACGGCTTTCTTGATAATGTTGGGAGTGTATGCAATCAGTAATGGTTGCTTTACACATTAACTCGCTACTGTAAGGAACAGAGTGGGAAAAGATGTCTACCTGTCTACCTGACTGACCCGAGTGTGGAAAAGTGACGGTTGGAAGCTCCTGCCCTGGTCTTGGGTTTTGGCTAATTTTTCTCTCCACACAGGTCTTCTCTGAAGTCAAAAGTCAAGCTCTGTTCTCAAACTTGGACACTTTCCCTGGTGGGCTCCTGGGAATTTGAGTCACCTTGCTCTGCCGTGTCTGTGGTAGATAGTTTCTGTGGGAGGGATGTGTCTTTGCTCTGGCTGTGGAAGTCTGCTGAGGTCTGATCAGGGTGTTAGCCTCTGGAGGCTTTCAGAGAAGCTCAGAAGAAACTTCCCAGCTAAACTTCAGCTAATCTTCCAGAAACGCACTTTGCCTGCACACAGGCTGTTTGCTAAGGGTCAGTACAGAATGAACCATGGAGCCAGCCCGGGTCCAGTGCTGCACCCAGAGCACTAGCAAGTGCAACACAAACATCTGGATAAGCTCTGCATGTAGACATCTCATGTTTTTTCAGGGTTGGTTAGGTGTGACACTGCCAAAAAGAATTGTGCTGCTAAGCTCACCCTGGAAGCAGAAGAACAGTATTTATCGCACAATGGTGTATTTGAGCTTTTAACTCTTACTCTTGCACTAGCTGCCATTAATCTTAGTCTGGCTAAAATGATCATAGATAATTGCGAACTGGGTATTTCTAGGGAAGAGGTACCCAAATAGTTTCCTTCCCTATCACCTTACCTCAGCTCCTCTGTCCTGTACCCTCATCCCCATTCCCTATGAGGGTAGGAGAGTATGGATGCAGAGTCCTACAGCCTCCTCCATGTCCCAGCCTTGTGTCCAGCAGTACACCACAGCCCTCGTCCTCCTCCAGAACACACAATGTGGAGTGCAGTCAGCTCAGTCCTTCAGAGGGCAGGAAGAGGAAGAAGAAAGTGGTAGAGCATGAGCCAAGAGTAAATAGGATGAGCTATTGGTGGTGCCCAAGTTGGCCTGGAAGCAAGCTATTTGGCATCTGAATTAGCCTACAGACTGGCAGTTCATCTTTAAACTTTCTGAAGGATTAATTTACAGTGTCATGACTGGTACTCAGCAAAATCCACGGAGAAATATGTTTTGAAACAAACCAGAGAAAAACATTCCATAGTTCATTTTGCGTGACTTTCCAGTTCTAATAGTACAATATTCGAATAAAACAAAATATCTTTGACAAGTTCAGTGCAAAAAAAAACAACAGTTAAAATATGATCTTCAGACAAAGAATTTTTTTCTCTGTGAAACACACCATTTTGACTTCATGCTTAAGATCTGAATTGGACACTTCCAGCTCCCATAGGGATGTATCCACTTATATCTCATATGCTGTACTGAGCAAGTTATGTCTGCTTTAATATCCTGATTTGTGTATTAGAATTCAAATACTGAAAATCAAAATTGTGATTTTTTTTTTTTTTAGCAAGGAATGTGGCAGGACTATTTTTTTGTGTGCATCTGAATAACTTGTTTCAATATACCTCTTTAATCAGCTTTATTTAATGTCTATTACATTTGCATTATATATTTGGCCTCATTTGTATTGCCACATTACCCTTTGTTTGTATGACATAATTCCTTCTATACTAAAGACTCCAGAACTTTGACTATTTCAGAGGCATAGGCCATAGTGGGATTAATGAAATGTTTGCAGGAAATAGGATATTTACTGCATTAGCAAAAATCAGAAAGTCGTCCAAAACATCAGTGAATGTTCTGTAAGGCTTTGACATTCTTCTTTGTCCCCTCCTGCCCGTTTCCTCCCCTTCCTCTTTACTTTTAATGTCAACTTGTATGGATACCCAGTGATGCAACAGGTTACTTTTTGACTGACATTGTGAATCAGGTCATTGGCCTGACTCACCCTTATATACATTTATTTGGTAACAAAGCTCTAGTCAAAGTTCTCCTAGTTTTGTTTTTTTTTCCTTTTTTTTTTTTTAAAGTTAATTTCACCAATATCAGTGGGAAAGATCAGACAAAACAGACAAAATAAATCTCTTCTGGTAATGGTTTGAGGAGTCTGTTAACATACAGCTTACATCTTTAGATTGGTATAAGAGTATGATTTCTCCAGAATTGTGTGTCATGAAATTCTCTGTATTTGCTGGCATGTTCTTTCTTATTGCCTAGTGGAGTATTAACAGGAGGGAGGGGGCAGTTAACCTTTACATCTGTACTTTGGCAACTAGCCAATACATAAATGAGGATGATGAAAGCCATGGAAAATTATTTCCTACCTTGGTCCAGAGAAGAGATTAAGAGGGTGAAAACTCTCCAGAGAGAGCAAAGCTGAGTCTGCAAAAAAGCTGTGAGAGGAAAGTTAAGAAGAGACACATGGGAAAGATTGGGTAGGAGAAAGACAGAGCTGGGTATACTTTTGTAGACTAGAGACAGTTGTCTAACCTGATGGTGTGACCAGCTTTGTTCTGGTCAGGTAAGGTGACTGTCATGAAGAAGACTCTATGGTTCAGGAGGAAAAAAAAAGATGAAGGAGGATCCTAGAAAATCTTACAGAGGATTACACCCCAAGTCAAACATCTTTTTTAGAGTAGTGAAGAAAACAAACCTGGAACCTGTACTGAGGATTAATTCTTTTTCATCTCTGTTTCAGTATTTCCTGTATTTTTAAGTAAATAACGATAGTGTCATGCAGTCTGGTAAATAACCTGTTCTGTGTCTGTTGGCTTGCATCTGTCTTGTGTTTCTGAGGAGTGCTACAGTAACCCACAATATCCATCTGGTTCATGTTCTGGGAGAATATAGTTGTAAACTATTGATAAGATTAAGAATTCAGCAATAGGGCTCACATGGACATATTACTGACCCATGGTTCCTGGATTTTAACAGAGAGAGTAAGAGGAACATGGATCTGGAGATGAAGAATATTTCTAGATTCCCTTAAAACTGGAAGGCATAATAATCTTTTGAACCATTGGAATTGGTAAATATTGAGATAGGGAGTTCTGTAAAAATCTCTTAAGCTAATTTTTATCTAATTCTAAACCTAATGTGTGGAAGATTATTAGGGGATTAACTGAAAAGCACATGTATATAACACAATAACAGCAAAAATATTATGCAGTTGCTAGAGGAAGATGTTCACGTCCAGGTAAAAACGTCCTTAGGGACCCTGCTCTTTTGCTTCTGCATTTGACTGGGGGTGTAGAGTTGTGCCTTTTTCTAGCCATGGTAGCTCACCAGACCTTCCACTTACAGACCTTCAAGGCACAGTGACTAATATGCTCTTTTAGCCAGGACTGGATGTCTGGAGTTTTTGCATCTAGAGGTGCAGTTGAGTGAGGATAGCTGATTTTAACGAGAAATGCTATCTGTTTTACTGAATGAGTAAACACTGATTTATTCTTCCTGTAGTCTCAACAATCAGCTTATCTGAAGGCACACAACACCCTGCAGTCTCAGTCTTAGAGGCACACCTGCCCCCAGGTGACTTCACCTTCTCATTGGCACATCTGACTAGGCCTTTGCTAGCACTCACACCCACGCTCAAGCACCCACGCTTGCTCCAGATGCACAAAGGCTCTGACCTCTGGTCCCACCTCTGGGACTGGCACTTGGTGCCACTTGGGTCTCCCCAGTAGCTGGCACCCACGCACATGGGCACTCAGGCTCGTGGTCCCAGCCCAGCTGCTGGGACCCAGACCTGCACTCAATCCAGATGCTGGCACTCAGGCATGCATGGCCTCCCACACAGGGTCTGACCCCTATCGCTGGCAGTCAGACCACCAAACCCACACATGCACATTGAATAGAGTCCCTCACCCAGGCAAAAAGTTAGAAAGGATATTAATGAGAAGATAGGACAGACTGTGATGATCAGGCGCAGGGCAAAGCAGACAAGCATACTGACAAGCATGTAGCTGGCCCTTTTTTATCCCTATCCCTCTGTTTTCCCACAGTGTTCCTCCCCAGACTGCCTAAATCCCTCCCTTTCCCTGCCTTTGGTCCCTCCTCTAAACATCCCCTAACGAATCCTGTACAATGATGAAATGTTCTTCCATTGCAACCCTCATCTTGCCTATATCCCCAGGCAGCAACCCACCCAGCACCCCCTCTGAGCGTGAGCCCTGGACTTGGTCTGCCTTTGTGTCCCTGTGCTCCTCTGTGCTTGCGGTAGTGACGAGCTGACGGCTGCTGTCATGGCCCTGGGAGCAGCCGGGCAGGGTATTATTTGGGCTCCCCACGCCTGCCCACCATGGTCTCTCTGTGCTCCTTTACGGTTGTGCAGACAAGCTTTTATCACATAACCTAACACACCCTACCACCCCAGTCTCTGTTTGGAGACTTTGACTCCCCTCAGATCTGGCCCACACTGAATTATTCAGATGCCACGTGGCATTTCCATTGTAGAGCTAATTCTACTTTGAGTCCTACTTTTCATGGACTGATTTGTAGGATTTCAGGAAATGTCCCCCTCTCTAGGTTTTTTTTTTGGCAGATGGATGATTAGAAGGATTTTAGGGTATGAATGGATCAAGATCCATCTTAGGTCATTTTGGAAGGCTGATTTATTGAAATCTTTTCCAGAGTGTGAATGAGATAAATGCAGATCATAGGGATAGTTATGGAAACCCACCTCTTTTCATTTACCACTTGAGAGCACAATCTCTAATTTTGATGGTATGTTTGGGGATTGTTTTGTTGTTTCATTTAATAGGGACTGGGTCTGCATAAGCAGATCAGCTCATTAGGTAATTGTCAACTGGCAGTGTCCTGTAGCTATCACAGCAAAGGTCACCAGACTTTGCAAAGCTCCACAATCAGGAAAGACCAGGTCTGATAACTATGTGAAGTCAGAAACCTTCAGAGGCACAGTGGTGGCTTGAACAACAAACAACGTTAATCTGGAGATTACCAAATACTTTAATCTTTTTTTAATCTCCATGTTTTTAAAGCTGATTCTTAGAAACATTAAACCAGCTGATGTTTTCCATCAGTCTCCTGTTTCAGCATTTGGCATGATCCGAGGGTCTTTCTTATGCAACACGTACGGTGTGAGGTTCACTCCTCCTCTCCCAGCTACGGTGTCCTGGCAGATGGCTGTATCGGAGGCTCACATTACTAAGTCTTGATCTTGATTTTTTTTTGCCAAGAAATTTAATTCCCCTCTAAATCCCTCCTCATTATTTTTGTCTTCTAATTGTTTTTTATTCAGCAATGCTGTTTTTTTTTTGTTGTTTGTTTGTTTCTAAGGAAACATGCCTCCAAGGAATAATTGGCCTGGCTGCCCTCTGGCAAAAATACAGCAGAAATCCAATGGATTTTCATTCTCAAAATTTCTCCAGACTATTCTGTGAGGAATGAAATATGGGAGTGAAGTATGTGCTTCTATCATGGAAACCCTAGTCCAACACTATGCTACTAACTTGGATAGATTAATCACTTATATACAATTTTCCCTTTTTTTCCTTCCTCAGAGAATGCCTACTTTCCCAACCCTTTTCTTGCCAGCAAGTAAAAATTCCAATTAAACATGTTTTGTTAGCTTTAGTCCGTAACAGTTTCATGACAAGGGAAGGTAAAGGAAAAAAATTAAGGCAAGCTGCTTTTATGTTTTGCTGGAATGGCTGATTACACTTTAAAAATCAGCAAAGGTGCTATTTCATGGCACAGTAATTTCTAGCTAAAGTGGGTGGAGTGATGCAGATGGTGCCAACTGGATGTGCTTTGGCACCAGATCTCATTCAGCAAATGGACTGAGGAGGAGTCATGTGATATCCATTTGGTTCAGATGATGCCTGTGCATAGTCTTTCTATATTGACATAGCTTTACAGAAAACAAGAGACGAAGGGAAAAACAGAAGATTTCATAGACTGAGCAACATTTACGTCAAAATGCAAGAGCTGTAGGGCCAGGTGATCCTGTGAGCACTGCAGGGCACCTCAGTGCCCAGGTGTGAATTCCTCAGGGCAAGCAACCAGCAGAAGCATACAGGCACGCAGTCGGTGGCCATCCTGCGCCAACTGCCCAACAGGAAGCATTCAAAAGATGGAGATAGGAGAGAATGGCATTTAGACACTTGGCAGAAATTTTTTGGGGGTACTATTTTCTACTTCCTCGCTGCCTTGCAACCCATCCTCTTGTCAAAAGTGTTAATATTAAACCTGGGCATTACTGCAGTTTTTGTGCTGAGATCAGTGCAGTCGGAAGCTCATCAGCTGGAGTGCGTTATAGAGGCTAATCATTATAGCTGAGGCTAATATATTACTAAATCAGTAATGATCGATCAGTTGTTAAAGAATGATTGAGCTCATTAAGGAAAAAACATGCAAAAATTAGTTACTTCTATGTAATCACCAGAAAGCCAGACCTCTGTATTGCAGTCCAAACAGAGAAGAACAATGGCCAAAGAGTGTGTTGGTCCACGCGCCCTCCTGGGCCCAGCTGGAGGGAGCAGCTGACCACCATCACAGGACAGTTGCTAATGCAGCGAAGACTTTCTCTCCCAATCCCAACACATTTAATCCCATTTTTGTGGGTGAAAAAAAAAAAAAAGAAAAAAAAAAGAAAGAGTTGTATAAGAAAATATCCCAGCAGAGTGAATACTGAAAATAGCAGAACAGCCACAAGGAATGTGCTTGTGCCACTTAAACCCTAGCCTGTAATTCACGTCCTTCTATTTTGATGTACTTTGTTTATAAATTCTGTGCTGTAATTATTTGCAGATTTTTGACATATGATATTTTTGAGTTAGATAAGCCCTTTAACCTAGGATGCAATTACATTTTCTTGTTTTTCTCGTTCAGTTACATCCAACTTCTGTTGATATCAAAGGGTTCAAATGACGTGAAGTCTTTGTCTGGAGTTATGTGTTTTTTTACCTTCAGAAAGAGTAGTAAATTATTGCTTACAGTCCCCCTACTCCCCTCCCCCCAAAAAAAGAAAGAAAGAAAGAAAAAGCCATAATAAAAGGCAACCTGTGTCTCTCTTTCCATGTAGCATTTCACACTGTGATGGAGCCTGTGTGTGAGGGAGAAAAGAATGGAAATGTCCAGGAAGAAATTTATTGATCTGGTAGATAAGGCAATGGTTGCTGCTGACACAGTGGATCATGATGAACTGCTTTTTTCTTACAAGGGGATTCTCTACCCTGTTACTGTTTGCAGTGTTGAAGTGTTTAGAGCCATGGAGTCCCTTGAAGCCAGAAGTAATTCCCTTGAAGCCAGAAGTAATGATGTCATTTTGGCAGGATACCCTAAATCTGGTGAATATAGTTTGCTTTCTTCATAAATGAATTTATGTAATGACAAATAATTAGGTTGTATTTACAATTTTCAGAGAAATTTGTAGAACTAATTTTTTTTTTTCTCAAAAAGCACAACAAAGCTAATTATGAGGACGTTATACAGGGAATTTTGCAAATGACTGAGAAAGACATCTGATTTTCTTAGCTATAGCATGTAAAATTTTTGTTTTCTTTAAATTTTATAGTTATGAATTTAAATGCACAAATTGGAAAGAATCAAAATGTAATTCTCAAACCAGAGATAACTAGATCTCCTGATATTGCAGGATCTGTTCTTGCAGTTATGTTTGTAAAGTTAATAGCTTTGTATTTCTACGTTGAATGGACCTATTGATGCCTTCACATGCAGTGCTGCATATTCTGTATTTTTTTTCACATAGTTATCATGAATATCTGAAATCCATAACTATCAACAAATTATTTTGCAACACTTGAAGTGGTCACACTGATCTTTGTTGGGAGATCAAAAGCAGATCTTTGCTGGGGTTGCTAGTTTACCCTACATCTTTGCTACTTCTGCCTGAAAGCGTTCTACACTGGCTCTTAGATATGTCACATATCTGTTTTCGTATAGTTGTTTCTCTCCTTCAGCAATAAGATTCACAGTGTCTTACAGCAGATAGTCACAGTTTACAGGTTTGTAAAGTTTTTGCTTTTTTTAAAGCATGTTTTCTTTTTGAAGAAGTGGTATACACCAAAATGCAGTTACTGAGACTGTAACGACAAAGACGTAGGAACCCAGTGTCCACAGGTTAGGAGATGGTAAACTAAAGATAAGAGTTCTCCACAGGTTCTCTTTTATGTTATGAATAAAAATATAATAAATACATATATGAAATAATTTAGAATTTTTTTAGATACAACATTGCATGTTGGTAAAGAAAATGAGTATACACAGCACAGTTTTCAGATCTAGTACTGCACCTGTGCAAGTTCTGTGACTCATCTTTCCATCCAAGATAATCCTGTGCAGCATATCAGAAAACATACATAATATACTAGGTTCTGAGGTACAGGTTTACCACCCCTATCCCCTGTTATATTTGTTACAACAAAAAAATTATTACATTAATGCATGTTTGCATATTGAATCAGTGGTTCTTCTCCTTTATTAGTTAATTTACAATATACAAGTTAATTTATGATATGCTTAACCATTTAAATTGGAGCAATGTATCCTTATAAAGAGCAAAAGGAGGGCCCTGAGGAGTGATTGTTCAGATAGTCAGTTGTAATTGTACCACAAGAAAAAAGACCAGGCAACTCACCTGGTAGTACTAACTACCTCTTGGCTGTACTGGCAAATCCATTTCTGTTTATTCTCAAGGCTTTACAAGCAATTCTGTATTTTTCCCCTTTCAGGTACCAACTGGGTAGGTCAGATCTTAAGCGATCTGGTAGCCTACTAAAGTTGTAAAAATTTCATGCTTGTAACACTGAATATATGGTGTGTGAAATACTCCACTGTTAGGTAAGAACTTTTCCACTTTTCTGTAGGTTGCATCTGGCCAGGTTGAATCTCATGTGCATTGCCAAATGCTGAGGGATAAATGATCGGTCCAGAGAGCTTGAGAGGAGCACATACGCGTTAGAAATACAAGCACTATGGAAATTCAGCGTAGCATTTTGTGTATTTAAGAAGAGTTTCATGAAAAGTCAAATACTGAAAGAATGACTTTTGTCTCTTCTACTAGCTCTTCTTTATGTCCCCTTCTCTCTTCCTGGGATCCTTCAGCTTTCCCGCACTCCCAGTTAGATTCTGCGTACCACCTTTAGGTTTTATACCTTGTCTAACAGAACATATTAAATTCATTATCACTAAAGAGAAATAGTGAAGGATAACCTGCCTTCCAAATGTTCATTCTTAGGGGCTTTTGAAGATTATTGCTACTCAGAGCAGTCTGCTAAGATCCCAGGATGACACTCATAAAGCATAAGTCCTTCTGATCAGCCAAAAACTGTTGATAAATTTAGCAAAGTAATATTTTATTACAGGCAAATGGAAAAGAATACTTGTAATAATTGAACTGTCTACTTTCCTCCTTCCAATTCTTAATAAAGCGAATGAACAAGCTACCTTCTCGAAGAGTTATATTTACTCATCTCCTTCCTGACAATCTTCCCAGGTCTGTCTTCAAAAATAAAGCCAAGGTGAGTGCTGATTTGAATGTCTTGTAAGCAGACACTACAACAGATGTTTCTGAAAGCCAGTTTAGCACTTTTCTGTCAAATTTCAAAATCATTCTTATACTTAAGTAGTGTTTAGCCTGGCCATGTCGACATGACTAATAATTGCCATTCATCTAAATAAATCTCAGTTCATCCTTATTGACACCTTTGTGTCAGTATCCACAAAGCAGATGTGGGGGAAAACAAACCTTCCAGCATTAAAAACTTATTTTTACACAATTTCCTATGGAAGGCATTCTACAATATTGTCACAAGTGTGTTAAGTTTCAGAGAGAATTTGTATTTGTGTGATTTTTCCTCACGACCTAAACGATGAATAATATTCATACTGAGCAAATCATACTTAGGTTCTGCATAATTAATTTGATGAATCTGGAAAAGATTTTAATAACATAGGCAATCATCTTCACAAGGTACTGAAGTGAAGCGAAATGCTTCACTTTCTTGATTTAGAAAAAATTGTTACTTCTGCAACTTGTGTATGACATACTAGAAATTCCCCAAACTGCAATTCTAAATATTATTGTTTTTTCACACTATGGTTTGTTATTTTTTACTGTAGAAACAAAATATTTTGATTTTTTAGATATTGTTGCTGATTCGCAATCCAAAAGATGTGGCTACATCTTTTTATCACTTTTCCAATGGCTTGTCTCCTCTTCCCTCCTATAAGACCTGGGATGATTTCTTCATAGCTTTCATGGTGGAGAAAAGTACCGTATATTCTTTTACGTTAATTATCCAATGCTTTGACTTTGTCTAAAACCCTTGTATTTCATAAATCAGATTCACTAGGATTTTTTAGTTTACGGTAAAAAAAGCAAGAATTAAAGAGAGAAAGCTAGAAATTTGAATTAAATTTTACAGTATTTGTCTTACTGACTGAAGACAGACATTAATCAGAACTGCACTTCCACAGACTGCTTTAACTTGCACAAACTGATATTTAAACTGGAAAAGCAGTTCCTCCTTATCTCTCTCTTGGATCCTCTTCAGCCCTCCCCTTCACTGCCCATTATCTTGTGCCCACACAGACACGTGAACACCTGCATGACAAATTGGATTGGAGGAGTGCTTTGGGCTAAGTCTAGTGCATAAGAAAGAAAGAAAGAAAGGAAGGAAGGAAGGAAGGAAAGAAAGAAAGAAAGAAAGAGAAAAAGAAAGAGAAAAAGAGAAAGAGAAAAAGAGAAAAGAAAGAGAAAAAGAGAAAGAGAAAAAGAGAAAAGAAAGAGAAAAAGAGAAAGAGAAAAAGAGAAAAGAAAGAGAAAAAGAGAAAGAGAAAAAGAGAAAAGAAAGAGAAAAAGAGAAAGAGAAAAAGAGAAAAGAAAGAGAAAAAGAGAAAGAGAAAAAGAGAAAAGAAAGAGAAAAAGAGAAAGAGAAAAAGAGAACAGAAAGAGAAAGAAAGAAAGAGAGAAAAAGAAAGAGAAAGAAAAAGAAAGAGAAAGAAAGAGCAAGAAAGGAAGGAAGAGAAAGGAAGGAAGAGGAAGGAAGGAAGGAAGGAAGGATCCCACTAGTTTAAAATTGCATAAATTCTCCAGTTTGGCATACCATATGGCCAGCAGAAGGGAGGGTTAAACAAGGTTTTAAGTTGGATTAAGTGAGTTTGCAAGATGGTTTTTGTACTGATAGCTCTTCAGTGGACTCACATCTGTCTTGAAATACTGACTAGTTTCACCACACCGACTTACAAATTGTATCATATGCCTGAGATGTGTGCACATGTAGAGGCAGCTAGGCTGGGCTTCTGTGGACTTTTCCCTGGCTTCTTTGTTCTTGCTGCTGTGGATCCTGGCCACAGCCAGCCTTTGCTCCCAGCAATGTGCTCCTGCCCCAGCGCTGCCAGCAACTTGTTCCAGTACAACTGTTTGTGAGGTCATGCAGTGAGCCAGCTCAGGGATCTGATCCGGCCTAAAAACTGTCCTGCAAAACGTATGAATAAGGGATTGGACCCCACAAGAGTTTTTCCAGCACTACTGGAGGTTGCACAGAAATGGAAAGAGGCAGACATGGTAGGATCTGCTTAAAAACAGCCACACTGGGGAGAAGCTTTTATATGGAGGTGTTCTCAGAGGTTCTGAGCCAGAGCCTCAGCTCCCTTGCTGGCCCTGGTGTGAAGGCAGATCCTTCAGAACCACACTGAGTTGGTAAGGGCACCTATCTTGCTGGCTCTGGTTCAAAGACTATGACAGAGTTCAGAACAGTCTGGTGAAAAACCCCATAAATCCTCCAGAAAGGGGTAAACTCTGGTATAGACATGATGAATAATGGCCATGGCTGAGAGATCAACCTGAGGACTAAAAATTGGTTAATATCAAAAGGAGCTTGTATAATATTAATTTTTTCTTCATCTTAGGATTATTTTGTTTTATTTAGTGCCCTGGGGATCCTACTTTAATTACCTGTCTGAATGGAACAAGTATGCTGATGATGAAAATGTTATGACAATAACTTATGAAGAACTAAAAGAGGTGAGGTTACCAATGGTAACAAATACTTTATACTTCAAAAAGCAATTGTTCCTAAATCAATAAACCACTATATTCATATAGTGTATTCAAACCTCATGATATGGTATGAGACAGATTCTTGTTTTAAGGGAAAGCAAGGTGAATTCCAACTTGAAAACCTTTTAAATTTTTTTTTTTTTGGTGAACATGATTCTTGTTTTCTCTTAAACTTCTCTTAAAGTATAAGCCCAAATCATTGTAAATCAAAATCCCCAATAATTCTTTTTTGGAGCTTTTATATATTCAACAGTGTAGATTTGACTCAACTGTAATATATATCACTTCTGTGATCTATAGGAAGACAGCTCATATCTTCTCTGAAACAATAATGGAGAAGAGAAATGCTACTCACCACTTCAGTTCTTCTGAACTCTGTATAGGCCAATGGAGATATGCAGGGCCATGAAAACACCTGAGAAAAAAAGCAATGTAATTTCTTTGAATGCCATCTAGTGTGTTACATTTTTCTTTTCAGAATCGGGCCCTGGGAGTGAAAAACATTGCTGCTTTCTTTGGGATTTCCTTGACTGAGGAAGAGCTTCAGGGTGTGATAGAGAGGAGCAGCTTCCAGTCCATGAAGGAGAATTCACTGAAGACCCATGGGGCGCTGGGCAGCATTCTCTTTCGCAAAGGTAGGGAGCTCCAAGAGGTCCAGAGGCAGAAACATCACACTTTCAAGAACTTAGGCTACACATCACTAGCTGCTTTTTTGCACACAAAGTGTCAAGCATTACGCATTAGTATCAGGCATGTTATCACTGTTCTGCTTGAGAAGACTAGTCAAGGAGCACTGACGAGGAAGAGACCCAGTAAGGCTCTGGCAGCAAGCTACAGCCATCATGGGAGAAGCAACTGTACACAGCAAATTTTAGAAGCCCATACATGACCATCAGGAAGGAGTAGTCTTCTGTCTGAACTACTCTTCCTCTCCGGGCCAAGACCACTGAATCTTCTTCAGCCACTAGATGCTTACCTGAGGAGGGCTAGCTTTTTAAAAGCAAGGAAAACTCGGCCAAACTCAGCCTGAGTGGCATGATCACGCTTTTTAGGAGAGTATAGAGTCTCCTGAAAGGGCCACTGTCAACCCCCTGTTGACTCTAACAAGGTAGAGAAAGCCAAGGGTCCAAGAATCAGGTACATAGAGAAGGTAAACAACAGGGAACTACTTTTGCAATGTAGTGTACGTGACACAGATATGAGAGGGCTAACCTGGTTGTCAGAATCTATTTCTACATTTTGCATTAAAGGAGTCACAAGATAAAACCACAAGTGGACAACTGAGCAGAAACCCAGTTCTGCCTCCAGACAGATCATTCTTAATTGAACCTTTGTGATCTTCATGGTCTTTTCAGTCATAACTGACTCCGGAGTAAAGAGCTGCAGGGAAATAGGACCTTAGTCTGCTTTTTTGTACACAGACACCTGAAGAGGAGAAGATAGTTTGTTCCTTTATTCTATGTTCTTTTCCATTATAGCAGTTTCATAGACCTATATCTCCAATGGCTTCACAAAGTTACATTGGTGCAGAAAGGAATGAAGTTTTATCTTGAAAATATGGATCAACTCCATTTAATAAATAATGGAATAACAGCTGTATATAATAAAAATACAATTTCTTGTTTTTCAAGAGTTTCTTTGCTTCTTTGAAGGTGGTGTAAGTGACTGGAAGAGTCTTTTCAACGAAGATCAGAGTGAGGAAATGGACAAAGCATTTGAAGAACACATAGCAGGAACTAAACTGGGAACAAAGTTAAAGTATGAAGTGTACTGCAAAGCCTGAAGAGTAGTGACGTGTGGTTACAGTAAAAGCTTTCCACAGCGCTTCCAGATCATCTGAATGGTATATACTAGAAAACTAGATTAAACGATCCAAGCATCTTGGAATTATTTTAATAATCACACTGCAGCGGCCTTTACAATGACAGTGATGAATAGTGGGCTTTTTTTCTTTTTTTTTTTAGTGTGAGATCTTTGGCTTGCTTTGGCTTCATTCATTTGCTGAATAAGATGGTAACTAACTATATTCAGATAAACTTGACAGCCCTGTTTCGGTAGCTATCACCTGGAAGGAAACATCCTTTTTTTCTTTCCAGCCACACTCAGTCATTCTAGACTATTTAGAATTATTTAGTATGTATGTGGAGGGTTTTTTTTTTTTTTTTTTTGCAAAACTGCCTCAAATCAGGCAACATCTTCACAATTAAGATCACTAGAAAAATACGGATCTGACGCAACATTAATTAATGACAAAGGATATCTTCCTTGTGACTTCAGTACAAACTGGATGAAAGCTAGAGGGAAAAGAATGAAGGGAAATGGAGATCAGTGTTTTTAAGGATTTCAGTCTCTCTGAATGCAGAATTTCAAGATGGATTTCAGACTACAGACTGGTATTAACAACCAAGATCCAATCAGAGGCACTGCTTTTATGTATAACCACAAATAATTCTCTCTGTGGAATACAGAAAAATCACAAATTAATTTTCTTTCTAATATCATATAAATTTGCACTTGCCCAATTGAAAACAATGTTTCTACCTGTATAAAGGTTAGTAAAAAGCAAAATCATGAATATACTGTGTTTGAAGAGATTCCTTAATCTATACACCTATGTGCCTCTTCTAAGAACTGCTGTTGTTTTCCATGCTCCAGACAATAATATAGGAAAAGAAGAGGTAGACAATACGGACCTAAAGATGATGTTTCCCACCATTAATGCCAGTGGAACATTCTTACCATGGAACTACACTTAGCATTGCCTCTGTTCATTCTTGATTTAGCAATGAGTCTACAGTTAAGCTTTAATTTAAATTAATACCTAAACATTGAAATAGATTAATTTTCATAACTGAAAATTCTCCAAAGATGCCAAAATTGTCTGCAACTGGCCCTACTGAGAAAATGGGATTGTCCAGGGTGATGGTGAATGACATTACTATGTTCATCTATTTTGCATCAGCACTGATATTTGGCACTGTGGCCATAGTATTTCAGACCTGACCAGAGACCAACTGCACTTCAGCCACCCATTCTGGAAAAAAGCAAAATAAATTTCTTTAAGTAAGTTGAATTAAAAAAAAAAAACTGGGGGGAAAACAAAAACAAAACCAAAAACAAAACAAAAACAAACAAACAAACAAACAAACAAAAACAATTTATAGATCCATCGCCTAAGCAGATAAGAAGTAAAAATTAGAGCTACAATAGGAAAGAATAAAGTGTTCAACGACTTTTTGCTTCATTCTTCTAAAGACAGTCAATTCTGCCCAGGCATGTAAAATGCAGAGTTTTGCAAAGGCATAAGAATGCTAGAAATAATAATTAAAATATTTAGAAAAATCGAATGGATTCAAAAGCACAGTATCTGAAAGTCCTGACACAAGCCATCCCTGAACAACTAGAAATTATCTGTAAGAACCATAAAAGGTTCCACACGCCTGGAGGAAGGCATACATAACACCTGTGTTTAAAAGGGGAGAAAGAAGAATCAAAACAGACCAGTCACCTTACCTTGATACATGACCATATACCAGCGAAAAGGACCAAGTAACCAACCTTGATACCTTTGGAGGATAATAAAGTGGTAAGCATAAACCATATCAAAGCCATTCATGTTCCTTCTTTAAAAGATAATTTACCTTTTTAACAAGGCATAGACAGAATATATGATAGATTCCAGCATCAGAGAGGTTCTGAAATTATACAACAAAAGAGACACAATATAGATCAACAAAATTTATGGCTTCATATGTGAAGATAGCAACTTACAAATGGGGTCATAGAATGTAATCAAAATACTGAGAGTAGATTTGGATTCCTAGAAATCCATACAACAGTGATAAAAGACATCCAGAAGTAGAGCCATCAGCAGCAATATTTGCAGGAATATCCACTTGTTTACATGGCTGTTAGGAAATTGATTGCAATAGTGTGCTTAAGGTACAACTGCATATACTGGATCACTGAAAACTGGGAGGACAATTAAAGCAATATACTTTAGTGGAGAGGCCTGGTCATATTCAACATTATTTTTAACACTCTTGTGGACAAATTGGTATATGTATAGTATATGATTTTACGTTATTTAACTTTTCAGTCTGGGGACCAGAACAGAGAGCTGAAAGCACTGGTGAAAATGGGGAAACAAGATCATTAGGATCTTCAAAAGATCATAACAAATTAAGAAGAAGGTTGGAAAATATGAAGTTAAGTAAAGGTCACATGTAAAAACAATGTAAAAAACATTTAGGAAGGGGAAACAAACCAAAGGCTGAAGCACTTAATGGGAGCAAGGCAGTCAAACAGCAATTTGTAAGAAAAGACCTGAGGAATCACACTCAGCAAGGGTTAACTTGGTGAAGTGCTGGGGGGAAAAAAAAAAAAAAGGTCAAATCTTATTCTGGTCTACAGTAATAGGAGGATCATACATAACACACAGGCAATAATTGGTACAGTCTGTGGTTGCAGGTCATTCTAAACTGGAGAATGCTGCTGAGGGAGGCCGCAAAAACATTTAAGCAAGCATCTGGGGGAGAAGATTGGCATGCTTAATACATCAGCCATACAGGGGGAGGACTAGAAAGTCAGATTAAGTCCCTTCCACATCTATACTTCCAGGCATTTTGGTATACAGCAGATTAGCTTTTCATGTTCTTACTGATGGCCTGCACAAAAACACCCAGAACCTTGTTCGTGTTAATTCTTGCATTAATTAAATTGACACCAAACACTGCAGTTCATGGAGCAGGCAAAACTCTATCAAGTCCAACTTCCTTATGCGTTCCACCCGCCCCATTTGCATCCACACTAGACTTTAAAGTTACATTCCTCATTCTCACTTACTGAATCCAACTGCAATTTAATGGCAGCTTTTAGGTTTTCGGACAAAGATACTGCACAAGAGCCTTGACTTGCAGTGAGGCTTTCCAAACACACTGGGCTTTGAGAAGCAAATGTGGGTAGCAGGTTTACTTCACTTAAGGGGAAGTGGTTGATCTTCAAAAACTGTTACCCTTGCAGCACTATTGGATGAGAGATTATGCATGTAGTTGTTATTGAGCCTCACAGTCTCTGGTATCAATCTCTGCAAAGACTGGGTGCTACAGTGCTAACAAGGGAAACACAAGATCTACGGGTAATTCCTCAGATAATAATACAGCATAGCTACTACTCTATTGAACTAATTAGATTAAAACTAGTTTGAGAGCACCTAGCCTAAAGTAAATTGTAGACATGCCCTTGCTGATCTGATGGAAAACCAGCCAGTGACCCGTTTCTGTGTTTTTTTTTTCCCTCTCCTGCGTCGTCCTGGGGCTAGGGGTTAAATCACTGTCTGCCCTTAAAATCTCACCCTAACTATTCAGCGCAGTAACACCTCAGGTGCTTTTGCTCCATTAGAGACACTCTGCGGGCCAACATGTTCAGCAGGGTAAGGCGGTGTGTGAAGGGAGGACAGGAAAGGCGAGCACCCATGTCAGACTATGAATGCAGGCAAGGGGACTTTCTGAGGGGGTGAAAAGTAAGAAGAGGTGTAGGTGGAGAGTGTAAGAATAATTTCAGAAAGACCTGACAATCTCTTTTCAAGGTGAGACACATGACTGACACAACTGCAGTGGTTATTGAACTTTAACACTGCTAGATCCTTACCAATTGACAGACAGAAAAAAAAAAAAAAAAAAAAAAAAGGGTGTCTTTCTGGTCTAGTTTTTTTTTAATCCATCTGCCACCTCATCTTTCCCCAAAACATTTTCTGAAACGAGGTTAAGGTGAGTCTTCTCTTTGTGTTATGCTGCAACTACTCCTGCTAACAGCATTTCCATCCACGTAAGATTTTCATGCAGCTGAATTGAACAGCTCAGTGTTTTCCCTGGGGACCATGTGAGTTGTGCCAAAGTTGTACAGCCTCCCTGCTGGGTCACCTACTTACCCAGGAGCACCAGGCTGCTCAGCAGACAGTACTGGGACTGGGGCCCCCAGCACCCTCAGGGCAGCTGGTTCTGGAGGCAGGAGGAAAATGTTAATTTCTTGATGTTCTTACTCTTTACTCTCAGCAAATGGGAAGAAATTTTGATTTGTAGCTCAGAGTAAACACAGAGACAGAAAACTGAAAACATGAACTAAGCTAGCAGAGGGTATAATGTATGAATTGTGTTTCCAGGTTTTATGACTGAAATAGCATGGCTAGAGAAAATATTTCTAATAAAATCACCTACTTTGACCATCTGCATTTTGGGAGACCAGAAGAATCATTCTGAATAATTCTTTGTAGGTATCTGTAAGCAATCTTCCAGGTCTTAAAGCTGTGGTTTTGATTTGAAACATTTTCATGTGTAATTAAGCTTGCCTATAGGTTTACTAAGTGTAATACCCCTTTATGAGGAAAGAGACAAGGATGTGATGCGCAGCAGCATGGAGCTCTCCCTGTGTTTGATATAGCGGTAGTGAACGAGACCTATACTGTATTCAAGAGTGTGAGAGAAAGAAAGAATAAGACCCCTCCATGGGGTAATTTAGCCTTCCTGTATTGCATATCTTTGTTGGGACGCAATGATATAACTTGTGGAGATACATATTTCTCTGTCTTAGTATTCCTTATCTTCTGAAAAGGCATCAGCCAGAACACCAATAACTCCCCCATCAAGAACAATTTACCCAAAGATTAAATTATTGACAGGTATAGAAAGAAATAGAACTAACGTCATACAGGTGAATTTGATCATGTTAATGCAGAACCTAAGTATTAGAGTTTCATGTGAGAGTAATCCTCTGTAGGATATGGTGAAGTAGAAGGTCTCAAATGTGAGTATTTAATCATGAGAAGTATGGCTTAGATGGTAATTGTCCTTAACTCTGAATATATTGCCTGAAGTGATGATGTTACAAAGATTGACTGAAGATAGAGTCAGCACCTGGAAGAAAGTTGCACCCTTGGATATGCATCCATTAGTGGAGTCAATAGCAAAGCAGGTTGATATCCACTGTCCACATAACCACTCTATGCTGGTTATCTGGTTTGCAAATTGCACTGCATAGCTCAGCAGTTAAAAATATTTTAAGCAATATTTTACAAGCTTTATAGGTCTTTCCCTGGTTTCATGCAATATTTTGAATGTTACCAGTATTGATACAGTTGCTGCCCCAACAGCAATATTTTGTAGAGAACAGACTACAGTTGCTAATATCAGGCATGGCAGGGACTCCATGTCACTGCTGTCAGTCTCCTGTCCTGTAATTTCGAAAGGAGATAACAGAGTACAAATGGAGTTAATCATTGACATGTATGGTAATTTCTGAGTGAATACCCTTTCTGATTTCCTAACACACTGTATAAAGTTCTTCTGCTTTGTGGAAAGACAGACTGTATCTCAGTTTGTTTGAAAAGAGTACCACAGGAATACAAGCATGAGCAGAAATAGGGAAAGAGTCATTGAAGTAGTGGAAAATTGTTTTGCTGAGAATGAAAATACTTCCCCAGAAGATATGCTGTTTTCCTACAGAGGTATTTTGTACCCTGCTGCACTTAGCAGCCCAGAAACTTTGGAAGCTCTGAAATCCTTTGAAACCAGGAGCAACGATGTGATTCTAGCAGGCTATCCTAAAACAGGTGAGTGTTGTTTGCTTGGTAAATAATCAAATACACAATGCTGCAATTGAGAAGTGTGTGCCATCATATAACACAGCAATAAAACCTGAGAAACACTTATGGTGGCATCATTCTCCATAGGTTCATGAAATTAAGTCGTAAGGCATCTCTGGAGGTCTTCAAATCCAACCTCCTGCTCAAAGCAGGGGAAAGACCTAGCCTTCAAAGTCTGGCTTGGTTGCTCAAGGCTTTGTCCAGAAGAGTTTTAAAATTTTGAGGGTGGAGATTTGCCACCTCATTGGAAACCTACTGTGAAGTTTTCCCACTATAGCATTTTGTTTTGTTTTGTTTTGTTTTGTTTTTAACTTTTATGCAGTCAGACATCCCCTTGTTGTGATTTGTAATATTTTCCTTTTGTCTTGGCCTATTCTCAGAGGAGTTGGCTCCGTATTCACTATAACCTCTGGTAGTAGAAGACTGCAATAAGATTCCCCTGGGCCTCTTTTTTTTTTTTTTCCCCAGCCTGAGCAACCCAAGCCTTTCCTTGTGTTTCATTTGCTCCAGCTCCCAGTGATTTCAGGAGCTTTCAGCAGGACCCTCCCCAGATTCTCAAAATCTCTTGTACTTCAGTGCAGGAACTGCACACTGTGTACAAGTGGTGAAATCACCAGTGTTGGATAAAGGAGAATAATCATATCCCTTGATTTTCTGACTACAGTCTTGCTAATAAAGCAAAATATGTTGTTATTCTACTTGCTGCAAGGGTAATGCAGGGACTATTTCCTACTAATGAGGGCAGAAGAACAGTTGTTTCCATAGATCTACTTGCATTGCAGAATGTGATTCACATGCATCTAACTGGAGGGAAAGGCATGAATACTTCCAGGACTCTTGAATCGTTTCCTCTCCTTTTCACATGGACATTTTGGATTCCTTCATGTTTGTCCCTAATCACTTCTGAGAGATATCTTAACAGGTCATATGCAGAAAGAGGAGTTGGTGATCCTTATCACATTCACTTTGTGTGCAGCCTGTAGAGCTGTGCATGGGCAGAAATGGTTTAAAGGTGTGAGGGTCCACCCACACATCCCAGAAGATGTTAGATGAAAACTGAGACTTGGCTCTTTGAGCCCAGTGCCTCACATACCAGTTGTGCCAAGCTGCAGAAGCCAAGACAGCTGAGCGTAGTACAAAGACGATGACAGAGCTTGACAGTCTTTTGGTTTGGTTGATGAACCCTTCTCCTGCCAGTTATGGAAGCCTAACTGGGGGCTGGGAATGAGGCCAAACTGCGTTGACCATGAAGAGACTGAAAACTGAAGCTGATCAGGAGGAGGGGACAGGGTACTCCCAAAAACTGTGCTGTGGAAGGAGAGCAGAAACAGCCAAGGGACGAATCAGTTGGCCCTGTTCTGCAAGCACCACTGCTCTTGAGTAATTTCCCTCAGGAGTAGTCTGAGGTGACAAAAAAACATCAGAGCTGGAAACAGCAATAGGTGCCTGCTTCTGTTACCTCTGATGGATGGGATGTGCTTCTGAAGCAAGCAGGGTAGTAGTACTCCACAACATCTGGCTGACAGCTCTGTCCTGGTTGGATCTTGGCATGTCCTGGTGATTACTGCCCAGCTCTTGACAGGATAAGGTGCAATGCAGAGCCAAACTGCTTCACAGATGTGAACCAGTTTGACAGGATATCCTCTCAGCTAGGTTGGCAGAAAAAAGTGCAGATGTGCAGCCCAGAATGCATGTGATACCAGTGTCTTTATCATTTCAGGAACCAACTGGCTTGAACAAATGGTGAGGGAGTTGGATTCAGCAGATGCTAAATATACAGAAGAAGAAATGAAAGAAAGAATAAATGCTGAAAAGGAGCTACAGATGTTTCCACGTCTAGAGTTTGGAGATCCTGGGATATATGAGGTGGGCAGGGACCGAAAATATTGGCAATACTCTTCCTACAGGTAACAATAGTTGAAAGACAATGGCTGATCTCAGAAGCAATAGACAGCTTTAGAGTAGTAACAAGTGTTAAGGTCAGTACAAACAGCATGTCCTATTGACCCTGATGTCTCAATACAAGGGCCTCAGAGCACCAGCAAGTGCTGGAGACTAGGGGGTTCCAGGCCTGGACCCAGTAGGTTTCATCAATAAGAACTTTCTGATGGGTGTCCTGTCCTCAGGCCTGTCTCATGTGAAACGGTGCTCTGTGGCAAAGGCTGGCAGAAGCCTACATCACCAGTGTATCCCTGGGATTTCCCAAGGGATAAGATACTTCTTGTCTGGTCTTACCTTTTCTTATTACCTATGATTCCTGAAAAGGCCCATTTCACTGAATAAGCTACTTCTGTCCTGCTCCGTTTCTCCCACTTGCTTTAAAGAGGATGAAGAAATTGCCTTCCCGAAGAATCATATCAACCCATCTGCCACCGCATCACCTGCCCTCGTCCATTCTCCAAAGCAACGCTAAGGTTAGTCTTCTCTTTGTGTCTGTGGTGGTTTTACCCAGCTGAGCAGCAGAACTCCACCACAACCGCTCTCTCACTCCCCCTCCTCAAAAGATGAGGGGGAGAAAATACAATGAAAAAAAAGGGCTCAAGGGTTGAGGTAAGGATAATTTAATAAAAGGGAAAAGAAAAAGAAAAAAGGAAAAAAAAATACAAGCAAAGGCCGCGTGGAAGCAAAGAGAGAAACAAAAATTCTCTACTTCCTGTCAACGAGCAGTGTTCTGCCACGTCCTGGGAAGCAGGGCCTCAATACATGTAGCGGTCGTTCGGGAGGACAGACGTCTTCATAACGAGAGCCCCCCTTTCTCCTTCCTCTTTCCCAGCTTTTATTGCTGAGTGTGACACCGCATGGCATGGAATATCCCTTTGGTCGGTTCAGGTCAGCTACCCTGGTGATGTCCCCTCCCAACTGCTGCTCACCCCCAGCCCACTGAGTTTGGGGGGTTTGGAGGGTCTGGGTGCTGTGCCAGCACGGCTCAGCAGTAGACAAAACACTGGTGTGGTATCAGTGCTGGTCTAGCTACAGGTGCAGAGCACAGCGCTGTATGGGCTGCTGTGGGGAAAGTTAACTCTATCCCAGCCAGACCCAGTACAGTGTCACATTGCAAAAGCATTTTTACCTCAAGTTAGCTTTCCTCTGCCTGCGTGAGAGATGTTTTTTTGCACTTTCACCTGTGCCATTCAGTGCACAGGCACATTTCCAAGGGTGAAGACGCAGAGTGCTGCGTGCTGAGGCTGTGAATAAACATCCTCTCCCAGCAGCAGCAGCTCTGCTGACTCAAATAGTTTCTCTCAGTGGGCTTGTAGCTGGATGCTACTGCCCCTAAGATCTCAGAAAGATGCTTCCAGATTTGTGTCAGAAAACTGAGCATGGCAAGTAGTTATCCTATCTGCTTTAACTTGCCTCTAAGACCAGAGTACCTGTGGAAAGCCCAGCAGGGGCTCAGGCTAAGATGATCTTTGATGAGAACTGCTGCAGGGAGAAGCACAGGTGCACCCACAGCCTGCTTGTGTGTGTCCTAGTCTGTAGCCCTTGAGCTCATTTCTTTAGATTGGAGCTAGTTCAGAACTGTGTCCCAGGGGCATCACTGAAAAGCTATTTCTTTTTCACCTTGAAGCTCCCATTAGCAGCAAGGGGTCTGCCAAGGCTCTGATTTCTTACTAAACAAAAGGAATTAGACTGGCATATCACTGTCTGGTGGCTGTTTGTGGACCTGTGATGTGTTGAGAAGATGGTGTCTTGGCCAGTCACCAAATCACAACCAAATTATGTGTTTTCCTCCTGCAGGTCCTTTTGCTAGTTCGGAACCCCAAAGACACTGCTGTCTCCTATTACCACTTCTACAACAACATGCCAGTGCTGCCATCCTTCACCTCCTGGGATGAGTACTTTGCAGCTTTCATGAATGGGAAATGTACTTTGCCCTGTGTGCTCTGGAATTCCTCTCCACCTGGGGGGCATATACAGGATCCTGGGCTTGGGAATCCCACCCCAACATATCTTCCCAAGGCACTCCAGGGACAAGCAGATAGGTCCATGTTATGGCTGAAAAGGGGAGTACCAGAGAATCAGTGTTTCTTTTGTTTCTAACTCAGAATGGAGAGATTGTGACAAAGCCTGAGCCTGATCTTTCCATTCCTGCAACAGAGCTGGAGGTTCAGTACTACCTAGTGGCCAGAGCTGGGGGATCTGCACTGACCTCAGCCAAAAGAATAGACATTACCCAGTCTCCACTTCACCATCCTGGTGCCATGCTTAGACAGCTGTCTGGGCTGACTGGTAAGGGCTTGTTTTGGTGGATATCCTGCACAGCTATGCCTCTTTTCTTTGTCTGCAGTGGCCTGGGGATCCTACTTTGACCACTCAGTGGAATGGAACCAATATGTCGACCATGAGAGGATCACAATGATAAGCTATGAGGAACTGAAAGAGGTGGGGCACCTCAGCCAGCTCTTCCCTGATGGGCGCACTCTGCAACCCTCCTGATATGTTTTGGGGCTATGGGGAAGAAGAAACTATTGGAGCAGACAATCCTGTCTGCTCCTTTAGAAGAGCATGCTTTCCTGAGCTACTCTTTTATGCCTGTGGGTTGGCCCATGGTGGCTTAGGAGGAGGGTAGCCTTGCCTATTAGTGGAAGGAGTCTCATCCAACTCAGTTGCTTTTGGTAGACAAGAAAAGGCCTTGCACCTGAGGTCACCATGTATAGGTTCCCCCTCTGTAAAAGCCCTCAGAATTCCTTGGAGACGCTGTAGGAGGAAGCTCTCCTTTGCTGGACTTCCCACTGGATGCTGGCTCCATAACCCAGCCATGGTGCCAAGTCTTTTGACTTCACTTCTGTGCTATATTTCTTTGGCCAGAACCCGGTCCTGGGAATGAAAAAGATTGCTGCCTTCTTTGGGTTCTCCCTGGGCGAGGAAGATTTTTCCAGAATTGCTAAGAAGACCAGCTTCCAAGCCATGAAGGTGAAATCCAAGGAAACCCATGGTAAATTCGGGGACATCCTCTTCCGCAAGGGTAAGTCTTTGCAAATAGTGGATCTGCCTTCTAAAGTTGCCTTCTGAGTGATCCTTGTCACTTAGCCATGAGCTTGCTGGGCTGGTTGGGAAGGTCAGGTGTGGGTGAGGACTCTCCTGTGGCATCCTGTACAACAAGCTTCTGCCATTGGCAGGATTTTGGGGCCATTTGTGAGTAGCATACTGGAATGCCTCAGCTATCCACACTTAATATCCTCAGCCACTGCTTCCATGTTGCTCTTTTTCCCTGTGGCAACATTGGTCAGTTAGGCAAGTGAGGTGTGCAGGTGAAGACTAACAATGATGTAGGTTATGCCAACAATTATGCACCAAATCTGCTTGGGCTGGATGGTTCCTCTTTATGTTCCTCTTTTGGTGCTGGTGTGGCTTTTGCCCAAGAGCTGTGCAATAAGGCTGATTGTGAATCTGGAAGGAATGAAGAGTGGGTTGGTGTGATGTGTGGAAAAAGGCCTACCTGACTATTTCTGTCTTTGGAGTTGAGCTGCAAGCAGACTTTTGCACTTTTCTGACTGCACGTGTCACTTCATGAAAGTCTTCTTTTGGAGGAGGTGTGCTAATGGGACAAGGGTCTCTTGAACCTCATGCTCACTGCTCTGTTGGCCTCCTGGTTATCATATTGTTATGTCCTCAGTGAGGCCTGAGAAATAGCCTTAACATGGTTTCTCTCAATGGGCATGCCAGCAGTGGTCCCAGCGATGATCATGCATAGACCTGGGGCCAGGGCCAGAGCTCTGGCAGCCTGGCTGCTCTCCGCTGCTCAAGAGTCTCTGGTTTCTGACTGCTGTGGGCATGGGCTTGCTTTAGCCCCTTCCCTTTAACACCTCTTGGAGGAAGAAGGATTTAACTGCTGTCCTCTCCACCACCTACCTCACTGCCCCAAATAATTTGCCCTTTCAGAGGGAGGCATTCACAAATGAACTTTCCCTTGTTACAAAAACAGGTTCCTCTCTCTTCAGTGTAAACACTGTGTAAAACCACCTTGGAAACACCCTCTGGGGAGGGAAGGTGTGCAGGGAGCCCAGCACCAATGCTTTCTGTGGCCTGGCAGCAGCCTTTATTTCTTATCTTTGCTACCTTTCCTATCCTGGGCAATCAGGCCTCTCAGAAGTGTAAATCAGACCCTTGCCTCACACGTGCAATGAGTCCTCACCACTGCTGTATTATCCTCTCTCAAGAGTGGCCACCTTCAGTCCTTGTTACTTCCTGTTGTACACAGGTGTTGTTGGGAGCTGGAGAGAACTCTTCTCTAAAGCTCAGAATGAAGAAATGGACCAAAAATTTGAAGACTACATAGGAAGAACAAAGCTGGCAGAAATGATTAAATACGATGTATATTGCAAGGCCTGAAAATGAGCTGAGGAGCAGCACTACAGCAAGTTCTTCCCCAAAGACGATTCTTCAAAGGCGGCTGGTCCTCATGAGAAAAGAAAGGAACCCCTCAGAGGTCGGCCTGGCACCTCTAAGCATTTGGGCTGTAATTCTTAGGCTTGTGCTGTGCCTGAGGCCTAGGCATTGCTTGATGCAACTAAATAAAATGTGTGCATTCCTCCAGTGAGTGCCTGACATCCTTCCAAGAGACAGATAGTGCACTGGCATCATAGCACCAGTCCAGTGGTGTCCTTGTGGCTGCTTTGAGGCCTGAGACTGTGAAGGAGGCTCCTGCAGTGCTCATTGGAGATGGAGAGGGGCCTCCACAGGGCTCCTCCTCCTGGGACACAGTGGTCTTGACAGACATTTGTGGTGTGGATCTGAACCCACAAATGTCTGTGTAGACGAAAAGCTCATGGTGCCACCAGAAGCATGTCTGCGTTGAGGTTTGCAGGCAGGAAGACGATCCAATGCCATAAGGCTGTAGCCACAGGGAGAGGCCCCAGAGGTGATCCTGTGCAGGGCAGGCTCTACACCTTCTTGGCTCTCAAACCCTCTCTCATGCACCTTGGCTGGGTTCATGCTGAAACTCCTGGGAGAACTGAAATCCTTTGCTGATCAGCAACGTCCCTGCCCTTGCTGCTCAGCATGTCAGGAGTTACCTGCCTTTTCTCACCTGGATTTCCCTTACAGATAGGGGCTGATCCTGGAAATCCATTGCTTGCTTATCCCTTACCATCCCTTCTTCACATAACCCTGCCTGATAGAGTGCTCTGGGGAATGTAAATCCCGTGACATGGAGGTTCCATAGGACTGTCACATCCCCTTCAGTTCACTGATGCTGACTATGTGTTAGGTTATGAGTGGTAAAAAGACTGAAGTTGTTAGACGTGGAGTTAGGAAGGAGGCAGGTGCCTAAAGGGAACTTTGAAAGGAAGGGAGAGTTGTAACCATGAATGGGAATTCTGTATTTGCATTCCTAGTATGGCAAAGTGATTACCTTGAAGAAACATTTGCAATTGTTGTGGGAGGGACAACACAGCAGGGCATAAGCAATTCAGGAGGTTCCTGGAATGCATTGATGATAACTTCCTCCTCCAAGTGATATAGGAGCCAACAAGGAGAGGTGCTCTGCTGGGCCTCATTCTCAGGAACAAGGATGGGCTTCTTGGAAATGTGAAGGTCAAAAGCAGGCTTAGCTGCAATGGCCATAGAACAGTGGAGTGCAAGATCCTTACGGCTGTGAAGACAGTGCACACATCGGGGTAAACAATTTTCAAAAACTGTCATGAGCGCTGGGAACAGCCATGCGGAGGCCCATGACAATGGGGCTGTGCCTGACAGCCCCTGCGCACTATTTTTTTTTTTGAGAAAATTATTTTAAGAAATTTTAAGAACATGCTGCATGACCTCTTGTCACAACCACTCTTTTGGAAAAACACAAAATCTAAATGGTAGCTAGGAAATAGCCACTCCTTCTGGCAAAAGGAATTCAGTTCATTGGGATTTCTCTGCCATATTCCCAGTCAGATACATCAGCAGGACTCTCAGACCAAACTAAGATTAAAACCTGAACAACCACCATCCAAGAATGTAATCAACAAAACTGGGGAATTATCAAGGCCCTGTCAAAGCCCTGCCTGCCCCTACCTGCCCCTGCCCACCCCCCTGGGGATCTGCCACCACGCCCAGGCCCCAGGACCCGGTGTCACTCCCTGGGCCATCAGCCCTTGCCCCAGCAAGGCTGCAGCAGGGCTGGGCTCCAGCTGCAGAAAGCCCTACCCCACTGAGCCAGGCCCACCTGGGGGACCACGTCCTGGCCAGGCCTTGCCCTGTCCCTGTCCCCAGGGAGGTGCCCAGTGCTGGGGCTGCCCCGGTGCCCCCAGTGCCCTGCTCCTGGTGTGGTGGTGGTGGGACAGGCCCTGGCTGCAGGCCCTGCCCTGATGGACCCACGGCTCCCTGACAGGAGTAACGAGAAATGGTGAAGATTCAGCTTTGATGGGCCATTCGCAGACCACTTCTCAGTCAGATTTTCTGAACTCTGTACAAAAGCTGCCCATGTGAAATCACTCAGCTTAAAGAGGTGTGTTTGTTTGAACCTGATGTTTCTGGGTTTGGAGGTTTTAATTCCCAGAAGTCCTCCTCCACTGCAGGATGCAGTTCATTCCTGTGTGTCGGACAGAGGGACAGGCACACCTGGCATCAGGACTTTTGGACCTTTTTCCTCTTCCTTCCCATGCCTTTCAATCCTGGCATTGGGGATAACTGAGTACCTTCCTGTTTTCTCCTAATCACTTAGAGAAATATCTTAACAGGCCATTTGAAGAAAAAAAGGGGAGATGATGTTTGGTTTGCATTACATCTACTTCATGCTCAACTTGAAAAAAAAATCTTGTGCAGGGAAGATATAAAATTGTGATGTCAAAAGTCTTTTAGATCTCATTTGACCTTAGAGTTGTATCATTGACGAGTTCCAACAGATCTTAAAAGAAACATGTTAGAAAGTGCTTAAGGTGACTCATTTTAAATGTGATGTGGCTAAGTTTCAACCCACTTAATTAGACTTGATGTGGTGGTGAACGATGAGTAAGCTGAGAGAGATGCAGCCTAACTTTCAGCTTGACGGGGGCGGGGGGAAAGGGTTTGTGGCTTCTAAAACAATACCTCGCAGAGAAATTATCCCATTTTTTAAATTTTCTTTTGAGAAATTCATGGATTGTATTTCCTTTTGACTAAGTTGTCATTCCAGATTGTTTTGCATTTGTTTCCACAGATACAGTCATCAATCTTTTCTGATTTGTGGCATCTTACAATTTCCCAACCCTTCTTAAAGGATTTCATTCTGCAGACCTCTTAGTCTACGTATGCTTGCAGGTGTACAGGCTGAACTCCTTGGCTATAATAAAGCAGACCCTTCTTAAGCCGCACAGCATTTTTTTCTTGCTTAGTCTTTCAGTTTCTTTAGTTACCTATAGTCCCTGGAATTACCTGTTCCTGGTAAGCTGCTTATTTCGTATTTGTTTCCAGTCACATTAAAGAGAATGAAAAAATTCCCTTCCAGAAGAATTACGTCAACCTCATGTCCTGCCCCACTTGTGCTTTTCCAAAGCAAGGCTAAGGTGCGTCTTCCTTTTGAGTCAATCTGAAACTATTGGTATTGACAGCATTTTCATAGAGATTGGTTTTCCATTTCGTGTGTAATTTGTCTTTTCTGAGATTGCAGGTAGGCTTTAGAGGGGGAATTACACATTTCCAAATGTGAAGTCATAAAGTGCTGATTACAGAGACTGCGGACACACGTTCTCTTGCATCGGCAACTATAATGGCTGCATAGGTTATTGCTGCCTTCAGCTCATCCCAGCCAAGGGCAGATGCTCCCTCACATTTCCTGGGGGAACTGCTGTCTGGCCCCTGTCAATATAACCCAAATAACCGGAGTAGGATCTATTTAAACTAGTCCTGCGGAGAGGGACTTGGGGGTTCTGGTGGACGAGAAGCCCAACATGAGCCAGCAGTGTGCGCTTGCAGCCCAGAAGGCCAACTGTATCCTGGGCTGCATCAACAGAGGTGTGGGCAGCGGGTGGAGGGAGGTGATCTGCCCTCTGCTCTGCCCTCACGAGGCCCCACCTGGAGTTCTGCATCCAGCCCTGGGACAGGCTGAGAACTGGGGTTGTTCAGCCCGAAGAAGAGAAGACTCCAGGGAGACCTCATTGTGGCCTTTGAGTACTTAAAGGGGGCTTATTTTAAAGACGAAGAGTGACTTTTTATATGGGCAGATAGCGACAGCACAAGGGGGGACAGTTTTAAACTAAAAGAGGGGAGATTCAGATTAGATGTTTGCAGGAAATTCTTCACTCAGAGGGTGGTGAGGCTTGGCCGGGGAGCGATGGTATCCACCCGGCAGAAGGCCGCGGCCTCTCCGAGCTTGGCACCCGCCGCAACTGCTGCAGTCGCCCAGACAGAGCTCCGGCGGGCACACGCTGCTACCCAGGTGTCGGGCTGCAGGGTGCGCCCTACTCTTACACCAGTGCAGGACAGCAGTAGCGAGCACTCGCGAGAGGGCAGGCAACGGCACCGGCCTGCCTGCAGGGACGGGAACGTCCTCGCTAGCACACGGCTGTGAGGAGCAGCCTCTGCCCAAGCAGCCACAGAACCTCCTTTTCGCCCTGCGCCCATGAGCAAGGGCACCGCGGCGGCTCTGAGCAGCCGGAGCCAGCTGTCTCAGTGGCACCTCAGCTGGGACCAGCCCCAGCTGCCAGCAGGTCGCTGCCCCACTGAGCAAGCACAGTGTGTCAGGGGAACGTTCAGAGCAGTAAGAAATGTCCCCACGTCCTCAGCAATTCCTCCTGGGGCTTTCTCAGGCAGGAGGGGTTGCACTGCTTCTGGCAAGTCTCCTTTTGCCCCTGGCAGGCCCTGTGCAGCCCCTGCAGGGCCTGGAACTCTCTCAGGCTGTCATGAGTGTTTGTTTCAGTTTAAAAATTGTTGTTCAAAGCAATTGTGTTATGACTGTGTTGCCTTGAAAGGGACAGCCTGGACTTTGCTTACTTTCTTTATAGATTCAATAAGATTAAAGATTTCTTTAATTTAAGATTTCTTTAAAGATCTATCAGGAGTCTTCTGGGAAGTTCCAGCAGATCCGATTTCATGTTCACCAGTGACTGGGAGAGAAAAAATGAAAAATCTGGTGTTAGTTCTACAACAGAGGGAGCCCAAGAAATCAATGGAAAACTATGGGAGTGTGACAGGAGAATGGAAAGATCTGGAGAGATTTGAAGCCAACTAAAGGGAAACAAAGGATGACAGGGAGACATGCAGAGCAAGGTTCTTCATGTTTGACTTTTAGGCAGCTAGCCTTCTAAAGCCTGTGAAGGAAATTCTGGAGCCTGCACACAACAAATAATCCTATCTCTAAAAGACCTGACCATTGACGAGCAGAAGGTGAAGCTGCTTACCTGCACCCATAAGCCTTCCTCTTGCTTTCTTGGCGTTGCTCAGACCCGTTGGCATTGCAGCTGAGGAGTTGCTTTGCGGGTGCTCCTGAGGCCTTTTGGCACTGGCTTCTGCTAGCATCTTATTAGCTCTGGGAAAAAGACAGAAGCATGCAAGAACTACTGTTGCTCATGTTGTCAAAAAGTTGTTCTCTAAGTCTTACGCTATACTAGTAGACTCGTAGACTCGTAGTCTTAGGAAAGTAGGCATCTGAGTTAGCCAAACTTTGCTGATAACAGCATCAGAAATGAAACCCTTCTTTTCTACTAGATGTACAAGAAGAGGAGAAGATTACAGATAATTCTTAAACAAAAACTAACTAATTTTTTAGTTACTCCAGAGATGCCTGTAACTTCTTTCTGTAACTTCAAAGTCAGTAAAGGGAAATGAAAACAGTGCTCAGTAACGGGAGAGATCAAAGCGTGCTCTTGTGAGAAGCATTCTGCCTTGGACGTGCATCCACCGTGCGGACCGGATCCAAGACAGGGATGTTGGATGGAACAGCAGTGATGAAAAGAGGAATACTGTATTACTTGAGGGCGAAACAAACAAAAAAAGAAAATGTTTGCACTTACATATTTAATTTCTTTGTGAGGTATCTTCTAATTTCCTGACCCACCAAATAGCGTTTGTTTGAGCTTTCTATTTCTGCTTGCGCATGTGCTAGTTGCAGCGCGCTCTCCTGCTGCATGCTTTGTGTTCTCTCCAGTTGCAATGTCAGAGCTGCAATTGTCTGCTCCTGCTGCTTTCTAAGAGCCGTTTCTTGGGCATTGATCTGCTCTAATCTGGCTTGAGAGGCTGCCTGCATCTGAAGCAGATAATGCAACTTCAGGAAACAGGAAGAGAAAGGCAATGGCACCCCGACATGCCCACGCCCCACAGCCAGTTCCCATACCCAATGGAAACAAGAGAGCCCCACTCAGTGAAGGAACCATGCCTCCTCCCTACCAGCAACTCTCAAGAAAGAAGTCAGAAACTACTAAATGTTTTTCCTTTATTTTTACCTCAGAAAAAAACCCTGCTCCTTCTGCTGTTTTTACATGAAAGCTAGTATTGAACAGCCTCCAACTCTATACGGATGGGGATGAGGAGGAGGCTGCATAGCTCTCATGCACACAGAGCACACGGCACACAAAAAGGCACTTTCACACACCTCTTTCCAGCTCTCTGGCTTCCCTACAAGGAAGCCAGAGCCACTGCACTAACAACGAGAACTAGCTGCCTAAACCAAAATACCTAAAAGCAATGACCACAGCAACAAATGAATGCAACGTGAATACAGATACAAATGGTACATAAATTTACCTGAAAAAGGAGACTGAGTTCTTGCTTCTGTCTCCTTTCTTCTCTTTCTTCACGCTGTCTTGCAGACTGCACTAGTGGGTGATAATCCACCACAGTATTCTCTAAGCGATGTTTGAGAACAGCCACCAGCTCTCGCAGTTCCTGATTTGCCATTGTAAGCTCCAGCGACTGTTGGAGTTCCACCTCCAGCTGCGCAGAAAGTTCACGCACCTGTATGAAGTAGAAAAACAATCTCCCTGAATCAGAGTGCTCTAAAATCTCTACATTCAGAGAAACTCAGTCAGATGTATTAATGGTGGTCATAGCTGTAATCCACAGGGGCTGCATTTCAGCCAAGGAAAAGACACTTAGTTTTCTAAAGTAAGCCTGACTTTCAAATCCTTGCCAACAAGGCTGCTCCAATCTCCATCCTTCCCTTCTTTCCAGAAAGGTCCCATGGCAAAGGCACTCAACTCCTTCTACAGCATTATACAACTTCCGTGCCTGTGAAACACAATGATCTCACCACTAACCTCCCTGGAGATGGCTAGAGGGAAGGGTAGATAACAGGTTGCGTCCTAACAACAGTGCAAGCGGCTTGCATGTTATCTGCCTCTCGAGTTGAAATTGTTTCTAGGGGAGGAAGACAGCAGGAGCTGATGTTTTTCTCCTGAATTGCAGTGGCACCAGTGGACAGTCGACAAAAGGAGCGGTCCGGTTCTCCCTTCTCATCTGCACACACCTGTGCTAACGTCCTGTCAGTGTGGGGGGAAGACAAAAGAGGTTCAAAGCCTTGCATTCCCCTTACCTAGAGGGATGGTGAGCCATGTCTTACCAGACTACAGGAAAGAAAAGGTTACTTCCGTTTCTCAAGACCACCACTAACAGGGAACAAGACCTCATCTTTGTGCCGAGCCCAGAGACATTTTGGAGCACGTGCCTTGCGATACCACAGAACAGACACGACTTTGGGAAGGGCATTGGAACAGCAGCGAGTCTTGAAGTAGCACAAGCTGCTTCAGTTTTCCCTCCCCAGATGCTGCTCCCAACCCACCGCTTTGCCCCTGAGCCTCAGAATGAACTTCCTGAAAAGCCACTTGCGTTTTGCAAGGCGAAAGGGGAGGAGGGAAGGAAGAGAAAGGAGATCACTGCAATGCTATTCTAGGGCCTGAATAGGAGCTTCCACTGTGCCACTGAAGCATGATATCGCCTCTTATTTGTGACTGAAACTAGTTGGCTTTGTTGATGTTTCAGAGATAAGCATGCTCTAGTCTGGAAAATGATCGTTAGTGGCAATGTAGCTTTTAATGTCTTCAGACAAATCTGCCCTGTATTTGTTCTCAGATTATTTCTTCTCTTGCAGTATGTGGAGGAAAAGAACAGCTTCACCTATGTTATCAAGTTCACAGATGTTGTATACCTCAGCATTAGCCTTGCCCAAGCCCTCTTGCAATTTCAAGTTCTCCTTGTTCAGGTAACGGCACGAATTGATAGAAGCTTTCAGTGTCGTTTCTGTCATCCACTGCTTTACGTGAGCATCATCAAGTTCTTCTTGCAGCTGCCTGTTCTCTAGTGAAACGATGTTAGGGGAATGTGAAGAAAAGGTAAGAAGCTAAAGGCTGTATTTTTACTTTCACTTACTCATTCCTATACCTAGATCAGTTTTCTGAGTGAATTGCAAAGGCAAGTAAAGCTGTAGAGGAAAATTGCCTGATCCTCATCTGAGTTTAGAGCAGGGCTATGCTGCTTGCCAAAACCTTCTGGAATTCCAGCAGAAACGGAACAAAATGGAGCCAACCTGAGCGATGGCCTCCCACGCAGGTAGCTTATACCTGCTGAATTCTAGAAGTGTCAAATGACTTTGTGAGCTGCTCTACTTTAAGTTGTTCTTTGTCAGTGTTCACCTTACCTTTATTTCTCCTTTGTCAGTCTTGCATTTAAAGACATCGCTCGCTGTTCTTTCATGGTTGGTCTTGTTCTGCACGTCTTCCAGCTGCTGACAGAGCGAAAGTTTTTCACTCTGTAGCTGGGCCAGTTGTTCCTGCAGAACTTTCTTCTCTGCAGTCAGTTTTCTCACTTGACTTTTCTCAAGATGTAGAGCACGATGACTTTCCTTTGCCTGCCTCCAGGCCTGACATAACTCTCTTTCTGTTGTTTCTAAAGACAATGTCTTTTCCTTGAACATTTCTTTCAATTGCTCAAGTTCCCTCTCTAGCCTACTAGCTTTTCTTTCAGCTTTGCTCAGCTGCTGAGACAAGTTCTTGTTGATTTCTTGCATCTCAGAGATGTCCCGACTGAGCTTTTCTTGCAAACGAAGCCATTGCTCACATTTTCTCTCCAACATTTGCTCAGCAACTCTTTTTGATGTCTCTAGACTTCCAAGGCTCTGGGAGAAAACGAGTGAGCGAGACACGTTCAGCATTCTGTCTGCGCTGTCCTCTGTCTGTTCAAAATCAAAGAATACACGTTGACAAAACTTCAAGTCAACTCAAAAGAGGATATAACGGCAAGCATTTTATAAAATCAGAAGACTGTCACCAGCTTGACTTCAGATTCTAAAGCAGTTTTCATCTACACAACTGCGTTTGGCATTATTCATGGAGAAGTCTTATTTTGCACTGGTGCATAATATAAACTGAAAACATGCTACATTACTTTTTTTCGCATACCTCCCTCTCAGAGCGTTCACTGCTATGCTGGACGGCTTCTCCTTCATCCAGTGGCGACTTACAGATGGCAAATTCTGAGTGTACGACAGGCTTATCTACGTTAAAACAGTGTATTTTTGGAAATGGTGTGAGTTAAAACAACTTCTCAATGCCTACAGTGCTTTCTGAATCGTCATGCTTTGAGCAAAAATCTTATGATGAACACGTGCCCCCAAACTCATGAAATCCTAAAGACAGGACTATCACAATGCAGATTCAAAACGCATCTGTTTTCCTGCTGGGGAGTTCTTTTCTTGTAGTGCATATTTCTTTTCCATGTACCAGGGAGATCAATCCAAGTGATTGGAAACATGACAAAAAGGAACTACTGTATAAAGAACTCCGCTGCTTTCCAGAGACAATGCCTAGTAGTTCATTTTTCTGCTGAATTGTACACACAAAACCTAATCATTTCCAAATATCATGTCTCCACAGCTCTGTAGACTGCCCACAGAAGCAACTGTGGTTGGAAGATGAGAAGTAAGTTAACCCACGAAACTGTACTTCTGCGGGTCTAGTTATTAGTATTGAAACAGAGAGGCAAATAAATCTTCCCTGTCCCAAGTTTTTTTTTGGTTGGTTTGCTTGTTCTCAAAGGGGAATCTGAGAGGCGGAAAACTATGACCCTCTGAGCAGACACTGAGGCACAGAGTACCCTCACAGCCTCTCAAGCTATGTGTCCAGGTAGCAGCAAACAGGTGCCTTGTGCTGCTCCATCCGACTCCTCCACTGAAGATATGCTTGAACACGGCAACCCGCCACGAGGGCAGGCGACATGCCTTTTCCCCGTTGTCTCCTCCATGCTGGAGAGTCCTACCTGCTGTCTCCAGAGTGGACGCACACAGCCTGGCTCCAGCAGCTCCTGCCCCATGGGCAGCACTGGATGCTAACATCCCTTTTACACTGCCTGGAGTGGCTTCTCCCTCATTTTCCTGCTCTCTGTGGTCCACAGGTTGCTTGCAAGGACTGTGCCTAGAAGGACGGAAGGCACATTCAGTTGCACGCACTGCAAGCCCGGCTTGCATTTTGTTTATCGTGTAGAAACCCTGAAGCACCCTTTACTCCCAGACGTGCTGACAGCCCACAGTGGACCTAGGCACCCTTTTTTCCTGCTTCCAGCTGATACTGGCAAACAGAGCAGGGGGTGGCAGGGGGAAGAAATGACATCTAGATTTGGTGTCCAGTCATTCTGGGAGATGTCTGTGGGCAGGGCGGGGTGGGCAGGGAGGCATAATTTGCCTGTGAGCCCAGCTGCCATCATCAGGACGTGCTGATTTTGCCAGGCTTTTCAGCACACGCTACTGCCCTTGAGAACAGACACCAACAGGCACAAAGCTAAGCATAAGAGGATGGAAACGGCGTAGGCATGTCCCAAAGAGCACCTGCTCGCCCACCAGTGCCCCATTACCTTTTGTCCTTGTCCTGCCGGTCAGTGCCATGCTTCTTTGCCTGCGGCTGCACCAGAGCTGAGTCACCACAGGTGGCCATGGAGTCCTGCCAGTCCAGGCACTGTGCCTGGAGCTCATCCCCAGCACTGCTCCGTGACCTCCTTAACCTCCGCAGCAGCCGATGGATCTTGTCCATGTCCCAGCAGGACAGGGCACTGCACCACCTCGCCTCACTGTGGGACTTGGCAGGCACTCGTGGGCACCAGCAGCAAACAGAGGAGAGGAGCCAAGCCCTGAGGAGTGGCAGGGCCCACCAGCAGTAGCACCAGCACCACCAGCACCAGTGCCACCACCACCCGTGCTACCACCAGCACCAGCAGCACCACTACAACCAGCGCCAGCACCAGCACCAGCACCAGCAGGCGCTGTGCTTGTGGGGCCTGTGCAAACACCCCAGGTCTGCCGAGCTCTTTATGACATCATCAAGGGCTTGGTGACATCTTGGTGACATCGTTAAGCACCAGGCGGTGGGGCTGGGAGTGGCCATCTTCCCCTCACAAATGCCGGCGGGACCCCCATGTTCGTAACCTCTCTGCATTCACGTGGGCACAAAGACCTCATCTTTGTTCCGAGCCCAGAGACATTTTGGAGCACGTGCCTTGTGGTATCACAGAATCACACTGGGCCCTGGGCAACCTGATTTAGTTGGTGGCGTCCCTGTCCATTGCAGTGGGGGCGGTTGGAACTAGGTGATCTTTAAGGTTACTTCCAACCCAAACCATTTTGTGATTCTATGATTCTATGATCTGTGAAACGATCTTGAGTTGTCCAAAACTGAGAGGTGAAGCTACCTGGATCTTTTCTTTACAGTGAACACACCAAAATCACCGTAAGGTCTGTGAACTTGTAAAGGCTATATTTAAGTTTAGTTGAACGACGACAAGTAACTTTTAAAATACAGAAACTCAGGTTCTTCTGAGTGAGAACACAGTGATATGACAGACCTTTTAAGCAAATCTCCTTTCTCCTCACAGTTTTTTGTCTCAGTCCAGCAACATTTAGTGCTTTTTGGGTTGCAGCAGGCTCCACACAGGCTGAATATCCCTAAGAAATTTGAGCTAGTGGCTGCCCCAAAGGCTAGGCTTACTTTCCTTTTCTGAGTGTAGTTGCCTGCTCATTCTTTTGCACTAGCTCTTATGCTTGACTGACACCCCCAGCTTTTTGAAGCAGCACATAAAATACTCACTTTTGGTGGCAGCAAGCTGTTAGATTGTCCCAGCTGTCTTGCACAACCTCAACCCTGGTGCCTTTGGGTCTCTAAGAAACATTTTTTCTGTTGCTTCAGAAGCTTGGCTTGGTCATTTACTGCTTTTTTCAGGCATCTCCCAGAATGTGCACCCTCCTCAGGCTCCCTGCCTGCTCATTCTTGCATGCTCTAGATGGCTTTCCCAGGTCAGGACTCTCCTTCACCTAGAGCAGAGCAGGCACAGAAAGGCAAACTAGCAACCAATTGCCTCACCACTGAAAGGAAAAAGGGCTGGCACAACACCCTGTGCATGCACTGACAGATAGCATCCCTCTGCCTCATACCTGGAGAGGGGCAACTGTGCTCACCAGTTGTAGATATGCTAGAAATTGTAGTCTCTTAGGCTGGGGGTGGGGAGGGAAACTGGGCATGTTTCTGTAAAGGGAGCTTTAGCCCCAGGATCCAGAGACAATCATTTAAGGTTTATTGCAATCTTTCTGGTTGTTTTAGCAAGAAACTTATTGATTATTTGAAAAATAATGAATGTATACCTTTGCTATCAAGAATTAGACAGCTAGCAAACATTGCATTAGTTTTCAAAAAGTACCGACAATTTTAGTAAATGTAAAAAATGCATGTTTTCTGAGCATTCAACAGTTTTTTCCCTGTCCGCTCAGTTGCATACTTAAGACTTTTTTCAGATAAGATCAGGGACATCAAAGGTGCAGTCATCTTTTCCTTCTACGTCTACTTTTACTTCTACCACACCTTTTACTTCCAGTCACAGATTTATGAATGGGAGAGGTACTTTCTCCCAATATCTCTGGCAAGATAATCTGATAAATAGTGTGTACAGGTGAAAATGATTGTAGTTTAAGTGAGCCTAGCTTTTTGGCAATGAAAATGAAATTAGGATTTGGCCTTGCATTTGGCAGATACTGCGTTTTCTGACACTGACTCCTTTAGGTGAAATGTTTAATGGCCTACAGAAAGGTAATCCAAATAGGGGCAGGACCTAAGGGTTGAAATCCCTATATTCCTGCAGCGTTGTCCTTACCTGCCAGAAATATCTACTTGCAGGGAAACAAAATCCTCCCTTGTCCCATTCCCTGCATTCAACAAGGAAAAGAAAAATTAATGTTTATGCTGAAATCTAAGAGCAACAGAAAAAAATGTCTTATATATGTCTTTCCACTAGAAAAGTAGTTATGCAAACACTTTAGCACTGAATTCTCTCAGGTTTTGAAATAAATCTCATGTATTATTTTTAAAATTCCAAAGAGACAAGTGCAATGTGGTCAGCTGTGAACCTCTCTTAGGAAATAACCGAAATGGTGTTTACAACAGGAGCTGTTTTTGTGTGAATCTCAGTGTGTTTGGCTTCTTCTCTCCAGCTAAATGCTGTACATGTTTCCTGCTGCAGCTGGAGCATGATGAAGGGATCTGCAGAGGGAGGCCACTGTACCCTCTTCAGTGGCTCCTCTGCCCTTTGCTACCTCCTTCCAACCTTCTGATGGCTGGTGAGAAGCAGATCAGGGTTGCCTGAGCACTGCTTGTCCATCAGAGAACTGCTCTGCCTGGACTCCAAGGGAAATGGGAAGGCTGGACTGAAACATCAAGATAGGCTGGACATAGTCCTCAGACTTCTTGTTGGGCAGAGTCGTCTAGACCTTATTTTTTGCTGACATGTAATATTTTATAACCTGTGCAAAGCATAACATCATAGCAATCAGACTGGTGTAATTGCCTGAAGACTTGCTTATACTGGGAGAAAAAAAAAAAAAGACTTTAAAAGCATATTGTTGTGTATGATTCAGTAAAAGCACATTAAAGCTGTGGTATCAAAAGGAAAAAATTGACCAGCTAAAACTGGTTTATGAGTTAGAAAATTTCATTCATTTTTCTTGCTTGCAATATGGAGAACGTAGCTGTTCTCAGTTTTGAGGCTTGGTTTTTACTATTTGTAAAACATTCCAAAGGCAAGACACGTTGAGTACCATGTCCCGTGTAAAATGGAGCAGCAAAATTGTTGACTCGTATTTTTTGGAGGGGAAAAAGGGATAATGTGACAGTGAGAAAGACTGTTATGAAAAAGCTCATACTATTTTCAAAAATAGAGATACCAAAGATTCTGACAGAACATGTACTTACGGGCATAAATGATGTTAATTACCACATACATGCATGCCAAAACACTTGCAGAATTAAAATATTCCAAAATTTAAATCCAGTAAAGCACATCTGAGTATCACCCTGCTATATAGACAATCTTTCTTCCATCTTATTCCTCCATAGTTAGTAAAGAAAACTGAATACAGCCAAGGAGCCAGAAACAATTCAGAATTCAATCTGTTATTCACCCCAGGTAATGCTTGGACATCATGCTTCAGTGCTCCTCTGTTTCTTCGTCACTGATTCACAGTCCAGGTTCCTGTTTAATATAAACCTAAGGTCATGAAAGGAGAGGAGCAGTGAAGAAGAAACCCTTTCTGCTTAACATAATGCATCTTTACTTTCACTATTGCTGAACTTTTTTCTCCTTGACAGTGGCTTGGGAATGCTTCTGCCTCTGCAGTTGAATGAAATGAGCATTTCAGTGATGAATGTCTAAAGTCAGTAAGCTACAAGGAATCAAAGGAGGTGGGGTTAATGCTATTTAAAGTAAAACATATTTCACCTTTCAGTCAGTATATTACTGAAATTATGTATAACAGGTCATAATGACCCATTAAGATCAGTTCAATGATGCTTCAAGATAGAAATGGTAAGGAAACTGCTGCTCCTGCAAGTGAAATTAAAAGATTGTTATTTTACCTGTCTATTTATGCAGTATGGTTGCTGGCTTTTATTGAAACCAGACATACCAAAACCCAATTTTGGAAAAAAAATGGAACATTTTGCATAAAATCTTCTATTCAGTCAAAAAGCCCTTTTCTTCTTGGAAAACTTTTTGTCAGGAGCTCTTACCATATATGTTGAAATATGTTTTGAAGGGCTAAAAATGAGTTTGGATATGACATAATTCTAGTGAAATCCTTTTCCAAGGAGAAATTTTACCAACTGTGAACAAAAATGTACTAAAGAAGCTAGGCTTCACAAACACAAGTACTTTGTATGAACAAGGCATACGTCCAGTGCTCTCCATAATAATCCCCAGCAGACGAAGTCCACATGTTTGCACAAAGGTGTAAATCTCTTTCAGCAAAATCAGGACAGCTCTTAGAGGTTTGCTTTTGTTCCTAAGTTGTCTGGACTATGTTGGCCATGAATTAATAGATTTAAATTTGGAAAAAAGAAAAAAAAAAAAAAAGCCCAATATGTTGTCACAGAATTTAAACTGCCTAGGACTGAACTGAAGAGGTAACTGTAAAATATATATTCTACAAATGGAACTGAAACCTGCATTGCAGAGTGAAATGTTATATATTTGGCAAAAGTGTTTAACTATTGCTTACGTTTGAAAAGTGAGTCCTTCACTCACTGTCAGAGTATTTCCACATATCACAAAGGACCCAGAGCTTAGTTGAGGAGCTTAGCTAGTATATATGTCATAGCCTTCACATATATAATAGCTTAGGTGGGGAAGAGCTCTTTTCACTGACAATCTTCATTTTCCTGAACTGAAATATATTGATTTTAAATCACTTTTTTTTTTTCCCCCCCCCATACATTGGGTAGAAGGAAGAAGGACAAGAGAGATCTCTATTGCGTCTTTAGTGCAAACTACATATGGTGATTGCTATGTCATTCAAATTAGTAAATTAAATCAAACAGGTTGATCTCACTTTTGCCAGACCTTCACTGGGCTACTTTGCCCCAGACTCATTAGGAAGAACTTTAGGGAGTAGATGTGTGGCAGTTCCAGCTGAGAACTTCAGATATTCCCAACCTTGCAGACATGTTGTTCACCATCGGCCAACCTAGGACTGCAGGGAAAACAAGGCTCCCTAAACTCCAGGTGCCTCTCACTCATCATTTCTTATATAGTATGCTATAATTAAGCCAAGGTTCTCTGGGTTTTCTAGGAGCCATGAAAGGCACACATTCACTTAGGTTTCTAAGCTCTTCTGAGGCTGTTTTTGGCATCCCAAGAAATGTTTCCTGTGCCTTAGGCTACCCAAGGTTTCAGATCTCTAAGGGTCCAAAATGACCAGTTTCCAAGGCTGTCTGTTACTAAAATGCTGGAGTAGTTGGTACCTAAGTTTGAAAGCAAATCCATCTTCAGGTTGTGAGGCCTCTGGTCTGATTTGATCCATCACTCTCCCTTCAGATGTGAGGCAAAGAGGCAAGTCAGATAGGAACTGGTTGTTCAGGAGCTTAGCCACTAGTCAGCTGCAAAAATGATGATTAGAAACACCAAACACCTACTGTGATGAAACACAGGAATGTAAATTTCAGCTCAGTTAAGACTTTTGTGAGACCAGTCTCCAACTGGTCTTACTTCAGATCAAAAATGCCTTCAGAGTGTCTTCTTCAAAATGTCTGAAAAAGATAGACATGTAGGGACTGCTACTCTGCTATTATATTAGACAGGCTGCTTCCATAGATCAATATCTCCCTGTCCACTGGGGCTGGTTACCCAGGACATACTCTTTCTGGTCATGACACCATATCTTCCCAGCACACTGACTCTTACAAATATGGACCCAGAAGCTGTGTCAGAGCTTCTGACCTGTCAGAGTTGCCTGGAAGCTAGTGGGAGTGCAGTGTGGCCCGTGTGTATCATTTTGTATGGGAAAAATAGACTTAATGGAGTTAAGTCCAGCTGGCGTCCCGTTACAAGTGGTGTCCCCCAGGGGTCGGTACTGGGGCCTGTCTTGTTTAATATCTTTATTGACAACCTAGATGAGGGGATAGAGTGCACCCTCAGTAAGTTTGCAGACGACACCCAGTTGGGAGGCAGTGTCGATCTGCCTGAGGGTCGGATGGCCCTTCAGAGGGATCTGGATAGGCTGGGCTGCTGGGCTGAGGCGAACGGGATGAGGTTTAACAAGGCCAAGTGCCGGGTCCTGCACTTTGGCCACAATAACCCCATGCAACACTACAGGCTTGGGGCTGAGTGGCTAGAAGACAGCGATGAGGAAAGGGACCTGGGAGTGTTGATCGATGCCAGGCTGAACATGAGCCGGCAGTGTGCTGAGGTGGCCAAGAAGGCCAACGGCATCCTGGCCTGTATTAGA
>VXAL01017819.1:163630-230115 GCA_013399475.1 Chauna torquata | reverse complement strand
AGTGGTCAGGCACTGGAACGGCCTGACCAGGGAGGTGGTGGAGTCACCGACCCTCACGGTGTTCAAGAAGCGCCTGGACAAGGTGCTACAAGATATGGTTTAGTAGCTTAGTGGGTAGTATTGGTGATAGGATGACGGTTGGACTAGATGATCTTGAAGGTCCTTTCCAACCTTGTGATTCTGTGTGATTCTGTGTGTGATTCCATGAGGAGGAATCTCTGCACACTGCTTTCCTACCTATTCCACCTCTTAGATTTCCTCGGTGGAGCTAGAACACAGGCTTTTCACAGCAAGCCTACTCAGGGAAAACTTTGAAGCCTATAGAGACACTGTTGTACCTCTGCCAATGGTACACACGAAATATAATTCTATGTAATTTCTGTATCAGAATCAGATGCTGGGAATGAGAAGGATAGCTGAATTCCCTGGGTCTCCTTCCCTGATGGGGAGATATTGAAGCAGCTGCAAAGAAGACAAGTTTCAAAGCTATGAAAGAGAAGTACTCAGAAACCCAAAATCATCTGGGATTTTTTTTTTCTTCAGGAAAGGTGAGCTGACATGTCTTTGTAGGTAACTGTAGAAAAAACTGTTCTAGCTCTTGGTACTGATAATATCTATCAGATTTGTGTTTAGATATCTCATGGTATATATGTGTGTGCATTTACAGAATGATATAAGGTAGGATGATTCAGGTTACCTCAGATCAGCTACCTAAAAGTTAGATACCTAAGTTAAGCTAGTGGGCTAGGTGTCTTCCTAGTCCACGAAGAGATTGCTTCCAGTAGGAAGTTCATTAATCTTTTGTTAGAACTCCATCTTTGTATATTACCTTCTGGGAGTACCCATTCTTCCCTGAGACTCTAAGGAAGTCTCATTCAAAAATAAAATGAGTTATTTACGACTTACATAAGTGATGGGAAAATGGGCCATATTTTAAAAAAAAAGTGAATCATAGCATGCCAGTTGATCAGGACTGATCAATTACTGCACACTTCTTATGATGTTAATCCTAGGTTTTCCTCACCAAGGCTAAGCAAATGGTTTACCTGCTCTGTTTGAGTTCAGCAGAATGAGCTGAAATCTTATGATTTGGTGTACATGACAATATATATGACAAAGTTTATATGAAAAAAAAAAAAAATCACTTGGATTTTTATATCGTGGTAAGAAATTGCATTAACTCCATGAAGGTTGTGTTTGCTTTTAGAAGAAGCTGTATATGACTTACATGAAGGATTTAATATCTTAAACTGAGTTTAAGCAAGAATTAAAGTACACAAATGTAACATTTTTATCCTATAAACCACTGCTCAGGTGCTGCCTAACACCAGAGGTGAAATGACTCCATTATGTCTTAAAGGTCTCTACCCAAACTCTGCTTCCAGACATGTCCAAGAACTGTTCTGTCTTAACAGACTCTGAGCCCTGGGGCTTTCTGAAACTATGTACAGCTTGTTTGAACTTCACAGTTAGATCTCATCTTTCCCTTATACTCAGCACTTTTGGAATATGAGGGCTCTTTATGAGTCTCCGTTTGGGCCTCTCCAGATGGAAACAGCTGAAAATGCTAATCATTTTTACAAACCTTTTGCAAAGCTAGAGCATGTAGTGTTGATTCTCCAGAACAGCAATCAGTACAATAAAATAGTTGCTAATACTGGTCTGCCTCCACAAGCCCAAAAGAACAATCTCAGTTTTACTAAAATTTTATTTTTAGCCTGTTGCTTTTAAAATTCTTTCTTCACCTCAGAATTACTCGCAGGCTAAATGAACTCAGAACATCTCTTCTGGTAATTGCGACCCAGCTCGGGATTCCTGGCATTGCTCTGAGGAGACGTGTGCCAGCCTGGGAAGCAGGGTCTTCTGGTTGCCTAAGGGGAAATGTTGGCAGGAGGCTAAGGCACTGTTGGGAAGGCATTTGAAAGCTACTGGCATACAAAATAGAGTATATAGGTTGATTAATATTGCACAGCATAATTCTCTGTGTTCTGTACAAAAAGATTCAGGGAAACAAAAAGAAATGCCCATTTCCAACAGCTTATCTTCCCTGCACCTCAGTTTACTGACTTCCCATAGAAATGTGATTTAATGGCCGCTTTACTCTATGACATTATGAATCCCTACCTACATTTTATATACAGATGTTTGTGAGCACATTTTTTCAGCTGCTCCTTGTCTGGCATGCTGAGAGGTGCTGGGCATTTTCACATGTGAGCCCTAGTTTCATCCCAGTTAAAGATTGAGTAACCTGCACTGAGGACAGCATCCTAAGCCTTCTCTGTAGTTACTGAAAAGCAATAAATCTCTCTGAGTGGCAAAGGCTAAGTCTGATTTTAGATGGGTTGAATCCCCTTTTAGTCTCCACTGGGGCTCCAGCAGCTGTGTTCCTACTCGAGGTGCTGCAGAGGAGATGAATATGGGGATGGAGTGTATCAAACTCTGCTCTGTACCAGCGCTGTGCTCTCCCTGTCTTCATCCCATTAGGAATGATCGATTCTGAAGTGAGTGGGTTTAAACTGCTGGGCTGAAAGACAGAGCAGTCAGGCCTCACATGTATCATAGCACAGATCTCTGAGGATTTTGCTGTCATGAGACCAGAGGTCCAAGCTGTATCTAGCTATAAAGGCTACACCCTCTATACATCTTTGTTTTCCGTCTTCCTGTGTGGCTTTTACTGCAACTTATCTCTGAAATCAAATCACTCAGATCAAATCTTACCTTTCAGGTGCTTATTCTCAACTTGTTGGCTAGTATGGACCTGTCTTACAGCAGCACAAAGTCACTGCTTCACCAGCAGCCACTAAGGTATTTTCAGTTTACCATTAGAAATGTTCTTGCCAAGTTTCCTGCCATCTTGGGAGGAAGAAGGGAACAAGTGAAGCATCCTTCAGCTTTCAGCAGATGGTCAAAGATGGCTCCCAGCTGCATACCAGATCAGGGGAAGTCAATGTTCAGCCTGTGTTATGTAGATCCACACATTCATGGAGCAAACAGGCTGTCAGAGACAAGTAAACTCAGCTGAAGAATTAGCTGGAACATATTACCTCAAGAAACTTTGTTTTGAAACAGGCAGTTTTTGCACCATTGCAAAGCCACCTCTGGTAAATCGTTTTTGAAAACGTCTAGTGTATTTCCAACTGCTTGTGTTTTGTCAGACATTGCAGTTCTGTGCTTCATTCTGCTTTAGGGGCACTTAGTCTGTACAACCACTGAAAGCCTGCCTGTTGTGCATGCCCACACTAACAGGGGGCACAAGGACTTACAGGCAGTGTGTTCTGAGAGGAAAGGCTTGTTCCCTGCATCAGATACAGAAAACCTCTGCAGCTATAGCATTACCATGCAGCAGGCAAGAAAGATAACGTGCCCCAAGACATAAATCTCCCTGGGCATCACTAAACAGTGTTTGGCAAGGGTTCAGTTGTGCTGGAGCTAGCTTGGTAACTTAGTTTTAAGCAGCTGAAGATGTCACCTGGGTGAATATTTGTGTGGGACAATGGTAGTGTGACTCCTGGCTGGAATCAAAAGCCTGGGATGTCTCTTCTAACACCACATGACTGTTTTAACCTGTTTTGCAATCTCACTCATGCAATATAGGAAGAAACCACACTACATAGTCTCTACTCAGAAGGACTGTGATATTATTATTTTAATACCAGTTTTTAAAATACCTCATGTTATCTCTTTTCAGTTTTTCCAGGTGGGTTTCATTTTGTTGATGCTATAACCATGTAAGCTTATCAGCTGAGAGCTTTTATGGTACTAATAAATCCATTTATTAGCAGAAGAGGATGGAATATTTAGACAATGCCATTTTCGTTTTATCCCCGTTTTAAAAGCCGATGGTACTGAGAGAACATAGAAAATGTTCACAGAATTTGATAGGGATGAAACTAAAAGTTCCCTAAACTAAACAGGAGAGTTATACAAGTTATGTAAATACACAGGGAAATATATCCTCTCCAGAGTCTTTGGTTGTTTTTTAAAGTCTGTAACAAGAACAGAATTTCCTATTAAATACTTTCAAAAAAAAAAAAAAATCTTTAAGACTTTCTTATGTTAGATAAAACACAGAAAAGTAAAAGATTTTTTTAGCTGTGCTGAGCACATACAGCTCTCACCAGCACTGACAGTGATGTGGGCAAAAGCACACTGAGGAAATCAGACCATTAAAATGGCTAGCCTGAGGTCTCAGTAAGGTGATAGTGAATTGAGCAGGTATGACTCCCATTTTTACTTTACCAACAGACAATACTAATTTGTGTCTCAGGGATCTACACTGCTTTCATACAGGCAGAGGCAGAGGCCTTTACTGTAGATTCCAGATCCTTCGACAAGCTGTTGCACTTTGATTTCAGTAAGGGTTTGCCTTCACTATGCTCCAGCAGTAACAAAATAACCATGTGCAGCTGTCTATGCTTTTAAGAGAGATTCCTATGTTCTTAAATTGTTTGCTGCAATGTTTTGAAAGGGACACCAGAGGGCAAAAATTATTAACTGCTTTTCAGATCCAGGCTAGCAGGAGTGGGGACGCAGAGCCTTGCCTGCCCAGGTGTGAGCTGTGTGTTGGATAAGCCTGATGGGACCGGTGGGGTTGGTGCGCGTGGAGAGGCATTGCCCGACCTGGTTCCAGGTCCTCCTCCTGACTAAATGCAAACTAGATGGTACCTCCCAAAGTGAACAAAAGTTTCGTTCTTTATTTAGCACAAGGGTAATCCATACAAAATGCTAAAAACGCCAAATACAAAAAGTGGCATGATAAACATAGTTCCATGGCAAAAGAATCACATGACTATGACACGACTTGTTAACTACATCTTGATAAACAATCTGGCAGCTTTAAGTGTCCTTACCAGGAAAAAAAAAGGAGGAGTACAGTTTCCCTTTCAAGTTTTGTCAAGTGTAGCAGTCTACTTTTACTAACCTCACGAAGTATTTAATGTACCTTTATTCATGTTTTCTTTTTTTTCCTGCGAGACAGCTATGAACAGACAGCATTGCTACTCACTTTTTTGTGTGCTCTGCAAAAAGTAATGTTGGAGGGGCTTTTGGATGTATTCTCCCATTGTCTTCTGCAGTGCAGTGCAACATGTGGGTAGGATTTCTTGTGCCAAAAGAAATGTGAAGACTTTCTTCTGTGCTATGATTATCACCAAGAATGACTGATTCTGTTGTAGCAAAGGAAAACATAAAATATCAGCCATGATGGGTCTCATTTTTCAATCTCATACTGCGGGGTATATGTAAGGAAAAATCATGGCCACATCTGATTGTTTTGTGTAGCAATAAATGACAGAAAATGCAGTGCTTTATAAATCCGAAGTACCTAAAACAGGTGTTTGCTAGGGAGCGAGACCAGTTGCCTCCAAGTCAGACTTGTACACTCAGTAGCTGGCAGCTGTCATCCCATAGCTGGAGCCTGCCATTTGTACAGCCCGTTCAGCCAAGAGCTGAGAAAGAACATCATGGATGTTGTTTTTCATCTGCAGACATTCTGTGTGACTGTTCCTAGCCACAGCTCAAATGAAGTCCTCTGAGGCCAAAGCATGGCAATCTAAAGGAACACTGCCAAATATATGAAAATGTTCAATGCATTCTGCACAAATTTGAACATCTGTGGTGCTCAAGGAAGATTTCACGGAGCTCTGTAAATATCGTTACATGTAATTAACTTCACAGCATGGGTGCATTATTATCCTCAGTTTATGGGTAGGGAGATTGGCACAGAAAAGATAAGCCCCTAGGAAACAGAAATATTCTGTGCCCCAGAGGGAAGCAGAATCCAAGCCACTTGTACAGTAAACCTGTCCATCTTTTATTTTCCATAGCACCATCTTGTGGAACTACTGTTTCTAATTTGGATGAGACTGCAAACAACAGTTCATGCTTATAAAGTACTGTTGTGCTTTAGAGCAATAAAATGAGTAGAGGAACACCACTCTTATCAGATCTCCTTCTCATGGGTATCAAATAGCAGTTGCCAAATCTAAGCACACAGATCATAAATTTATGTAATTCATGACTCAGTCTTCAAAAAAGATGAGATTGTCTTAAAAGCTCTTTGCTTTCTTTTAAAAGTGTATCCTTCTCTTTTGTCTTCCAGTTTTGATTCTCTCTGACACACTTAAACTGTGTTTTTAGTTAATCTTCACAATCCCTGGAATTAGAAGAATCACTGTTGTTGAGAATGAAAGCTGAAATCCCTTTCAGAAAAAAGCTGGAGTTTTCTGAAGAAGGCTCTTTCTGTGAGGCTAGTCATGGACAGAGATGGCCATGTGGCTCAGTATCATTTTTGCTTCCTTTTGTCAGCAGAATAAAGTTTTAAATTATCCAAGTCTACATGAGAAGCATGGAAAAAGAAAGCATATAGGACCTTTTTGCAAAGATATTAAATACTTTCCTGCGACCAGGATCTTTTTGCTGCTCTCCGATCATGCTACTGTTAACACTTCCATCCAGAACGCTTGATATGGGTCTCTGGGTTATGGTCCCCTGACTGTCCAGGCTGGGAGACATGGGCCAACAGCTCCCCATGTCCTACTCAGTGCCACCACTGGCAAATGGTACCACTGACATCTGGCTGAGGGCGAAGGCATTTACAAACACAGAACAGCTTTATGGAGCCAGTGGTCAATGTGTGGGGCAAAAAAAATGCCAATATGTGCCATTTTGGTTTTGAGTTAATGTGTATGCCTCTGCCCTTCTCACAGCATTAGGAGGGTGAGCAAATGGTCCAAGCACAGGTGAGCTTTACAATCTCTGGCAACACATGAGCACAGTTGCTCCTGTGAAGTTTGGGCAGGTAATGCAAAAGCGGGTTCTAGGTTCACAATTTTGCAGGCGCACTACCCAATGTCTACATACTACAATACTATTGAAAAAAATGTTAATCAAGTAAGCTATTAGTTACAACAATATGTGTTTCTTTAGGGGGAGTTTTGGGTGAGAGAACTTTGAAAGAAGAGGTTGTCATTCCAAAAAAAAAAAAAAAAAACAAAACCAAAACCAACACAGTTGGAGGAAATGGCACCTAACCATTGCAGGTAACGTGTTACACCAAAATCGTGTTTGCATTGAAGGAGAACAGGCAGAGCTTGGTGAGGTAAATACCTGCCGTCCCAAAGGGGGAAGACAGTGCCTTACAGAGTGACTTACCCAGCTCAAGCAATAAACAAACAAACAAGATGCTTGTTACAGAATCTCGGTAGCTATATGATTTTGTATACAGGCTACAGTTCTCCTGCCTGGGTACCATCTTTAGGATACCATATCATCTTTAGGAGATCAGCCTTCTGTTAATCCCAGGACATGAACACATCAAGCTGTGTGGGGTTCCCAATTCTGTTTGTGGCAGAAGTTGGAAGAAAAGCAAAGCCATTACCAGTTTTCACCTCCTCTGAGCAGATTCCTGGTGGCTTGCACAGCACTGCGTGGTGGCACCATGGACACTGCAGAAGTAGGCAGAAATGTATCTTTTGTGCTGGAACAGCGCAAACATTAGGGTCCGTGCACTGAGGGTTGTGATTGCGAGGTCAGCAGTGCTTCTGATTTACAGAGATCCAAGACAGATTAGACCAGCTGGTTAGTGGTATCCTGCTTTTTGTGAGGTTCCTTCTGACTGGCCAGTGTCAGACATACAGTGGCAGCAAAGCAGTGACCAAGCGCACAGCGAAACCCACTGCAGCTACTGCTTGTAACCTACATTATAAACTGAATTAGAGATAATCCAAATACTTGATTTCATGCTATTATTTTGGATACTCCTTTAGATGCTGCAGTCTTTGAAACACGTTGGCCATTGTAAGTCCTGCATTCAGGTCTTTATATAGATAATTGGAAGGCTAGATCTGGGCAATGTTGTTTGAAAAGCATCCCTAAGCCAGGAACCCAGATGTTGCTTTTTTTTTTTTTTTTGGTCAGCTGAGATACAGGAACATCCTGGGTGTGTGACAAAGCTGCTGTTGTCCCTGGCCCCTCTTGGCCCAGCACTGACAGAACAGAGTACCACACAAGTTTCACACAAACTTTTGCATTAAAGGAACTCCAAAACATTATAAATACTGTGGTGTGACTACATTAACGGTCTTGGCACCATTATTTGCCGTTGTATAATAATGAGAAAATATTCAATAACTGACAAATCAAAACCACAGGCTATTCTTCATTCTTGGTTTTAGAATACGAACACTAGGTGTCAGTGCAGTCCAAGGGAATCGCATCATCGCAAGGGCCCCAGGAATTGCCAGAGAAAAAGTTTTTGTTTTTGTTTTTGTTTTTGTTTTCCGTTGGAGAAAAAAGCAGTTTTTGATGATGGCAGAAAAATTAGACAAAAAGACAACCATGTTATAAATATAGATGCAAGTATAAATATAAGTGTAAAAATTGTATGTGGGCAGCGTATTTTATTAGAAGAGAAACAGATGATGTGTACTGCAAATTGCAGTCTATTCCAGGATGAACTTTTCAGCATACAGCAACAGAGCCCCCCGTCTTGTTTCAGCTGAAGACCCCCATCTCGAAAAGGTTTTCTGAAATGAAACTGTTCAATGCTACTTCCCTACTTAGCAGCAATTTTAGATACCTGATATATACATTTCACATAATTCAAGACAAGTAGGGTATGGTGGTTTAGGGAGCACCAATATGTAAGTACAGAGCTTACTAAAGCACAAACTTACTGAGAAATCATCCATCCCGCTCCAACACCTCAAATTTCTTTGTTCACTCATCTTTCTTAAAACTTTTTTAACCTGCTTTCCTTATTCCTTTCCTTCTGTAACCTAAATATCCTTATCTCCTCTACTCTTTCAAGCTAAATGTGTTCTGAAATAATTGGAGACATTGAGGGTTGGGAAAATGAGAGTGACAAGTAAGAAATACAAATTTATACTCAGAGCCAATGAATCTTTGTATCCCTTTGTGTCTGGATTTCATCGTTTGGTGATTTGTAATGTAGAAGAGCAGTGTGAATGAGAAACAAAGCTCTGGCAATTTTTTTTTTTACCCTTTTATTCCTCCTGTATTTTAACAAATGATGGTTTCTGTCAAAATAACCCCCCATAAAGCCTTACATAGCTCCTTTGTGAGAGCCTCCTATGCCAATGAAGTTCAAATGAAATGTAGTGGCTTTTATTTGCTTTTTTATTTATTAAATGTGTCCAGACAGCCTCTGGCTACCATTAGAAATTCAAATAAAACAGATGTCTTGTTGATCTGTGTCAACTCAGTGCAAAGTCCCCTCCAGGATAAACTAGACATGTTCACCACCACATCCTTAGGCAAGGGCCTGAGAAAACAGATGCGCCACATACCCTGCCCAGAAAATCAACAGGTTGGGATACTGGCAAACCAAGTGAGGAAATGAAATTCACAGGTAGACAGAGCTCCTACCAATGAGTTTCTGACACTCATGCTGAAATGTCGCTGCTAGGAATGACAGATAAAAGAATATCCCTGCTGACTTTCTGCAAAGAAGGAGAGGTGGCTCTGGAGGTAGTCTGGTATCTGCCATGCCTTCTGCCCACAGTGGGCTCAAAGCTGAGTTCTTCAATCATCCACTGACAGCAGTACTTTTCACTGAAATGGGTGGATTATATTTGTCCACAAAGGTTACTTGCACAGGTGAAGCTCAAAGGACTGGGCTGTTGATTTTGCAGTTGCAAGGAAAGGATACAGATTCAAGGCCCTGAGAGAGTTGCTCTTGACCCTGCTTTGAGCAGGGGGGCTTGACTAGGGATATCCAGAGGTCTGTTCCCACCACAGCTGTGCTATGATCCAGAAAGTCTTTTCCATTTCTAATTCGTAGGTTCATAGGTTATATTACAGACAAAAGACAGAGAAGTTGTGATTCTGGTTTACACTTTTGTAGAGGAGAAGAAACAGTGAGTTCAAAGATGTTGTAGTAGGATCAAAGCACTCTAAGAAAAGAATGTGACCTCATGGTGGCCTTCTGAATTTGCTCTAGCTGAGTTTAGAAACATCATCTATTTTCACCCAGTTACTTCAAGCACAAGTTTGTCCTGTTAAGAATGGGTGTTAGCAGGTTAAAGAGCTGCAGACTGATAAATGCAGATCTCCTTGATCAAACCTGATGAGAGGCAGTTACATGCTACATGGGCTGCCAACAGGACGATCTATCAACTCTGTAGGTGTCCAGACCATAACTGAGGTAAGCTGGCAGATGACAGGCAATTATTCATAAGCCACGAATAACAAGCTGTTTGAAAAGCAGCTAATATCAGATGATGTCTTTTCCTTGTTGATATTGTGGGAAAAAAATCCATTTAAAGGTGATGTGAGGTGAACTGTGAAGTTTTTTTTTCTTTTCTTTTAGGATTTAACAAATGGGTACATAATTACTAAGAGAGAAGAGCATATGGTTAACATGAATTTAGCTTAAAACAACATTTTGGAAAAGCAGTTGTGCTGTTGTATGCCAACACCTACATTCAGGGTCCAGTTCCCTGAGTAAGCTGAATATCTCACAGTAAGCTTGAAACAGAGAACTTTGCTGATTTCTGCTTCTGACATCATTACTACAGAGTATGGTGCACAGCTTTCTTCTGATGAACTGACTGATAGCAAAGTTTGCTGTTTCTGTGTCAGTCATCATGCTCTTGGTATGTTTGGTACCATCCCATCATCTTCCTTTCTTCTTCTGGTTTTTGTCCTGTACTTCCACTCTTCTCAGCTTGTTCTCCTTCATCTGGTCACATTCATGTCTTTTCCATAAACTTCATGTGGTTTTTTTTGATTTTTCTTCTCTCCTAAATCAAAATTCTCCTTCACCAGGGCCAACTCTATAAATGTCTGAGTCTTGCTGAATTACTCATTAGCATCACTCCCACAGACTTCTCTTGAACGTTCTTCTCCTATTCCCACTAGCACAGCAGCACATGACTGCCAAAGAAGGAGCTCATAGAGAAATACAACTGCCATTCAGCATGCCCAGCATGACACCAATACATGTGATGTCATTCCACAACCATAGAACTTGCTGTTATTCTGTTTTGGCTTTCCCCATCCACTGATACTGGACTAGCAACTTCACAAAGAACAGTTATTTAATAGCAGCTCTACCAGCCAGAGAATCTGAGCTAGCAGCTTTAGAAAGGCAGAAGCTGTGGTTTGGTTTCAACCCGGCCAGCTCGCAAGTCAACGTCAAAGGACCAAAGGACCTCTACTATTTCACAGGCCCAGACAAACAGAAGACATAAGACAGTGATTTCACAAGAGGAACTGAGCTTTTGTAATAAGCTTAGGAACCAAAGGGTGAACAGCAAAGGCTAGAGAGAGCATATGGAAAGACAACAACTACTCTTCCAGGATAAGAGGGAAAATATTTGTCTTTCCTCGAGCTTGGAGCTCAACAGAACTTTCTCCTTTTTTATTAGGTAGGGGAATCATATGACAAATCAAAATATGGAGCTTGTTTTTGGCCATAAAGTGGTTATCCAGATGTCATTCCTAAAAGGATAGTCTCTTTCTAGCTCATAGCCAGCAGTCACTTGAGCACTGTCATGCACTGTACATGGTAGGGTATTTGACCTTATACCTTTCCAACAACATGCAGCACAGCAGCTAAGAAGAGAAGACCTAGCTAAAGTGGAGTGATACGGACATAGTTCTCTGCTGGCTTCTCTGAAAGAAGAAACGAGCAGAGCCTGTCATGTTAACTCCACACCCACCCCCCCAGAAAAAGAGATTGTCATCAGTATTATCCACTTGAGCTAAAATTCAGGGGGATTAAAACTGCAAACTCAACACATTCTTCTCTGTGTCTTTCTGCAATGGAGGGGTGCTTGAGCGCCCAATGAGCTCCAAAACAATCAGACACTTGCACACACGTGTATCAGCTGTCTATTAACTGCCTGTCAGGAGACTCCTCTTTTCAGACACATCCCTGTCTCTTTGTTTTCTACCCATCAGGTCAGCAGACTTATATCTTGTCTTGCTCATTTGGATCCATTTTCATCAACACGTGGCGGGTTTCTTCTGAGGAGCTTAGTCAAGGGAGGAAGTCCGAATAAGACTCATCTAACAAAAAAATGACAGGGAGTGTTCAACTCCCCCGTCTTCATCAAATCCTGGTCCTCCTTGAGAGCCAAACAAGGCTTTATTTGTTGTACGTGCTGTACCATTAGGCTTCCACTGCTTTTGAATCGTTCAGATTCTGTCTGCTGTCTTGTCTTGCCATGGTGCTTTGTAAGGAGACCTGCAGGAGAGGTTAAGAGAGGCCAGCCCCGTGCCTTTGACATGGCTGAACATGGTATTCTTAGTGTTTATAATAGATTGAAACTACAGTGACAATAAGGTTTGCACATGTGCCCCAGGCACGCATATGTATGCATGATGGAAGGGCTCTGAAAAAATTCCTGTTGTGTTTCCTCTGTCACTCAGTGTTTTTAGATCCTTGCTAACAATTCAAGATATAAAGTATTTATTGCTGTGAACATCATCTACAATTCCAAGACAATCCACAAAAAAAAAAAAAAAAAAAAAATCAGAGTTTTCACACTGATACTTTCCTTTGAATATACTTCAAAATTTTTATTCCAAAAATTGCCAATCTGTGAAATTTGAGCCTGGTTGTGATAGGCTTGTGGCATCACATGTTATCATTTCTGCTGTCTAGATTTGATAAACAGGAAAGCATTTCCTGCAAGAATTGTCACACATGCACTTTTTGTAATAGGCTTACGGGAGAACATTCATCCAACTTTATTAATTTCTTTTCTCTTGGTATTCGTGCCACTGAAATATGATCACTTCAATGTTTAAGGAAAGACTGAAATGTCACAGGGAAATAGCCAATGGCATAAGTTTATATATTTCCTTGCAGCTATAGAAGATTCCTGGATTATTTTTTCAATTCTGATCATTTGGAATTTTAGACAGATTCATAAATTTGTATATGCCCACAAAGAACAAAATCTCATTTTAATTGCTTATAGAAATGTAATTTATCCTCAAATATTTCATTTCAGATTCATATTTCAACTCAGGTTGTCAGTACTAGAATCTGTAGGAAAGAAACAGGAAAGCCATGAGTTCTTTAAAGGCTGATTGGTTTTCTGTTGAGTTCAGTAGCCGTACAAAGAAATATAACAAGCATCTCTGTATTTCATCCACAAATTTGCGTTTTATCATTGCCTTATTCCAACTTTCTTATTTCTTTTTCTTTCTAGAAGCCAAATGAAAATTTTCCTTTCATTCATGTGGCTTATAAGGGAGTCATACTTCAGAACCTTTTAAAAGCCATCAAGAGAAAGAATTATAATGACAATAAAAAGCTACCTGCTTTGGTTAGAGAATGGATTATCATCTCTCAACTGAGAGCATCATTGAATTTTGAACCAAAATAAATAATAAAGAAAAACATATTCTAAAGATTCACTGGAATTGGATAGCAATTTGCTGCCCAAGTCAACATATTAGACTCTTGTAGTGTTGTCAGTTCACAAGATTTAAGCTTTAACCTTTCTAAAGAGGGTATTCTGCTGTGAAACTTGAAATTGGCCTGTTTGTAATTCTTAAGGTGACATATCACTGTCATGTTGAGAAGTGTCCACTGCATGCACAAGTGCAAATTATACAATTTCTTCAGGGACATAAATCACCCAGTCGAGAGTGGAAATCATATCAGATAACTCAGTTTCAAACCAAATTAACCTAATAGTGAGCGTTTACAAATTCCTAAATAGAGAACGTTCGGTATGTTAGCTTTGGAAGCAGAAGTGTTAAAATCACTGGGTACAGCAGTTGCCACAAGCATGGAAGACTGTTGCATAAAAGAGTTAAAAAAAACTCTTAGGAATGATTGCTTCAGGAAACTGTGTGTGATGTATCTCTTTTCCCTCCAAGTCAGAGTGAGGGGAAGAGGGAGTTAGCACAGGGTTATTGTGATCCTTTAGTATAAAGACACCAATCCATCCTTCCTATAGAAGGTCCATTACTAGAGCAAGACATCAGCTAATGCACCTATATACTGGATGTTGTGTTGTTAATGGTCCTGCTAATAGCTGGTGACAGTGAGAGAGTGGATTTCCACAGTTCACGGCCCTTTGTAAGACTTCTTCTGGAACATTTCTCTCCACTATCATCACCCCGGCTCCCCCTCTGACCTCTTTATCAGTCAGTGAGTGGTACCAGAGGCTTAAGACACATAATCACAGCATGTGCCATGTGTGCTCTGCAGAGCAGCACGATGTGGAGGGAAAAAAATAGAAAAAAAAAAACAAAAAAACTATTGCTTTAAAAAATACAAGTTCCTGTTAATACTTTACGTAGTAATGACAACATGATTTGGTTTCACCTTCTCCTTTTGCATTTACTAACTTCATATGAATTTTCCTATTTCAACTTCAAGTGAATCTTCACATTTATAGTTATGCAACCCGAACTAAAATTCACCATCGTCAGTGAAAGTGCTGCCATTGACTTCAGTGGACTTTGGATCAAGTCTGTATCTACCTTAGAGCCCTGTCTTCCTTGGCTCCTAGCCATGAAACCAGATGCTGAACCTGGCTTACGTACATAGCTGAGGAATTTAGAAGTACAATTAAAAGAAAACGCTATTGTGTTTGCTTCCACTTCTGCCTCCCTTTGAAGAGAAAGAAAATAGCTGCTCATTTCAATACATCCACAATTAAAGGTAAACCCAACAGCTACAGGTTAGTTTATTTCAAGCATGCTTTGTGCTCAGCAAATCATAGAAGATGGAAGTTTTTTGCTTCTGTTTTCTCACAGACCAAGTGGTTGAGTGAATCCGCATTGTTTGGTACAGATAACGTTACACAGATGTTGTTGAAGCACAATACTGGCTCTCAGACTACACTCAGTGTTTTCAGGAGCACCTGGAGTCTTCCAGGGCTTTCAAACCTTGCACTTGGCCTTTCACATAAATATATCTAAACATTGTGACGCTGCTGTTGGCTGTAACAGGAAGGGTGCCTGTAACATATTGCCCAATGTGACACAGCAGAGGCATCAAATATGACTATGCTGTCTCTTGAAATTGCCAAAGCTTCTCCTTTGAGACACTTCATTTACCTTTTGCAGTATTTGTGGTTACTGTATTTCCATGGAAATCCTACATGTAAATTGTAAGGTGGGCAAAACCATCCTTCTCCCTAGCAAGAAACAATACAAGAACAATAGTAAGTACTTCACTGTCAGCTTCGAGTAAATCAGACTGAGTCTGCATTTGAGCTGTTCAAAGAGGTTGAAAATACCTTTTTTTTTTTTTTTTCCTTTCAGAGCCAGCAAGGATTTTGTGTTGCATATCAGTGTCTGTAATTTAAAAATCAGTGATGGTATTTTCAAGTCATTACAGGAGAAGTAACTTCAATCTTTCTGATAGTCTTTTTGATATTTTTCACCCTGCTAGGAGACCACTTGAACATATCACTTAGGGTATGTTCAATTTTTTAAATAATAACTTAAAGAAATCTTTTAGTTGGCTTGTTTCGTAAAACAAAATATGTATATAATCCTTACGCAAACTCAGAAAAGGTTTTTAATTAGCATAATGCAAAGAACTACCCCGGTTTGCATAGGATTTCTGAGGGCTAGTCAAATGGAAAGAACTTACCCTTTATTTTCCTTTTGTTTTGCTTTGCTTATTGATACTCGTAGTACCTTTCAAAAATATCTGACTATAGGATAGTGACTATGACTGCTGGTTTAACCATTTTACAGCCATGATTTTAGGCAGTTTTATGCCTTTCGTAAGCATCTGTATGGGGTGCTTTTGGGAATGTTCCTCTGTTTTTTTTTCTATGCTTGCTGTGTAGTTCCATATGTCCTATAACCCTTACAGGACACTGGACAGATATAACCTTACTAATGCCCAAGCCCATCACTCTCAGGCTGTTATTCTCCCTGCTGTCAAGAATAGGACCATACCATTATTTGTCTTTTTACTCTGAGAAGTTAAAGGAGCAAGAGATGCACCACCATACGTGCCCTCTACCCTAGGCTCAGACATGCTGCTCCATCTCTCTCATCGATCTTGGTGAGTGTTTTCAATTCTTGCAAACTTGGGGTAGTGAGGAGGTAACATTTTTTTAGTTTTCTTACCCGGAAGTCCCACCTCTTATATGATGCACTCAGATTAAAAGGCACACAGGACCTAGAAGTCATTTTGGAAGCACTATGGCTAATACTGCCTGGCTATCCAATTACATGTCTCATTATTGAAGATGCTTCTGAGATTGCAGCACTTGGAGGATCCTCTCCTTCTTAGCATGTCTTCTAAGACATGCTAAGGTCATCTACTTTAATGAAATCTGAAGGATCTTAATTTTCTTGGAGATTGCTATTCTTCTGTCAAATTGACCTACGGATTCAAAAGAGAGAGGCAGGAGGAGTGGTGAGACACAACCCAGATATATGGAGATCATGATATATGTCTTATTTCTTTAGGAAATCAGAGAGGAAATCAGCTATCATTTTATATTTTAAAAGAGTTTAGACTTCTGCAGATTTTTTATGGGTAGCATACAGCTCCCTGGGCTGGCCTGGCAGATAGAAGCCCAAGATGAACAAGGATTTTCAAGCCCATGGGAGCATCCTTCTCAGCAGCTCCATGGGGAGATACAGACAGCTGCTCTGATCTGGCCCCTCCTTTGCCCGAGACTAGACCTTGCCAGGTGCTGCACATGCTGGCCCCACTCCAGCAAAGCACTTAAGCACATGCTTAACTTTCAACACATCAATTACTCATGGAGAAGTCAAGCTTGGAGAAGCTGCTGCAGAGATAGCGGTGAAAAGGAAGTGGGGAGGTGGTGACCTTATTGCCTCTCTTTCCCAATGGACCTGTCTGCAGACATCATTCAAGGCCTGGGGTAAAACGATCACAGAGGCTAATAGGTCAATGACCTGCTACTCTATCGTTGGCCTAGCCCCAACCTTTGCAAAAGAGAAGGGAAGGGAGGGGGGAAGATCTGTACAGTTTGTCAGATGTTATCGCAGTTGATATGACAAAGCTTTGCTTTCAGGAATTTTTCTTTCCTAGTTTGCTATGAAAAAAAGATGGCAACCCAGAGATCTGTGGTGGCAGAGAGAAAACTCACAATCTTTTGTTCTTGCTCTGCCACTCACATCTGTGACAGGTTTCCTTTCTCCCTTAAGCTATTCCAATTTCTAGCTCTGCGTGTGTCAAAATAAGTTTCCAAAGCAAATCACAAATGCATGGGGTAATTAGAGCTGTCATTTTGATGTCAAGGGAAAGCACTCCCCTTCCCAAGAAGAGGTACACCTCCTGCTCAACAGCATATTGTAGTGATGATGAAGAATTTGGCATTTGTCTCTCTAATTTTTTTTTTTTTCAGTTGGGGGATGGTATAAAGGAAAAAGAGGATAATTGCCTTATGCTGCTGCTATACCAGTCCTAATCTATTTCGAAAACTCTTGGAAAATGCTGCTGAGAGGTAGACATTTATGCATAACCACTAGCATACACAAAAGTGACCTTTGAGTCATGTCCTCATAAATGTGGACCTCTACAGAATTTAAAGAAAATTTTAAATACATATTCAGAAATAACAATTATTCAGAAAAAAATTGAAACACAGGAAACTGAAAGATAAGATCCATTCCTTCAGATCTCCAGCAACTGAAGACTTTTTTCTAAATGTTTGGAGGAGTATCTCCAAAAAGTACTGTGACAGCCAGGCACGTAGCCCAGATTCTCACTCATCCAGAGAGACCCGCAGGGACACATCTGAAGCTCCCTTAACAAGACTGCCACAATAATGACCTTCTTACCAGGAGTCTACTCTATGCTGTTCTCACAGTTTGTTTTTAATGTGAGCATTTTGTAACAATGGCAACATATATGGCAATAATTAATTCAAAGACTCCTTCTTCTCTTTGTGGGAATATAAGTGCATGCAAAAATGAATTATTTTCCAAGCAAACTGCTTTAGTTTACTTAACCAGAAACTGGTTCAGTTTCTGAACTCCTGTGCCATACACATCTCCCCGATCTTTGTAAAACTACAGCTTGCTCCCCAGTCTTCACTAGGGTACCTGTGGCATCTCAGTCACAGGAAATTTCCATCAGAACTGAGTCACAACTATGTTTTAGATGTGGAAAGAGTGAAAATAGTTGGAAAGCTATCTAAAATGCGTACTGCAGGATAGGAAGAAAAATGGGCTTTCTATTTGACATACAGGACACTTGCACTCAGATCTGCTCTCTAACTACTGTCTGATCCACTTTTGGTGAGTGATTTGCTCTCAGTGTCTCTGGGTCCCCAGCTCTGCAGAGAGAATCACCATCTTTCATACATTTTTTGCAATGTGGCATTTTCTTAGCATGCAGGGAAGTACTGCTGTGAACCACTTAAAACAGACAGGGGGCTTGTCTGAGATGCAGTTCAGTGATGTGGTTTGCTGGTGACATCAGTTTAAGGACTCCTGCCTGTCCCTGACTGTGTACTGCGATTCACTGCCCCGTCAGTTGTGCCACTGTGAATTTTTCTGGGAGATGCTGAAACCAGAGCAGGAAACATATCTAGCTAAAAATAAGTCTCGCCTGACCAACATCATTTCTCATTCAGGTCAATGTACTGATAAGTACAGTGTGGTCCCATCAACAGATCCTAGCACAAGCAAGTAGGCTGTGAGACATAACAGAGAGGTGGGAACAATGACTCTGAGATTTCTCAAGCTAGTTTAGCCAGCATTTCACTTCACTGCAGCCTGAGTAAAACATTTTAGGCTGGAGAAGCATCAGGTATGGTTATATGAGTCTCTGTTGTAACTTTATTAGGAAACTTTGCTCTTCTGCAGGATTTCTATTCAAGTACCACAGCAGCTCTTTGCAAACATTAAGTGCTGTGTTCCTACAACACACCTGGCAGGCAGACACAGTATCCTCTTATCAGATGGGCAAAATAAGCTGCACAGTGATCACCACTGGCTCAGCCGTGCAGCACAAGCCAATGTGAGAGGCAGCAAGAACCAGAACATCCTAATTGCTGGACTGGTGCTTTAACTACCAGGCTTGTGCTGGAAACCAGTGGCCACTGACAGACACTGCCAATAGAAAGATGCTTCAAGCAGCAATAAGAATGGGGTGAGGAGTAACAATGATATGACTTGCAGATGGCTTTCATTAAATGGAGTTTTTATTGGATTAAAGACACAATTTGGAGTCTACAGTAGAACTGCCTGAAATACTTTCATCTAATCTTGAAGAGGCTTTTTGACCAAATCAAATATTTTGCTGGGAATTTTTCAACTCCACTGAAATTTCCTGGGGGATTCTTGGTTTGAAACAACAACAACAACAGAAAGCAATTTCAAAACAGTCATTTTTTTTTAGTTTTATCACTGAATATTAAATATATTTTATGGAAAATATATGCTTATACTTCTGAGAATAATTGTTATTTTTGCCAGCTCTTGCCAGGAGAAGCTTTGTTGTGGATTATCATGAGTGACTGACTGGGCTACAAATATTGTAAAAAGTGAAATGGTTTTATGTGTTAAAGTAGTAAAATGAAAATACTTATTCTGGTGATGAAACTACTGATGAAAGATTCCCTGAAAGAAAGCTTCCTTCTTATTATATTCAGTGTTTATCTTCAACCTTTAAAAAACATTCATGTTTTCATAATAAAAGCAATTATCTTGTGACATTACTTTGGCTTAGAGGTTTTGTGATCAGGGGCTTAGCAGTCAAAGGATAAATGCATTTAGCAAAATGTTACCATTTTCACACACAGTCATACCCTAACAAAACCCCATCAAGGTGCAAATTACCTTGATGTGCAATGCACAATCCAAATAGAATTATACAGATGCTTACAGCTCTGTTTCCTGCTATATTCTAGACTGCTAACACATGCTTTCTGTAGCTTTTCTTTTCTTGAGCAAATCCACATAGGTAACCTCATGGACTGACACTGAAGCTATGAGTGAACAAGATTAGGTAGAAGTTTGCATTCTTTGAGTAGTCAAAGGAAGTAGAAGATTTGCCATACTAGATTTTTGAGCCTATCTATGATTGCTTCAAAAAACAAACCAACTGAAACTTTAGCTGCACTTTCCTTCTAATTTTCAACTGTTCAAAATTAGCTGTGGACCTCAGGCCCCAGTACAAACAGAGACCCAAACCCCACTTAGGTTGACTCCTCAAATGCCAGATAAATCCTTTCTGATTATGGTTCATAAAAAGAAAAAATGTTTATAAGCATGGAAAATAATATCCATATTTTCATAAATAATGAGAGCAAGTGGTGAGGGAGGTTAAGGAAAGGGATGCAGCTTGTAATTGTAAACCAAAGGAACAAAAAACAAAGCCAGCAACCCCCTGAAAGATTCAGAAGTCCCATCAGACTGAAACCAAATGTTTTCAAAATCTGCAAAAACCTTCTGGTGTGAAATAACTTTGAGTCTCAATGAGAGCGCGGTTAGCAATAAACTATAAATCACTGCACAGAGAGGTTTCTAACTGGCAAGTGGCAAACACATGAAGGCTGTTTCTCCATACTTATGGCTTATTTGAATACAATTTTTAGGTTGTTCATAAGGAAACAATATTTATCTAATATCACTCTATTTCTGAGCCCTTTCAATCTCTCCTGAGTGCGGCTGGCTAACTCCAGCCCAAGCTGGCAGAGAACTAGAAGCTTGAAGTGATTGTGGTTCTAAATGCCCTGCGAGTGTCATTAGCCAGGTACCAGAGAGAGGTTCAAATGGAGGCACAGAAGAGCTGTGGTGGGAGTTCAACTGCATCAGCAGACACCTGAGGCAGTAAAGAGGTGAGACCTATGGTGAAGGTACCAACAGCAGGGACAGCTGTGGCTGGAGCTCACAGACATGGGGTATTTCAGCTGTGGAACTGAAGCCAGAGCAAAATAAGTCCTGCTGCTCACTGAACAGCTTCAGGGTCTTACCAGTGGCAACTGGGGAAAGAACCTCTGCTCACACTCAGTTGTCATCTTATATTTGTTTCATAACTCTGCTCTCCTTTAGCTTCATATTGAGAGAAAACTTAAAGTTAACAGCTGCCGAACAAAGGCCCCTGAGTATGCAGGGATTGAGGCAGCCAGCTAATTTTCTAACATCTGGTATATTTCTTTCTCCTTCACCCTCCAGAAATTCTTTATTCCACAGTGTTTCTACCCACCAGGTAAAAAATTGACTGCACTGACTGCAGCAGTCACCGCTCCAACGGTATTGTGTGAGCCCCTAGTGAGGCTCCTCCCCAAGGTTCAGTGGTTCCTCTTGGGGACCAGAAGGCTCCTGGCAAAATGTTCTTCATAATCTTCCTCTCTCTTAATCTTCTGTGATAACATTGCAGTCACAGGTAGGAAAAAAACTTGTCTTCCAGCAGTGGATCCATACCTGATAGTGGAGGGAACAGAGAAAGGTGAAGGCATGAAGGTCAGTAATTATCTGCATTATATGAACCTCTGAGCAAAGGACTCTTCCGTAAGGGCCCATGAAAGACCAACTTCTTCTGTAATACCTGGTCAATCAATTTTCAGACACAGCTTGTACATCTATGTCACTGATACTCCAGCTTAAAGCTATTTTAGTTGCCACCTGCTGTATGGCACAGACAGGACAGCATTCTGCATTGGCTAGCCATCTGAGTGTTTAACAGCTTCTCAGCAGGTTTTGCAAATTTTTTACTGGTTCAGGTTCAGCCTGCGGCCAGTGATATATAACCCATCAGAAGTCAGGAGCCCCCTGAAATCTCACTGCCACATGCGGTAGGTGACTGTGTGGTTGAGTGTGACTTCGTGGTGCTGGTAGTTATGGACAGGCATGGCAAAGCCCAGGAACATGAACCTTGGTTCAACCCATAGTGACCTTAGCAGGCTGTTCAGAAAGAGTCTTTATTTTTTTGGAATGGGAATTTGCTGCACAGAGAAAAAAAAAGCCGACTGTGTGTACTGAAGGCAGAATTAAACAAGAGCAAGGAGACAGGCAAGAGAGAATGGATACTCCCCAGGAGCATTCAACTGGAGTTCTGTATTAGGGGACAGAAAAGAAATGAGCCAGCTGAGCTTGATGTTGGAGAACGAATGTGATTTGTCTTTTATTAATAAAAGAGGTCTCCCCACAAAGGAAATTCCCATCTTGGTCTGGTGATGTAGCACTAAGTGGTAACTGATACATGAAATGCCAAAGCCCGTAGATCTCTAGTTACACTGGAGCAGACACTCTTTGGGGCTTGTAATTACAGGGAGCTGGCAGGCATACAGATTTCATCTTTGAGAGAGAAAAGGACTTTCTGCTCTCCTGCCAGCTGAGATGACTAAGCTCAGTGCCAAGCTGGACATACCTTCCAGAGCATTTGTAAAGCAGTGTTCAGTTCTACCTCAAATTCTTTCACTCTCTGGGTTTCTGAAAATGAACTAATAAAATATTTGTAATGGCACCTGCAGAAGTGAGGCTTCTTGGAGAGAAAAGCTAAGTCCTGCCTCCCCACCAGAAAAAGGCACAGTAGAGAAAAAGCAATAGCTCAGATATGCGTAGGAGGGAAACAGAAACAGTTTCATAATGGCTGGGGCAGAAAAGATGGCTGAAGGACAGCTGGTATTTCTAGGGTCTGCCCTGGCTGCATGCAGAAACCTGCTCTCTGGAGCCGTCCTAATGGTGTAGATTAGGCACTGATGTACCAAACCATGGGACAAACATGGTGTCTTAGGCACTCCACTGGAGGCTAGCTGCCCAGGGGACATCTGCAGTTCAGACATTGTAATGACACCTGGAAAGGTAGACCTGCCCTCTGTTGCTCTCTTCAGACTATCTTTGCACATTTTCCTTCTGATTTGCAGTACTGAGATAAATCACATCAAGTCTGGCCTTGGAATCTATGCTGGCTGCCAAGGTGGCAGATGATCAGCTATCTGATATTTAGTTAGACATCTCCACATGAAATATGTAAAACCTGTGAGCAAAAGAGCAGTGCTAATATTTTTTGGCCAAATTCTGCTCTCAGTTACACCAGAGGAATGCAACTGAAGTCAGTATGATTTACAGGAATTAAGGACAGCACTTTTTTTTTTTTTGAAATGACATTTAGATTCTAGTTGCAGTTAATAGGGCTGGCCAGCGACAAATCTCAAAGAAAAGTAACACTGTTGTTTTTCTTCTCTAACTCCAGTGCCAGCCCCAGTTTAACAAAGCACCCTATAATATTTGCTTAGGCACAGAACTTGTTATCCTAGCTTATTTTTACTGTTTATCCCATGTTTCTGTAAAAATGTGAAAAAAAAAATGTTAATGCCAAATGTTTTCAAATGCCCTTTTTTTTTTTTACACTGGCATAGTGTACGCTCGGAAGAGTTTGCAAGTATGGCTGTGCTGGAATTTTTATATCAATAAACCCCTGATGGGTGGTGTAACTCCCAGCAGTACACTGCTTCCAAGGATGAAATAACACATCCTGGCAACCCGAGCGTTTTTTGCCAACATAGCTGCCAGGCTTTTTTTTTTTTTTTTTTTTTTTTGCTGAGACAGAATACCAGAAAAAAACAGAAAAAACTTCTCCTGAGAAACCAAGCAGAGACTCAACATTAGCCAGCTGCTTTGGACGCTCACCTGGCATAAACATTTCCCCAGCCCTGGCACTACTGGCTGCCAAAAGCTCACTCTGTCCCTCTATGCTCATCCGTCAGAGCTGCTCCAGGACAGTTTGGTAAAATGGTGGTTAGGATGGAAGGTGGAAGAGCTGGGTGTCAGTCAGGCAAAACAGGAGCTGGAAGCAGGGTATCCTGTGCCTCAGGACAGCTCAGACACCAGCCTTTCAGTGAGCCTTGGAGGCAGAACTCTACCTGATTTTCAGCTGAAGCACGTGTTTGGGCCCAAGAAGTCTTTCCCACGGAAGATGTTGTTGCAGCTGATATGCCTCCGCAAAGAACACACAGCTTTTAAAAACTGGCTGTTTTCTGACAGAAGGACGTGCAAAGTCATATTGCACTGAAGAATTTCTGATCAGCTCTTGTCGTGAGCTCAGGAAAGGCCAAATGACCTAAGGGTTACAAGGTGCCAGTTACAGATAGTGTTTCATATTTTTTCTTAGAAAAATAGTTATGAAACTACTGGATATTTTTTCCTGCCTTTTTCTGTATGTCTTCCAATGCAAAATACTTTATTCTCCCAGTGGAAACCAATCATTTACTAAATATTTAGAGTAATTCATATCTGTCTCTCAAGTGGGGCAGTGTTTACACTTCAAAAGCAAGAATATTTCTTCTCATTCCACAGTCACTCCACAGAAATAAATACAAACCACAGAACCCGCACAAATCTTCGCTGAGGCACAAAATTTTAAACACCTTATGGATTAATGTTTATGGAGCCTGTCAGAGATTTAAAACCACAACGAGAAAGAAAGGCTTTCTTCAGCTCTGAGAAACGAACTTTTTGCCTCACGTCAGCCTCACACTGAAAAACCCTGGGCAGGTTGTTTGTCTAAGCAGACAGGCCCTTATTCAATTGTTCACGATGTCTTTCTATTTAGTGCTTGCTGTAAATTTGTCTCTTTGCCACCCTCTTTACACTTTACCTCCACTTGCCTCAGAGACACAGGCAGCCAGCAGCTTACCACTAACTCAGTCTAAGGGGAAATGCTAGCAACAAGGACCAGTCTGCCAAAACCCATAAAACCTTCTGCTTTTTGCCTTGTTTTAAAACAAAAAAATAATATTGTCCTTTCTCTAAAGTGGTAAAGCAGCACATGCCCAAATGAGTTCTTGACATTACGCTACAGGATTTTTTAAGTGTTTTGAAGAAACCTTGGCACTTATCAACATGTTCTCCAAAATGCATGACTGTTAATTAGTTTAGTAGTCAGCAAAGGTAACAAAACTGGTGGCAAGAGGAGCAGCCAGTGGCTTTTTTTTGGTAAGGGAATGGGAAGCCCATGAAAATCACAGACTGTGAAATACCAAGTAAATCCAAAAGGAAAGAAGTGGTTAAAAGCAGAAATGGAGCCATGTCCACTGCCACAATAACCTGTTGTTTCACTGCTGCCACTGTATCTATGAAAATGTACCTGTTCTTAGCAGCTGGGAAAAGACAGCCAATGAAAATCACAAAGAGAAGAGAAACGAGCATTTTTGACAAACTGTGGTATTGTTCTTGAAGGCTTAGCTGAGCTTCTCTCATTGCTTGTCATTTTTTTCCTCTGATGGTAAGAAAAGATGACTCTTAATGGACTAAAAGCCACTGCTACCCACCGCAAAGCAGAACTTGGCTAGATCAAGCAGGCCACCCTTGCACAGACACAGTGTGCTGATAACGCTGCTCTCCCAGCAGAAGGCTGCCCTTCTGCCTGCCCTCTGAAGGCCACCAAGGCCTGTCTGAGGCCGTGCGCCGCAGCCCGGCTGCCCCACAGGCCTTATGAGGACATCCCCGTAAGGCCTGTGGGGCAGCCATTCCTGCTCTCCCCGATTGTAGGGTTCTCCCCCACCCTCTTGATAACATTTCCAGCATTTCAGCTCTGCAGGTGAGACTGTTGTTTGTAGCCATGAGCTACATTTTTCCATCTAGCACAGAAGTTTTTTTTCCAAGCGTGCCTGTTATGAGGAGGGGGTAAGAAGGAAGGGGAGATGGGCTGAGGAGCAACTAGCCTCTGACTGTTTGCTTCCTACTTTCTACTTTCTTAAAGGCATTAATCTTTGAGCAAGGTGCCACAGTAGCAGCCCTGGAGACTGAAGCCCGTGTTTATGTACAGACAGGAGGGTGCAGGAAGGGGTGAGAGAGGCTTCCCTGCGAGCTCAGGCGGCTTCGCTTCCATCCTGTCCTGGGCTGATCTCTGTCAGTGGTGACAGTGTGGCTCTGGCGCCAGGCCCACTTAGGCTTTGGCACCTGGGCCGAGGCTGCTCGGTGTGGTGAAGGCTTCACAAACACCTTGTGCCCACAGGAGACTGGCTTGGGACCGCAAAGCTTGCTTTACGCTGGGCTGAGGGAGAGGCATGAGGATGTAATGGTTTGGGGGTTACTACGGGTTTACAAATCTGAAATAGCAAGCTGGTACACAATACAAATGTCAATGCTGGGTACTGGAAATAAGAAATGTTCATGCACTTTACCTAGCTTTTCATTCCACATTTTGGACCATATGAAATTTCCACACTTTTCCTGTGAAAGATTTTCCATCTAACCCCACAGCAGACCTCTTCCTATCCTTCTGAGAAGCAGTGCATACGAGATGGTGAAGTAGCGTGTCTCCGACAGATGTCCAGGATCTTCCCAATAAGAAGACTTCCTAAACCTTCTAATTTAAACTGTTCACTCCTTCATTTTCTATCTGCAAGTGGAAAGAACTTCCTCTGCAAAATGCTGAGCCATACAACAAACAGGTAGTGGTAGTAGAGTAAGTCTGGTCAAGGGGGGGAATAATATGAGATAAACACATTTCACTTCTGTGCCCAATGATTTCAAAGCTATTTTATGACTTACACATTCGGCTTAACACTTACACTGTTATTTTACATTCTGATTTTCTACTGCATCCTGCGTTGCTTCAGCTACTCCACTAGCACTCAGGAAAGCATTTTACACCAGGACATCACTTCATGTAATAGCTATTTTTTCTGTATGATTTTCACTGTTGGTGTAAATCTAGTTACAAGCACTGGGGATAAATATATCCCTCTGCAGACAGAGCTCCTCTCGCTGACAGTCTCCAAGCTATGGTTTGTTTCCAAGGCTGTGAGGATTGTGCAGAATCTCATGGTTGTTTCCAGATGATCAGACAGCAGACTGAGTTTGTCAGCAACATTTCCAAGAGGCTAATTTTTTTTCTTTCTTCCCTCTATCAGTATTCATATCCTTTTTGCCATCCCAGGTGTTCATCTAACACAGGAGCGGGCTGGTTTTTCAGGGTTTGCTCTCGATCCCAACCTCGCCATCCCAAGGTCTACATTTGGGTAAAAGGGGAGCACTTCTGGCCACAGAGCCATGAGGCATGATTTAATGTAAGGTAAGTGAGTCAGCAGCGATGCCTCTCTCTGCGTTACAACAGTCAACCTCCTTCAGAAAAGCCTGAAGAGCATACTCAGCTGGGAGAAGCATGGCAGAACTGTGGCTCTGAGAGATGGGGAATGTACTAGTCTGCTCTGCTCTCACCCTACAAGATGCAGAGCAGGATTTTTTTCTGTGTGTGTGTTGTTGTTGCCCTGAAGGATTGAGTCCTTTTCCTCATACTGACTGCTCATTGAAGTGCGATAAAACTCCACACCGTAAGCTCTAATCATGAAAAATGCAACATGCTAATACTGGAAGATCTCACCCAAGGATGACACTTTTCAAAGCTATGTGTGTTTCCCAAGTAAAACTAGTCACACACGGGCCTGTTCCTCCTAACTAGTCACCATTTTGACTTTACTTCTACATTCTGTCCCCTTTCTAAAAGGCTGGCTTCATGGCTTAATTTTTAATGACCAAATAATGCATGGGCCTTGGTGTTTTGGGATTAGGGTTTGGCTCACCTATGTAGCTCTCAAAAACAGGATCTCAGCTCCTGGTTCCCATAAACACTTTTAAAAATTCCACTCTACGTTTCATGTGGCACAAAGCACAGCTCAGTCATCAGCTGTTTGCTCATAGCAGTGTTAAAACAAACTTCGTGTTAAAGAAGCTTACAAAGACCATTTTTTATTTAAAAAAATAATTAAATGAATAAGTCATTTTTATTTTTTGATTAAGAAGACTCACAACCTTCTACTTATCTCTGGGACACCATCTTCCCTACTACTCACAGCAAATGCAAAGAAGTAAGAGAGCAGAGAGTTTTATTATTCATTTAAACTAAACATACATGTCTCTATTTTTTTGAACAATTGTATGTCAAGTATGAATCCCTGTGAATACAGTGTAATGATATCACAAATATGGTAGGGCTAGAGTCTGGGGTTGCTGTTTGTGGCTTTTCATTCATATCCATATTAAAGCTGTGGGAGACTTTCCATTGATGTCATTTAGTTTTGATTTAGTACCTTTATTTATAAGAAGCTAAGTGATAATGCTTTACAAATTTTAAAAAAAAAAAGTTAGTTGCTCCTTTTTTGTTATTATTTGTTCTTCTGCAGTCCCTATCATTCTCCATCACTGACCAGGACTTCATGATGCTCAGTAATGCAGAAATCTAGCAGAGAAAGGTATGCCCTAGGCATACAATATAGAAATAACTGTTCTGTGCTCGTTTGCATGTCTATTCTCTAAACATTACAAGAGCTGCTTGCTTTAATTTTAATATTATTCCCCATTATTTTTTCGGACTTCAAAAGTGAATCAAGCATTTGGTGTACCTCAAACTGGCTGCAGAATGCATTCGCTGCTTGAGAAACAGCACACTTGAAAAGCAGGTGAGAGCACAGGGTATGCCCGGTAACTGTGTGAAAGCGCGTGCCAGGAATCCATAGGAGAAAAAGAATCTCTTTCTAAGAATTGCGTTATCTTCTGTCAAGCAACAACTGATCCTGCAATGGGAAGCAGACTCCTGAACCCTTACATACCCCAGCCAAGTAACACAGCTCTGCTTGGATCTAGCAGTTCATCCCTGCGGGCATAGCACTGCATTGAAATTTAAGAGGACTTACTTTCTGTAGTCTTGATACTTAGGAGCCAGACAATTCTTCCTTTCTCAAAGTTAGAATTTCCAGTATGCTTACTGGAACAATCCTGTTGAATTTAATACAGAATGGTCAAACGTATACAGGATTTTAAAGCAGCCTTTAACAATTCTATAGATGAGATACAATTTCCTTTTGCACTTTCTGACCTAATTAACAGTACGAAAGGAAAGCGCTCATGCTCCAGTAAATTGTACTGACTGTTTCCTGTATATTTGGATCCATTGCTGTTAAACTGTACAGAATTCCTCAGTGAGGCTCACTCATTTAAAGCAACTAGATTTGCTTTCTACAACTTCCTGAGCACGCAGTTCTGGAAAGACCAGGGAAAGAGGAGAAAATATGGGTCTTGTTATGAGAGAACCCACACAGGACCTCAGGAAACTTGGGTACAATTCCTCATGTAGCACAGATCAAGTCTGGACATGGTGCTGGCATGGATGAGGAGGCGGGTGGGTCAAAATTCACCCTGACACATTACTCAGAACACATCAGGCTGTGGGAGAGGGCTGCACTCAGGATAAAACAACCACTGACAAACTAGAGCAAGAAATGGAAAACAAAGTTTTCCTTCAGTGACATCCATGCATAGGAGACCCAAGAGTCCTTCTGGAAATCTGCCCCCTCTTAAATGGGAGAACAACATCTGTGAAGAACCCTGACGTGGCTCTCTCATAGTCCTTCCCCCAGCTATAACAAGGAATAACATTTCTTTCCGTTTTTGTACCCCTTATCTAATCTGACTGGAAGTTCTTGGATGCAGGTAGTTTTCTTACCACCATGGTGGTGGCTGGTAGCTCTGCCTGTTAAAATCACTCTGCCTTTTACATTATAAAACACTATTTTCAGTTGCTTAATCCTTGCCAGTACTTTTATCACTTGGTCTCACATTTTCCTTTAAAAATATTTTCTTTAGGCTGAATTATCTTCTGGGATGTGGGGCAAAGAAAGGGAAGAAGAAATTTTAGGTGGAATAGTCAAATCTCTTTTGAGAAAGAAGCTGGGGAAATGACAGTAGACAAAATAATCATGCATATTTTGCAAGTGATCTTCATTTTGAAACCATAATGCCACCAGTTTCTGGACTCCAGACTTCCCATTTTGGCCTTTTAGCTATTGCCAGCTCTGGAAATCCACTCAAATTTGATGAAGTTATAAAGCCTCAAAAACCTGCAGCTTGTTTTTATTAGATAAATTTCTCATCTGTTCTGAGCTTGGGTTTTTCCTGCAATGTCAAATCCAAACTGCTGTGCCGTTTAGTTGAGGGGCTGTCTGCTGCATATTGCCTTTGCCCAGCTAAATGGCGGCAGCGTGCAGGAGGACACTGAGCTGAACGGGCTTTGGGCTTAGCAAGCTACAAAGAACATGGCAGATGGGAAAGCAGGCATGGGGCTGCAGGGCTGCTGGGTGGTGAAAGAGGCCTGGACTGGGACAAGGGAGACAGACTGGGATGGACTGGTGGAGAAGGAAGAGGGCTGGGAAGATGACGACTGTATTGACAAAGCAATGATAGGCTTGATGACAGGAGAGTGGGACTAGGTCCGCATGGAGACATTTGAGGTATGAAAGACATAACACTTGGATAGGGTCTAGCTGGAGGGGAGACGAGCATGGATGGCCGGAGGCATGGTCACAGGAATAAAAGCTCCTTCTGGTTCTGATAGAGACACCAACATTGCAAAGGTTCACCACCTCCCAGCTAGGAGGAAATGGCTGTGGAGTCCTTGCTGGAAAAAATGTCCTGCTCTGCCTGCTGCAGCAAACAGCAATCTGCTATCTCCGTGTGAGATGCTGCTAGCTGGAGACTGATGGGGGTCTGTGTGGTGGAGCGAAGGGTCCTAAACATGCTCTGACCTGGACAATGCAACATGATAGCTTGCTTGCTTTCTTGCTTTCTTCCTTCCTTCCTTCCTTCCTTTCTTTTCTTTCTTTCTTTCTTTCTTTCTTTCTTTCTTTCTTTCTTTCTTTCTTTCTTTCTTTCTTTCTTTCTTTCTTTCTTTCTTTCTTTCTTTCTTTCTTTCTTTCTTTCTTTCTTTCCTTTTTTCCCATTTAAAAAGTTCAGGAGATATTTTGAACACACATAGACATGTATGCACATACTTTGTGTTGATAATCAAGTTTAAAACTGAACTTTTGAAAAGGGGATTCTGCAGATTTTTGCTGCTGTAGGTGCCCTGTTGAGACCTGGAAAAACTGTGGCTGGGTTGCTGGCTGCGTGCTCTGAACATCACAGGATCTGGAAAAGTCAGCTGTGGCTGTCTCAAGCAGGGCACCCAAATCTGTCTTTAGTTTCTACTTCTCTCTGCCTCGGTGCACTGTGTGGGAAGCTACCGCTCCACGGAGCGTGCTCCATCCCCAGCCCTGGCTGAGGCAAGGGGTGGCTGCCAGGGTGTGACAAGCCTGCGAGGTCAGGTCTGGACGCTTGGGGGAATTGTCATTTCTGTGCTGGGTGCGCGCCGCTTCGCAGCCTTCCGAAAGCCCTTTCAAGCCTTGGTCCTCTCCCCGAAATGAGCACACCCTATGAAGAAAAAAAGTCCCGGTCGCTTCAGACTCCCCGCTAGCACCACCGAACCGCGGGGATCTCTGCGGGCTGGCAGAGAGCCGTGGGTCTCCGGGGAGGAGCAGGGGACTCCTCCATTGACAAAAATGCAGTTAAAAGGGTTTCTTTCCTGCAGTCGGGGGAGAGCAGATCCTCTGGCTGTTCACAGTGTGGAAATAAGAAAATTCCACTATTTGCTTCCCAAAACATAAGCGAGAAAAGCGCAAAACTGTCAGAAGGGAGGATTCACCTGGCATTTACTGCATGCGGAGCGGTAGCCCCGCAGCAACCTGCAGCTTCCCGGTGTTCCCGGCTCCGTGCGAGCCGTGCCCGCTCCCTCGCCGTGGGAGGGGGCTGGCAGCCTCCAGCCCCCCCCCGGCTGCCCCACACCCTCCCACGAGCCGCTGCTGCCAGCAAACTGGGGTGCACCGGGCAGGGGTCGGGGGCCCAGGGCTGCCTGTGCTTGCACGAGGCGATGCAGGAGGAGGCGGGGGGGAGCCGGCGTCCCCCGGGAGCGCCGGGGAGGGTTAATCGGCGAGGATCTGTGGGTCTGGGAGGAGAAAGCGGAGGCCGGGCTGGGCAGGGGGGAGGATAAGAGGAAAAGGGAAAGAGCGGCTCGGCGAGGTCGCACACCGCCAGCCTCCGCTGCTGCCTTCCCGCGGCCCCCCGCCGGCGGCGGACAGCGGTGGGGTGGTGTGGGAGGGTCCTCCCTTCCCTCCCCGTCTTTTCCTCCCTCTTCCCCCGCCACGGGGGGGGTCGGGGCTGGCGGGGAAAGAAGGCGACCCCCACGGCTAGGCAGCGGCCGGGCCGAGGCGGAGGGAGGCGCGGCGCCCCGGGGGAGGAGAGGCTGGGAGCATCTCCGAGCCCCAGCGGCCACGGAGAACCGGCCGGCGCTCCGCTGAACACCCGAACCCAAACTTCGAGGGTTGGCGGCTAAAACCCAAACAACCAGAAAGAGGACCTAAGCGGGCACCTCCCAGCGGGAGCGACTGGAAAGGAGCCGGAGCGGGCGTCGGGGGGGGAGCGACGTCCCCGGCAGAGTCCCCCTCCTCCGCTTCCCGGAGCCGCCGCCCGCCGCCGCCGCCCGCGACCCCGAGCTGCTCTTGCTGATCCGGCAGAAGGAGAAGGACCTGGTGCTGGCGGCGCGGCTGGGCAAGGCGCTGCTGGAGCGCAACCAGGACATGAGCCGCCAGTACGAGAGGATGCACAAGGAGCTCACCGACAAGCTGGAGGTGAGGCCCCCGCTGCCCTCCGCCCGCCCCGGGGGCCCCGCGCTCTCTCCCCGCGGAGAGCGCGGCCCCTTCCCCGACAAAGCCCGGGGCCCTGCCGGGCAGCCCCCGGAATTCCCTCTGGCCGCGATGGGAAAGAAGGGGTNCACCCGGGGTGGGGAGCTCCGCCGCGCCGGCCCGGCCGCCGCTGCCTGCAGCGGGCACCGCGTCGCCGCAGGGGAGAGCGCGGCCCCTGGGAGCTCGGTGGCAGTTTGCTGTGGGTCTCCGCAGAGCGTCGGGCCAAAGTCAGTGCCCGTGGTCCTGCTTTTTATTTTCCCGAAGGGGAATAATGCTGCAGTGAGCTCTGCTCGTGGACCGTCTTTGGTTGACCGATTTAATTTTATTTTTACTCATAAAGCGGCGTGAAACAGCCCTCCTTGGCTATTCCAGACTCCATGATGCTAAACGTGGAACTCTGCGTAGAGAGGGGTGAGCCAATTCATTAGGTTTGCTAAATAAGCCATAACCACATCTCTAGCCAAGACCTGAGGTTTGCAGCTAATAGCTCAGTTCAGTCTTGTAGAGCTCACAGTGTTTGCAAAGCTATAGTTAATGCAAGCTGTAGAAATAAAACATTTTCCTTAAATGTGTTTTCAAACAAGTGCTTGAGTAAACATAACGGGCAACGAGTACCCCTTTCAAGCTGTTTTTAAGTGTTTTGGTGAGGGCTGTGCCCCTTAGAGTTTATTATGCTAAAGTTACAGGCGGTTGCAAAGTGAAATAGACCCTATTTTTGTCTCAGTCTTTCAGAAAATTTCTGTAAAGTACTGAGTGCTGTTTTCCTTCCCTTTTTTTTTTTTTTTTTTTTTCTCCTTTTCTTTGGGCGGGGGGTAGGGACAGCTCAAGGAGAAATGGTAGTGGGGGACGGCTGAGCTGTTCATACCTGAAATTCTTCAGAAGAAGTTTTGCCTTCTTATACAGTTTTTTTTTTTTTTTCGGAAATGATTTGTAGATTAGAAGCTGCTAATTGAAAACCTTAAAGGAATGAGTTTGCTCCACGAATTTTATAGTGTGTGACATTTCCAAGTGTGGGACAGATAAAGTCAAGTGATTTTTTATCTTTTACTTTTTAAGAACCTTGTTTGAAGCACCGGCAGACTGTCAGGTGATACACTATTCCAGTTAACAGGTTAACATTGTAATTTAATTCCAAGTACAGTTTCACAAATAGATAAAAGGAGTTCGCAAGAGATTGCACGTTATATTCTTTTTTCAGGACTTAAAAAAATTCTAAATATTAGCATGGAAGTAAACTAGAGATGCTAACAAAAATAACTTGTACAAATGTAAAATAGGAGTGATTGTGACTGTTATATCAGCTTAAAATGATACATGAATCAAATGATGTCAAAGCCTTTTAATAGATATATATAAATCACTGCCGAATGTAACTGTCACTCAGGAGTGGTTGCCTGCCTCTCTAAAGCTGGGAGAATAAAAATCTGGCCAAGGGCGCTTAGGAAAACTCTTTAAAAATTGTGTGGATGCATTTGACTTCAGCTAATGCTGAGAGATGTCTGAATCATCTCTGTTCCCTCTCTCACCCATCCAGAGCGTGTATAGTTCATTTCTGCACCTTACAGTAGTGTGCGTCTTTATGAACCATGATTAGAAAAGTCAGTCCCAACGGAATCCTCACCCTCTTCTACCGAAAAGGTAACGACACTGGAGACTTTAAGCTTTCAGTTTCATTAAACCCAAACGTTTTGGTAGGGGTAGCTAGATGTGTCACTACCGAGCTGTAGTGAGCCTGTGCTAGTTTTTCTGCTGCCTTTTCTGTTTCTCTTCTTACAGAGATGGCTAGCACATATGGATACTAATGTACATTAGAAACCCATGAAATGGGTGATGAGCCGTCAGACACCCATGGTAAGAAAACAACGTGCACACACTGATGCACACATACTTTTTACTTCTTCCCACAAGACTAAACTTTGAGTTCTGGTTGCACGAGGCAGGTTTATTTCTGCTATGTGTGTACTTCCCTATTTAAACAAAACAAAACCAACAACGCTGTAACAGCAACAAATACCGTAACACTAAATCATTCTTTACTCCTGCAGTCATTTTGCTTATAGCTCACAGACTGTATAACCCCTTCCCACATGTACCTTTCTCAAATATTCATGGATAATATCTGCACAATTAGAAAGAAAACTGAACCCAGGCTGTGTAGAAACACCAAGGAAATATATGACTTGTTTTTCACCTGCTGTGCCCTTGTGTGATGACAGAGAACTATCATTTTTTTCTACACATCAGATGAAGGTTTTCCCTTTATTTGTGGTTGGAAGAATAACAAAGAAAGACTGATGTTTTCAAAAATAACCAGATGCCATGGGGACAGGACATATTTTCCTGTGTGCCTGAGTTTCATGAAAACTGCAGGATGATCACACGGAAGAGTGTGCACATTCCTGATAGTATCACACTGTCAAGGGGATATGCAGCTTGCCAGGTGGTGGCAATAATAGCAGGGGCACAGTCTCCTTAACCACAGTGGTATAAATCTGCCATAACATGAACCTTAGCAATGTCATAATAGTAAAATTAATGTTCCCTCTAGCAAGATTAACTCTATAAGGTTCTTGGCATTGGTGCCATTTTTCAGAAGATGACTACATGAATCAGAGTTTTTTTTCTTGCCTGGATTTTGAACAGCTCTGGGTTCTATGAGACAAACTGGATGATGGCTGGGCAGGGAGGGGACACCAGCATCTGTCTTTATGTCTTTAATCTGGCTGAACAAATTTCTAGGCTTTTAACTTGCCATCCTTGCTAGCTCCAGAAGCGGAGCAAGTATTACTTTCAGACAAGACTTTCAGCAGTTTATAGAGCTGTATCCTTGTCTAATTAGGAACAATATTTTTGCATTAGATTTCCCTTAGGCAGAAAAACCCACAACCACCTCTGAATATGTGATTTTCAGATGTTGGAAGCCTTGCAGTAGTCCAGTGGCAAGAAATTACAGGGTTTTCACACAAAGAACAATTCCAACAAATTTCTGATTGCCTAATGGTCCCATATGACTGCAGGTCTGCAGGAACTGATGAACATGTGGCTTCCTACAACCTTGGTAGTAGCCATCAGGTCAATATCTGGCAGATGGATGCGTCCAAGTAGTCAGCAGCTAGCTGCGATGTGTCAGGCAGTCTAGTGTCTGGTCCTCAGGTCCTCATGGCTACATCTAAAATGAGTGAATGAGTGTTGCAACTTGTTCCTCTCTGTCCAAAATGTGGACCTAGCCAGAACATGCTTGGGTCCCCATCTCTGTGCCAGGGCAGAGGAGAAAGATGAGGGATGAGCTGTTGCACACCTGAATCTTTATTGGGAAGCCAGGATGTGCAACAGGGTCCATGAGTTTTGAAGTTTTTGTGGGTTCACTGGCTTAGACATAGCCCAAAGCTATTTTGAATTTGTAGTAATCTCGACCTTTCGTGGTCAAAATGTACTCTTTGCTAATGTTGCTCCTGGACGCTCGTCTCCTGAGTAGAAGCATATTGCAATAATAGGCAAAGCGAGGGGAAACATGATATTCCAATTCTAAATTGCGAACTGAGCCACAGGGATGGATGGGGGAAGAGAACATTATTTAGTATTATATTTATTGTTATTTCAAATAAACAAACATTGGCAACAGAACAATGGCTTTCATTTTGGGAAGGTAGGCTGAGAGCTGTCTCATAAGAAACTGTGAGATCTGGAGGGACCGTAGCCAGTTTGGCTGCTCCTGTTTTTACCTCCCCTTGCATCAAATACTAATGTAAAACATTCTTACTCTCCACAAAATATCTTAAGTAACCTTGTCCTTTTACCTTGTTTATGGAAAGTCAGGTAATAGTCTGCAATTCTTGCAGCACATTGTTGGAACGCTTTTGCAATGCTGTGTTTTTATTCTGTGCTGTGATATGCACCCGTTCTTTCTGGATGTATGAAACTGGTGAGAGCTGAGCCCTGCTGGCATATTATATTAGGGGAATAGTCATATCTTGAGGTTACAGGTACTTTCGTTTTGAAACACAATGTTTTGAAGAAAGCTCAGTCTGTTCCTAGAATAGGTAAGTTTAAGATCACTGCACTTATTGTCACACTTACTTTGGCATTGTTACGCCGTATTTTTGGAACCATCAGCCTAGCTTTTATCTCAGTTGCAGTGTTGTGTGTGTGCATGTGCTTGTACAAACAATAGGACACAAGTGTTTCTTATTTTAAAATCTTGATGACTTGTAACATACCACAAACTATTTAATTTTATGCTTTCAAAGCCTTGCTGAACCATGTGTCCTTCTCAATGTAATATTGATCTTAGATCTTACAAAGGAAGAAAGTTTGCTTGAAATCGCTTCTTGAAATGAACACCTCTGCCTGTTAAAAGTTCCTTTCATCAGAGGCTGAATATTTCAGGGAACAATTGTTTTCTTTTTCTCCCTTGGCACATGCTTTGTGAGTATTCAATACCATTTAATGCCCTGGATAGCTTCCATAACACTCACCAGTACAAGATGGACCACTAAGGTAGTTCAGTAAAGGCAAGCTAAACACAATCAAAGCTTTCCAAGTTAAAGACCCATTTGGATGGCGCCTGCAAACCCAAACATTTGGAAAAGTTACTCTAATTGTGATTCAAAACCCAAGACCATAAATAAAACTGTAAGTGGCTCCAGATCCTAAGAGCATTGTTACTGCAAATGGGCATTGGTACAACCAAGGGTACATCAGCTCTGAAAATAAAACACTTTCAACAATGCTTCCTTGCAATAAACGCTCTCTCAAGACACTTCTCATTAAAGAAACAAAAACAAAACCTGTGAGGGTTATTATTGAAAAAGTCAACGAGACTTCTGATCAGGAGTTAAAAGTAGTATTTCTGCAGGCAGCCAGCATACACTGGACCTTATTATGTGAAATACATAATGGAGATGGCAGGTTGACTGCACATCCGTAAGATTTTAAAGCTAAAAGCGAAGAGTAGAAGTGAGTACGGGTGGGGAGAGAAGAGCAGGACAGAGGAAATGGAAAGAGGTAAATCACATATACTTTGGCCAGTTTTGATGTTTTCATCCTTCCCCTATTGCCCACTGCATGCCTTGAAGAACAGCCATGAGTATTCCTTTAGAGTTGGCAAACCCCAAGGTTTGGTTCATTTTGAGAAGCCGCCAAAAGTTCAGCTGCTATCCAAAACCTATCTGAACCATGTTGGTTTGGAAATCAGGCTACAAGTCTTTTCAAGATCTGGCTCGCTCAGGACTTTGCTAGTGTTTCCACTTCTTCAGCCAGACCAGACTTACCACAGGCGCAGCCATTTTCACGGTATTTTGGTACTTCCATTTCCTGTCAGGCCTGAGACCGGGAAGTGCAGAGGCGCCTGAAAATTAAAAACTGAGTAAGAAAGAGCTGAGATCAAAAACCTATTTGTGAACAGCAAATGAAGGTTTGAGTTTGGTTCAGGAGTGGCATTTTTATCTGAACAAATTCCTACAATCTTGAGGAAGCTGCATAGTGAAGAGGGGTTACATTTTGCAAAGGACTCAGAGATTTCCAAATGTTTTTTTTGTTTTCTTTAGGATCAAACCCCAAATGTTTCTAAATTTTCTGTGAAGGAAGTACTTCAGGTTGATTCAATGTTATGTTTGGAGGTAGATTCTAGAAAGTTCAGATACCAGATTCACAGTGAGGTCATTTCACAATGCAAAGCTGGAATGCTTTCTACAGAAAGAATGTTGAAATTGTTTTTGACTGTATGAATACTGCTGTCCCCTCCTCTTCCTCTCTGCTATGTTCTACATCCAAATTCTGATGATGCCAGTCGTTTTGATCTCAATGGCCCTGTGTATTCCCCTGGAACATGCTTCTGTTGACATTTCTCTATCAAATTCTAGTTATTAATCGATACTCGCTGCCTTCATTTTTATCTACTGTGTCAGATAAGATACTTTCCAGTGCAACCCCAGCTGGGAGCCTGAAAAGAAGAAATGCATCAGGAAAAAAATTACAGTTTACAGTATGCTGATGTTACACAGAATAATTGGTACCAAAGGAAAAGGAAGGATAACTTACGATGTAGCAAAAAATGGGCCATAAGCAATACTTGGTAATTGTCTTCAGAAAAAGAAAGTTGACTGAGCAGAAAGAGCTGGTATAACGTAAATAAGTGTGCAGTTTTTCCTGCACTTTTTTGATATTTGTCTAGTTGCCATATCTACACAGGGAACTGGTCTGAATTACAGCCAGTGCAATGGTGTGCATAGGATGCAAGGATATGAACTTTGGTTACATCGGGGTGAAAGCTACCCAAAAGTGTGTTGACTGGGATTTCAATTGGTGTGGTAACACTTGGTAGCAGACGGTTTCTTAATACGATTGTACTGAATTATGAATGGTCTTCAAAAAAGCAACACTAACACAGTATTATGCCTTAACATGGACCCAAGGAAATAAGTTTATGTAGAGTTAGTCTTGCAAACTGAAGTTTTAGCCAGTCTTGGCAAAAGAAACCGCCTTGATGAGTTAGTAACTGCCCTTCAGTGAATTTTTTCCCCCTTGCTAATTTATTAGCTTTCAGAAATGACCAGTAAGCATTTCATCAGCTGCTGAAAATCCAGGCTAATAGAGAATACACCCTAGACTTCTTGTCAGGACGGAGAGAGAAAACATTTCCTGAAGGCAATCCATTACAGCTCTCTCCCTGGCTTTCTCAGTGTGCTGCTAGAAAACTTGTTCAAGAATGTTTACCTCATACCTATCCAGAACATAGCTTTTTTCCTTCATTTACTTCAGGCTGCTTTTTCTGTCATCTTCTGAGACACCAAGTAACACTTTCGTGTTACCTTAAATTTGTTCTGAGGATGTAATAGTACACTTTCCTGTCTCTTAGGTGTTCATTTTCAAACTGTATACAAATTAGTTGTCATACATATGCTATAAATCTTTGACTCTCTATCCTAGAGCACCTAAAGAGTACTTACATGAAAACAAAGAAAAATTCCATTGCTCTGGAATGCTCTTTCTTTATTTATGCCATGGCTGCATGCTGTATTTTCCAGATTTTTAGGATACAATTGCTGCTGTAAAGAGCTCACAGTCTTTTCATGGGGCTTTCTCAAACATTTATCACTATTCTGACCTTTGTTCAGTATTAAAGCAAGATACTGTCAGTGAATAAGCAGCGTAAATGGTCAGGAGAGGTCGGTACATTTTTCAAAATGAAAGTAATGGCAGATAAAAAATCATTTTAATGATAATCAGGATGGACTCACTGTGATCCACACAGCAAGCTGTGGTGCAGAGAAAACTTGCAGATTGTGGGCATGTGTGGATGTCAGGGAGGGAAGACAATGATTCAGTTTCATTATCTTTCTCCTGCTTTTATCTAGAGTAAAGCAGAGGAGTGGTGGAGTTTAATCTGAGTAAAAGAGTCTGCCATTGAGTCTCATTGGTGCTTTGAAGGAGTGGGAGAAGGGAGGGTGACATTCTGATGGATACACAAGCTATTTAACCATATTTTAACCATACTATGAGTATGTGAACAAAAACGCTATTAAACCAGACCACATGTTCTAAAGTATCAGAGAGCAGAAAGTGTGTGATCTGCCTGGGATCTAGATCATGTAATCTAGAGAATTGATTCCCAAACCTCTTTCTTTGGCTGGTGCTGCTATTTACAGTGGCAGCAGGTAATGACATTGGCAGTGGCATCCTTCTGTTGAAAGATCAACTCTGGTAGAGTTAGGGTCAGGGAGCCCTTTTTGAAGAATACAGGGGGGAAATATGGCAGTGGCAGCATACGAGAAAGGTGGTGCTATTGAAAGGAGAGAATCTCCTTTCCGTGAGGCTGTTAGGTGCATGAAATGCTGGCTGCGGTGTGCTTGCCTTGCTTCTGACTTTGTACAGGCATCCAAACACACTGGATTCCTATTTGGAACTGGGAGGTGGACCTAGCATGCTTAAAAGGGGAGTTACCATCAGAGGCAGGCATTTTAAGGACATGAAGAACATGGCTTCCACAGTAGTTCTGGCTCAGTTGTCTGTGTTAGCGTGTTTGTCCTCATGGCCGTCTGCTTAGGTGAAGAATTACTCAGTACATTTAATTGCAGTGTTTTAATCAGTTCTCATTCCCTTTAGTATCCCCAATAAGGCCACTTAGTCCAGCCAAAGTGAAGGCTCTGCAAGGCTGTATTTGTCGAGTACTGCTGTTGCTGTGTGCCTTTTTTTTTTTTATACCAATAGTGCTGTATAGCACTGTTCAAGGCCAGAGGGTAGCTATCATGTGGACTGATGTGCCTGTTAGAGTGAAAAATCACTGTGACATATGCTGCTTTTTAAAGTCATGATTTCTGTCAAATAAATGAAATAAATAAGTGAAACTTCGTAGTAAGTATACTACCTTACTACCTTGTAGCAGAGGATAGGACAAATTCTAAAGATGCCTTTATCCCCACAAGAGGGTACAGGTATGAAGAAGACTGCCAGCAAAGAAACTACAGAAGACTCTGATTGAAATTATGTTTATTTGTTTAGTAAATTGTCTTTGGTCTGCTGGATGGATGACTTTTTGGAAGCAGCCATCAAAGACTTAAGAGACTTAAGATAAAAAGCAGAGAGTGGGTCTATACACATCTTTCTCCATTTCTTCTCCTGTCCATTCCATTGCAAATACAGCCAGGTGGCATCACGTTCGCAGCATCGTCAGGGGCAGGGAGGTCACTTGTTTTCTTCTGTGACACTTTCGAGATCCACCACCGGAGGGAGTGCAAGAGCAGCACGGCATGCTCCGTCAGCTCTGGGAAGGGCTGAAAGTAGTAGAAACCCTTATTTCTCCACCCAGCTGCCTAAGTTAGGAAGGGGGGTTAAAATCTGGGGACCTTCATTTTTTCAGCGCTTGTCACTCAGTTGCCCATCAAGCAGGCCCTCAAATGTGAAAAATCTCAACAGAAAGTATTAAAAGGTAGAGTTAAGGTCTATCAGAAGAAAGTGTCTTAGTGTCTTGCCTTGCTTTGACATTAGTCGCTCATTAGCATTGGTGGGAGCTCAAAGCAGGCTGGTGTGAACAAGAGGGGAAACATGGCCTAACATATATGCTGCTCATGACTGTGGGACTCCAGGAGGGTTTCAGCCTGTAGAAAGCGTATGCCCTGTTCGTTTCATTGCATGTGTCCATACGATTTCTTCTTGCAGCATTTAGTTACAGGAATTCTGGTGAGCAAGATAAAATAAAGCAGACAACTTATTTTCCACACTGTATTTAATAGGATTATATTTCAGAGTGCATGCTCCTGGGAAGGCAGTTTTCAAGCATGTCAAATTTTTGATGGATTTCAGTCTGAGTGGATTTAGTTGCAAATCTGAACTTTGTACAGGAGGTTTTATCTTTCCGTCATGTTTCCTCCTTGAAAGGTTTCATAAATTACCTTTCTGAGAGAAAGGGAAAGAATTTTTGAAAGGAGTGTTCATTTGGTAAATTGCTCTTCTGTTTAAGTTTCCCCTTTCCAGGTGCTGAATGACTCCCAGAGCAAAAGTTCTGTCACTGCTTGGTGATGGACTTTCATTAGTTTGCAATAAAATTACAAGGCAATATTCATGCACTGATAATTGATTTCTTTCTGAAGGGAAGAAGGCAAAAAGCAGAGAACTGAAATGTCTATTTGTGTGCACTTAGTGCAGTCATTTTCTCCAGTGTAAAATGGGTATACAGGGCTGCAGTTCTGAAATGTTAGTGTTTTACATTCACTAGACACAAAACCAGGAGAGATACAAGGCAATGAGAGAGCCAGATCAGAGTATTTCCTACTAGACGGCAAAGTCAGATCTGACACCAAGATGAAATGCTATGAATATTACTGACAGAGATCACTTTATGCATCCAGGTGGCTGGTGAGAAACCCACAGAAGCACAGCAGACACAGCAATGATGGTTTGTTAGAGTAAATGGTGAGGTAACCGCAAATTCACAAAACATGTAGCATCAGGGTAGAAACAAAGAAAAGAGCTAGCAGAGACCCTGCAAATAGGAGCAAGCCCAGAAGAGCACAAAGCTGACGTCCTTTGTGACCCATTGTTTTGACTGGGCTGTCTCTCTGCTGTGGAGATTTTGATCCAACCTTATCCTTCCCCAGACACTTGACCTTCCTTCCTTAGTACATCTTGTTCCCCAGCGTGAGCATGCCTTGCCTAGTTATAGACTTTAAGCCCTATGGGTTTGTAACATGTTCTAGGCAGAAGAGCCTCATTCTTGGCTGGCCCTCTTGTTCTACCATTGTTATCAAGTTCAGTAATAAATAAGAGTAAATCTTGAATGACACCTGCCTACAGACAAGGTTGAACACAAATAATGGAGGGTATACAAACAGAGGAGTTAATCAGGCAGAGGTGGCCACAGTCGGGTTCTTTACATCCTCTGGGTAGCATGCAACTGGCTACTTTGTATTAACTTTCCTGTTCTTTTATTTTGAATTGCATCTAACTTTGGAATGAATTGGAGCAATAATTCACCACTGAGGGAACAGATGAGCAAAGGGTCTATTCCCTAGTCTTGTCACGCTGCCGGCCAAAGGGGATCTGCATAGTGCAAAGGGCCAAGTGTCATCTGCGTGGTATTTCCTGACTTGTGAGAGCTTAGTGTTTCAACCTTATCACAGCCCTGAAGCTGGGGTTCTCAAGCTGTGGTATGTGCTTCCTTTCATGGTGCAAAACTCTTTCTCAACTAAAGGAAAGAAAGGTCCAAACCAATGCAGACTGGTCTTTCCCACGAAGAATAAAGGGAGTGCCTGGGTGCCTCTTCGTATATGTACACATAGTTCAGTATGGAGCTGGGAGCTTCACTAACCACTAACCCTCCCTACCTTTTCTTGAGAGAGGAAAGAAGATGGAGCTGGTGCAAGATATTCTATCCTGTGGAGGCAAACCAAGGAGCTGAGAGCTTTTCTTGCTGCCACCCCAGACGGTGACTGTGTTCTCAATTTCTATAGCAGTAGCAGCAAGAATTCTCTGGGAAGCCTGGCCCAAAGGCTCTCTGACAGCCTCAAAGAGGTATTAAGCATTATCGAAGCACACTGACCTTCTTCCTGTAGGGTACCTGGGGCTTCAAAATGTTATCCATCCACTGCAATAAATTCCCTAGATAGCCATCTCGTATCTTAAGACTATCCATGTCAGTTGTGTATGTGTGTGGAGGGGTGGTCTATACATATTCCCATGAAAAGATTTTCTTCTTTTTGTTTTCCAAGGGTGATTGAAAAACCCCAATAAGGGCCTGAAGTTCCACTGGGGTAAATAACCAAAATATCAGATTTTTTCCCTGAAGTTTATTCAATTTGATCTGAGCAGTTTGATCTGAAACTTTTTTGTCTGTTTGTTTTGGTCTAAGAAAGGGGAGGGTGCATAGGAGTCTAGTGTTAGCTTTCACTTGACAAGATTTCCAACTTGTTAGGTTTTGACCTTTTTGGAGATGCTGCAGGTCACCTCTGTTTGGTAGTTGATAAATTTGTGGAGTTATTCGAAAACTGAAAAAAACACCATCTCCCTTCAAATCTCATATCAGGTCCACTTCAGGAATTGCCTCAGGCAATCGTTGGTCTTGTTATAATACCTGTCTTGACTATCATCCTAAACTATGATAGAACAGAGAGCTTTTACTGCTTGAATTGCTAATTATTCCAGGAGCAATAAAAAAGTTGCACAGTTTTTCTCCTTGACACGAAAGTAAGTCATTCTTTTAAAACTTCTATACTGAATCTTCTCCTCACACCAGGGGCTGGGGAAACTCTGAAGTGAGATTCATTTTACAACTGTGTCAGGAAATCACACACATTTAATACAAGTAAGGAGCAACTAGAGTGTTCACTGAAATTAGGTGGTTACAAATAAGACTAATCACATGTAAAAACTCATTAGTTCCAGCTGACAGCAATTAAACCAGTGTCAGAGATGGAATGAAATTCCCTGAAGGGAGCTTTGTATTAATGAGACAGTTAAGCATGCGTTAAGAAAGAGTGCATATGATGGATGGAAAAGCTTGACAGAATTGACAAGTCTATCAAAGCTGAAGGGGGTCACAGTTCGTATTCTACAGGTATTTTGTGGTATGCAGGATGTCTCTCAGGAAGAGCCCTGCAGCTGTCTGCTGTCAGCAGCAGCAAAGCAGGTGTGCATATGTGTCTGAGGGAGGCAGAAATAAATGTTATTTCCCATGCCTGATCTTTCTTGTTTCTTGTTTGAGTATACATCAACACCTTTTAAAACTTTTTGTTGTTGTTTTTGTTTTTTAATGTTTTTGATTTTGCTGGGACACTGCAGTTTAGCGGAGTGCCATTTAGATGTTAACAAAGTATAATTGCAACTGATTACTTAATTTCATATCAGTTCTTTGTGACTGTAAAACAGCCTGAGGGCTGCATGTGTCATATACACACATTCTGAGTCCTGCCCTTTTACCAAACATTGTTTAAAAAAGCGGCGGGATGTGTGCCAGGTGTCTGCAAAACAGTTCAAAAAGCGGAGAAGCGTGGATGAGGGGAAATGAGACAGTTTGCCCCAGTATGCTGTTTTAAGAGATCAGAAATGATTCTGCCTTATCATTCTGCAGTCCTTCCCAATTAAGAGGAGGTCACAATTCTGTCCTGTCCCTCTGGAATCTCAGTTTGCTCTTGTACACCCTCACGTGACTTAAAAAGCAGCAAAGTGTGAGACAGGCACTTGATAGAAGTTAGGAGCTCTCTGTTGGTGTCATGGGTAGAGGAGCTGAGGGTGCAGCTGCACATGAGCACTGGAGGGTTTGTATGATGGCAATTCAGATATTCCAAAATCTTTGTAGTGGACATGGTCAAACTTCTCCACTGGATCTTCCTGAGTCCAGTGGGAGTTTGGGCAAAGTTGGACTTGTGCCCTTCCTCTTGACTCTGCAAACAAGAGAAACTTTATTTGCTCTCTTGAAAGGAATGAGGGAGAATAAACTTGACTATGGGTCTCCCATACAAGGGCAGAAATGTCCAGAGGAGATTGGAGATGGTTGCAATACTTGAAACTGATACGGTCAATGAGCATGTTTGGATGTGAAGCCTCAGAGGTGTGGTAAAATCTGTCAGTACATGTCTGGGTGGTGGGGCTGTTCATGCCCACATCCCTTGAGTAAAACACGAACATGTTGTCAGCTTTCTGTATGTATAGGTAGAAGGTGATCAGCAGAAGGATACCACTGGACATATACTGTACAGAGGAATTGTACAAAATCACCTCTCCCCCTTCTCTGTTGGTGGTATCCAGCTGCTGGTATTTAGTCTCTTGAGTCAGTTTTGTCGTAATGTCTGTGTTTCTTACATATTGTTGGCAAATGTGTGTGACTGTAGAACTTAAAGTTCCACTGAAGCAGTAGGAAAACACTGATTTGTGAAATTTAGCTTGTTAAAATATTGTCTGCCTTTCACTCTACAGGGCAAATATAGCTCAATCTCTTGATAAGGAGTTGATAAGCTGGGGCTAAATTCTGCTCCAGCGAACCATTATTACAAGACTATTGATCCAATGTTTTTGGTGAAAATCAGTCTTGGCAGCATGGGAAGAATTTTTTGGAGACACAGCCATTCTTAAATTTTAGTATGACATGCTGTATCCATGCACCAAAAACTGTTCTGGGGGCCACAGATTGGAAATACCTGAAGGTGGTGCTGGCAGAAGTTCAGGTGAAATAGAACAGGTGAGCAGAACCTGGGAGAGGCAGTAACCGTGGGCAGCAGAATGGGAAGCTGTAATCATCCCAAAAGTGTAAAAGCTCAGGTCCTGCTTTTTTTTTTTTTTTAAAAAAAAGGTATGCTTGTTCCTGAATAAAATGGGATATAAGTAAAACAGAGTCATTTTTATAAAGTTATTTCCTTACAAGAAAACTATAAGACAATCTCTGATGGTTTCATATTACATCACAGTCACATGTATTATCTACAGAAGAAACTCCTTTAAACTAGAGCTAAGGCTACGTATGTGTATTGTTCATCAACACAATCATTAATAAAAGTTCAGGTAACTTGGAGTGCTAAGGTGCCTGCTATTCCTTCTGACTGCATTATATAGGCAAGCAGATTGAGGGTGCATTGGTTTCACAATGCACTTTGTTTTCAAGGCTCACACCGCTCCATCAGCCCCACATCCTGCTGTCCTGTGGCCTGGAGTCCTGCCTGAGCTTGATCAAGGTATGTAAGTGAGGCTCCTCTCAAGCAGGGTACTTACCTGATGCTACCTTAGCTGAGAATCTACCTTGTTGTCCAGAAGCATTTCTGCATTGTGTTAAAACTTCTGCAGATTTTATATGAGAGCATGCAAAGTGGGAGTTTGTGTTTTCAACAGCCAGCCTGTGTCTTAGTAACTGTATGATGCATGAAACTAGTTAATGCTGTTATTTCAGTTAATGTGGCCAGTACTCCCTCATGTCCATTAACCTGAAGCTGTGAATGGTGCTATAAAATGAAGGGTTGGTCTTTCAGTGTATGGGTCACTTGCATTGTTGTTACAGCGCATTGATCAGGGTTTTAAGCTTTCTCAAGCTCTGAGATCTCTGCTGCTCACTGTTCTGCTCTCTCAAACAGCTGTTGACTGTATGCTGTCTCTCAGATAGACTTTTTTCTTCATCACACTTTTCATGTCAAAGGTGAACACCATTGCACTATTGCTATTTCATTTTCCAAATTGCATTAGGATCTGTGCCATGGGAATCCATTTAACTGTTACGGCGTTGTTCAAATACACTGTAACTTGAATCGAACAGTTGGCAGATTTAGCCTAATGGGCTGTGAATCCAGATGTTATCCTTCTCGTGCTCATCACCCAATAAAATACATAGCCAGTACTTTGTTACCCTGGGGATAATTTATCAGCAACACTCAGCTTCATTATGGACCATTCCCTTACCCTGAGGAGGGTTTTGGGTCTTTCCAGTGGAGAAGTGCAGTTCCACAGTATGTAGTAGGTCATTTTAGAATTTCTCCTAGAAAGTGTATACTAGGGCTTGGGAGATAGTTCTAAAGCTCTGGTAATGGCCAAATAGGTGACAGCGTGCTTACAGTGTGCCTCAGAACAGGAGGAGACAGGTTTGGTTCTTAAAAAATGGGGAAATATTTCTGCTTTATTCCTCGATGACTGGTAAGTCACTGGTGCATTTTTGATTGATGGCTGAGTCTAAGAACAAGCTCACACATGAGGTAAAGTAAGAGTTGACCAGTTGTTCCTGTTCATTATTATTCCTGTTCACATTATCTCTGCAAAGCATCACTCTTAAGGAGCCAGTGGAAACTGAGTTCATGAAACGGATGGTTCCCTTACCTACTGCAAGAGCATTTGTCAAAGGCCAAAAAGATATTGGCTATAAGATAGGCTGAGAAAACAGGGAAAGAAGAGTCACATATATTCAAAGATAGGTGCATATATATTCAAAGGATCAAAAAAGCAAAGCACAAGAGAAGAATGTTTTAATAAATATCATATACAAGATAGCCATCTAGCTCCAGGCAGTCTGGAGAAAATGCTCCCCTCTTGCCCAAGTCATGTATATGCATGTACTGTCTCCTTTGTTTTTTGTTTTTTGTTTTTTTTTTTTAACTGGTTTCCTTCTTTTATGAATAGATGGCTTTTTATTATCTGGAATTTAAAAATAATTGTTATCAATAATAAAACAAGTGAAACCTCTGCTAGCCAATCTGATAAGCTGAATGGCTGAATGTTTTCTTTCATGATAAGAATTGTGTAAGCAAAGCTATAAGTGATTAAAAACTATATTGGCATAAAAAGGGAAGGAATGGAGAAATTTGGGCAAATTTTTTATAAGTTTTTTTAAAAGGCAATTTGCTTATGAAACATTGCATTTTTAAAGAGAACAGTTCTTAACAAACAGCTCGTCTGTTTGAAAGTTTTCTATAAACTTTGTAGATTTTATTGAAATAATGGGTTTATAGCATTCTTAAAGAGATGGAGAAGCAGTCATTATATTGTACTCTAGAAATACAGAGTAATGCAAAGAAGTTTTGTTTCCTAAACGAGCTGGCAGAACATAAAAGTGCAGGAAAACTAGCAATTTTCAAGTAGAAGGGGTTTTTAATCAGAAAGAACTTCAGGCAGCTGTAGTATTTTGTGCATAGTGTAACATGGATAGGTTGCAAGTTACTATAGTTATGTGTGTAGTTTCGAGGTGTTTCAGTAACCATAGCTAAACAGGAGCTAACAGGGTTTTAAAAGTTTCATGACATGGTTCTGTGAGGCTTTTCTAACCTGAAAGGTATTCTGCAGAATTTGAAAACTCTTCAGCTCCTCTGATGTAGCTCCTTGTTAGCAGTCATACAATCTTATTTCAGTATTGAAGATGATATATAGCAGTACTCAATGTTGCTTATTTTTGCAATTACACTTTCTACTTTTGAGAGTCCCTCTACCATTTTTAATGTGAGAATAAACACTTCTGATGAAGGATTTGGTGTATGTCAAGATGTGGCTCACTTAAAAAAAAAAGTATGTTGAGTCCTCTGTTCATCAGTCTGTAGCCTCCAATACAGAGTGGCAAAAAGGTCCAAGGATTTTCAGATTTTGCAGAATACTTTTCAGCCTTGAAATAGTCTAGAAAACGAGACTGTATTCATGAAACATTTAAAGGCATCATAAATACTGTTTAATTATGGTAGCTAATATAATACAACATTTTATCGTAAAGGTCCATGCAGAAAAATCTCTTGAGTACATCTGAAGTATGAGCAAAACTGACATTTGAATTTTGAGTCATTGTTTAGCATGACAAGAGACTGACGCTAGACAGGTCAAGTTGTTTTGCCAACTTTGTTTCTGACCAGGCATATTAAAATGGTCACGGAAAGCTGCAGATTTACTTCTGTAGAAATAGAGAAGAAAAATTAATATCCTTATATAATGACCATCAAAGACAATCTCTTATAGACAAAAATAGGGCTCACAGTGTTTTTTTTTATGTTTCATTCCCACAATCTTCTTTGCATGGCAGATAAGATCATCTATAAGTGTTTAAAGATGTGATTTTGGTGCCGTCTCCAAAGATCCATTCTTCACACATGCCTTTGAAAAATCCCAAGTTATTTCATTTATATATTTTTTAAAGCTATCTTTAGCATTATATAGAAAATTGCTTGTCAGGTTGCTTGTTTCGTTGGTTAAGCACCAGTTCCTTTAGAATTTATATCACTTGCACCATCTTAGTGTCACAGTGACCTTACCAATGTCAAAATCTTTAGTGTCAAAATAGTCCAATCATACAACTATCTTCTCTAATTACCATAATTACACAATGTCAAAACATCCCTATAACCCAGTCTAAATAGGTTTGAGTCCAACAAATTAACACATGTAAGGCTTTTTTCTCATATTATTCAATTAAAAATGAATTCCCCTTCTTCAGTCCAAAGCAAATCATTACACATTTCTCTCAGGGGACCAATTCCTTTCTACTTGCACTAGTACAGCTGCCAAAAACCTCTTAATATGGTAAAAAAAAATGTGATTAAAAGGCAAACAGTCTACGTTAAAGTGTCAGGCGCTGCGAGGACCAGGGAGCAGGAGCAGTGGGGGCTCCCCGTGGGCAGCCAGGGCCTGTCCCACCGCCCTGGCCAGGAGCAGGGCAGCGGGGGTTAGCAGGAGAGCCACAGCCCCAGGCACCGCGTACCTCCCTGTGGATGGGCTGATGTCAAGCTGGGCCCAAGCAGCCAGACCTTCATGAGGAGCATGCTCTCAGGGCCCTTTAACAGAGGTCCAACGTAGCTACAATCCAGGAGGCACCCTAAAAAATAGCTGTGTAATCTGTGAGCTAGTTCTTCCAATGACAAATCCCAGCAACCAGGTTTTTGATCTGGAAGAGGTGACAGAAACCTACCTGGGGCAAGCAGAGGCCAAGCTGTTGTTTGCAGTTTTACAGGACAGAAACTGTTGGTCAGTGGCAGCGTAAGGTCCCCAATAAACCACCTCAGCATTCTAGCTGGTGTTGTATAGCATTGTACGTTTCAGGTTTCATAGCTTTTTATTACTATGAAATACACAGGCAATTGAGAAAATAAATCTCTGATTTGATCACATCCATTATGCTGAAGTTGCTTTGTTATTCATGAGTGAAGACTTTCCACTTAAAGGAGAATCACAAAAAAGAAGATAGCACAATACCAAACCTAAGGATCTCAGCATCCCCTAGGTCATGAAAACAGAGACCAGACTGACGGGAGAACCTGTGGAAATGAATCCCTACAATGTGATTGTAAGAAACTCTAAAAAAATGCAACCATCTGCATACAGGACTGTCTTGGACAGACTGTGGAAGCAATGTGCGTCCAGCGGTCTTACAGCTAATCAGCCAGTATGTCTGGAGAGATCTACTCTTTTTAGGTTCCCACATCATATTGGCTATTTTTTGCAAGACAGCAATTCAACTAGACTGTTGAACATTCACATTAATATATTTGACATGATAGCCAGCATGCAGACACAGTTCCCCCATCCACAATTTCCTCTGGTGTGAGCTGGAGCAAGCTACAACAGGAAATGAATAAATTGCTTTCCACATTGCTTTCCCTGCTTTCCACACTATATAAACTGTGAAGTGCAAGCATATGGAGTGCAAGCTTGTGAAGCATGGATGGGTTACCAGACTCAGAAGCTGCAGAGTGGATGTATCCGTGTCTGTCTGTGTGCATGCCTGTGTACGTGTATAAAGGTGAAAGAAGCAGGATGGGTGCTTTGTGAGTGTTTCCATGCTGCAGAACTGAGTATCGTGCAAACACTCCTGGCATGTAGGAGACCACATAGCTCAGCATAACTGTGTTATCATGGCACAGTGCCCAAGCTACTATGGCTTTCAGAGCTGTGCAACGCTAAGTAAACATACCTGCCTACATCATCACAAGCGTGGGAGTACAGTTCTCCACTGGGCAGTGCAGAGATGCCGTAGGTTACCATGCTTATAATCATCAGATATACTTCTCAGTGTTTCCAAATTTCAGAAGACTAAACAGAATAAGCAAGTTGTAGGTATCTAACAGACATATGACCTGCCTTCAAATGTTCAGCCTAGAAGTGCCTTAATGAGATCAGTTCCTATTATCTTGAAAGGTCTGGTCAGAAATAACTTTGGGACCACAAGAACTTATCTCATGTTGATGAAAGATCAAATTTCATGCCTTGTAGCAGCAGTTATGAAACAAAAGGTTGCTTGCCAGCATCAGCTTTTCTGAGACAAGAAAACTCTGACAGACCCTTCCTCACCACCAAAGCAAGACAAAAAGAAATAATTATCCATTTCTTATTTCTTGCTTTAGAAGAAATGGTAATTTTACATTTACATTCATATTTCACTATACCACGATTTTTTTCTGAACTTTAGGAGAAAGCTTTGCATTGAAAGTGTTTGCAAAGTAATTTGGGTTAGTTATATCTGGCCAAAAGGGTAGATGGTAAATCAGACCCAGTTTCAGGATTTGCAGAAGATTTTCCATTTATAGTTCATCTTTTAATCAACTTGAATGAAATTAAAATCAACTTAAAATAATGGGAAGAAATCTCACAACTGTCTTGGAAATTTTTATTACTAGCTAGCAATTTTTTGGTGTAGACCAAAACTACCTAACAAAAGACCTAACTGACTTCCTTTGATATATTTCTCTGGGATAGGCATTAGCTCATTAAATGATTAAAGGCTTCATACAGGAGCTACTTGGTAAGAATATACATGGAGACAAAAGTACATCAGTAAGTCCTATCTGCCTTTACAATAAAAGCATTAATCTTGAGTGATCCACCCAGTTCCTCACTGAGATTTAAGTTGTGCAGATTTTGTCATCTCATTTCAACAGCCTTGTTTTTTAACATAACCTAGTCAGAGCTACACATTTTATCAATGCATGTTTTTGGGTAGCATATTGAATAGAGCGATGACCTGGATTTAATGGGGGAAGAAAAGAATAAAACCTCTCCCCATTCACACCAGTTCCATTTGATGAAGTTCTGCTGCAGCTGTGTAACTAGCTAGCTCTCTCCCTGGCCTCTTTATAGCAGGTGGTGCCTAATATATTAGCCTGGGAGGGCTGGTAGTAGAGATGTGGTGTAGGGAAGAGGCTAGTTTTTCTCTATGTGTATGTTTGCCTAAATGTGGTGTAGGGTCTTGACTCGGTTGCTGCTTTGCAGTGCTGCTGATAACAGAGACTGCTTAGGTTGCTGGCTTATGAGGTGAGAAACATCTCACTGTATGACTCTTTCTTGCTGTCCTGTTTCCTTCCTTGCTTTCTGAAGATCTGTCAAAAGTTAGTTGTGCTGCTGGTGGTAGCCTTTAACTTCAGTTTTAGGCTCTGCAGAAGCTTTGGTGCTACTAATACTAAAATCTAGCTCTGCTTCCAAGCATGTGCTGCACAAGTATATTCTTGCTCCAGTTACTTGTTTGCCATCAGCAAACTTAATGTGTATTTTATTCTGCCCTTCTGTAAAACCAAGGAAATATATCTCTTGGAAAAGCTGTGAGGCTTGCTGTAATAGGTCTTGTTGGCTTTGTTCCCTCTAGGAAAAGAGCATGTCTTCCTTCTGCTCTTCAGAGCTGGAAGCAGTCTAGGTACTGCAGCACTGCATAGGAGTAGTCTCCTGTTCCTCATGTGCCTTGTATGGCTTCTGTAGGTGCTGTCTTTACTCTGTTGTACAGCACTAGCAGGCTATTATTCAGGAAACCATTTTAACTTATCTCAAGGTGGCGATAGGGAGGGGATTCTGAAGGTCAAAAAAGCAGAGTGCTTCTGTCCCTCAGTAGCCTTGAAAATATAGGCTGATATCCTGTTGGCTAACTCAACTCTTCCTTCTGGTGGTGCAGTCCAGTGTCTTTCTGGCATTTTATTGTGCAGTGGTCTCCCTAAGGAGAATGTCACTTTTAGTGGCCTCTGTCCTTTTGCTGCTCTTAATCTACAGGTATTGATTAGCTACCAGAGCATGGGCTACAGCCTGAGCTGTTCTTACTTTGCTCTGCCTAAAGGGAAAGCCTTCCATGCAGTGAGATTTCATATGAGGTGGTGGCCCTTGCTCTCCCTCCCATCTGTGCTTTTAAGGTGTGAAGGAATGAAGGAGGAGAGGAGCTGCTGGGCAGCCCTCTCTGGAGACCTATTGCATCCACCTCCATGCTCTGACTTGTTCACGTCTAACAACTTCACTGAGGTCTTTGCTCTGTATGTGTGTTAGGCAGTGAAACTCCTCAATGTTGTTGTGAAGCAGCCTGTTGTGAAGCCCCACATGGCAGTGGAGGTGTCAGGATGCCAGTCAGTTGTGTTGCTTGGTCTAACATAACCTGGTGGAGGGAGCTGTTGAAATGCTGTTAGAGCAAAGTGGAGGAGAAATGTGAATTAGTTGGACAGAATAGCTGAGAAACATACATCCTCTCCTCTCAGGGAGGAGTCTTCCAAACTAAGTGCCTCTCTTAAGCTGTTTCTGCCTAGATGCAGCAGAAGCCTGTGGCTATCTGGCAGGAATGACTGAATTTCTCCATGTCTTGTTCCAGAGGAAATTGAAATTCATCAACCTCACAGTTCTTGTTTAGACGATCTGAGGAAAAAGCTCTTCCACCTATAGTACTCTTCCACCAGGGGGAAGGATGAGATGGAGAAAAGAATTTGTTAGGCAGGTTACTGTCACTTAATTTGAGCAACCACCAGGAAAATGTTATGACGGCAAGGTGAAAAGGCCATGGGGCAGGACTTCAGGCTAAACTTGGTGCCAGCTTGCATGCTATGATGTAACTGTGATGCTCAAAGCTTTGCGTATACACTCAGAAGAGAGATTTTTTCCCATAGCAGTACTGTGTGTGATTCGTTCCAAAACTTTGTGGTTGGACGACTAAATCTCACCCTCCTTTCTGAGGATGGTGGGGAAGGGAATATGTGAAGAATGTTGAAAAGATGCTCCCTAAAGCCATCTAACAGAAACAATGAAAAAGAAATAGTTACAGCTTAGGCTGTAATGTCCCCTACATATATTTCTGTGAGTTCACCCGAAATTGCTGTGGACACAGTACCAATATTCCTAGCTCAAGCTGCTGCTGTGTATTTAAGTTGCGTGGTCCTTGTTGAACGCTGGGACATCCTGTATTAATGAATTTGCAGCACATCTCCCAGAAAGGAACCCTAGGTAATTCTGCTGAGTGCTTTCCCCCCATTCCCTTTGACTCTTGTGATAAAAACTGTTGTTTATGTAAACTAGATAATACAAGGAATATTATTCCCTGATAGAGCAGTGAATCTTCATTCAAATGGAAGTGGCTGCACTGCTGCAACTCAGAAGAATCTGACCTACAGTATTTACAGATGGGCTCACAGTGATGGCTTGGTGACATCTCTTTGCTTTCTGTGAGATGCTGCTTTTTTTTTTTTCCCAGAGATGATAGGCAGCATATCCTCAGTGGTTCATTGTGACCATATTATTCAACATTAGTCAAACTGTTCAGCTGCAGGGATAAATAAATAAATGCCCTAGAAGATCCTATATTGATTAGAGACTTCAACCATAGGAAAAATGTACAATGTTCAAAGGTGTCTGAGGATAAAATGTGCAACTTTCTTGAAAGACAGGTCTTCAAGACAGATAACGCTTTCCAGTCTCTGCTCATTTTAGGATTGGGAGAATAAACACTACTGAAGCTTGAATAACAAATGGGTCCTTGGAAATGTTCATCAGCCTCTTCAGTCTTCTTGTCTTTTAGTAACAGAAAATATCCACATCCAACTGGCTCCTGAATGCTCGAAGATCTTACCTGTTTGCTAACAATAGTGCCTTTATTCTCAGACTTTACTGACTCCTGTAAACTGGATTGATTTCACTAGTTCAGAAGAATGCTAAGACTGTGACCGTAGAGCTTTTCTATTAATAGAATCTAAAAATGACAAAACAGGATAAAGAAGTAAATTTTCTTAGGCTGCTAGAAAAATTCCTGAAGCTGAATGTTTTTGATGCAAATTCTATTACCAGCCCTAAACCATACTAACTGAAATGCCATAATGTAATTTAAGTAATTCACAACTTCCCTGGGTAGGCTTACAGTTCATAAAAATAAATTAAAATTCCTGGTGATGTCTGGTTCTTAGCAATAACAAATTGCAACATAAAGACAGTGAGGATTTTCATATGAGTTGCCAGAAATGAAAAGTAGATGGGGATGCCTCTCTGAATCTATAGTTCAGAGACGGCTTTAGTCTTGAAGTGAGGTGATGCATAATTCATTGTGCTCAAATCTGGTATTCAGTGGGTACAGGGTATATTGTTAGTGCTTTTCCCTGCTAAGTGTAACCTGTAGCTATTGGTTGGGTCAAAAAAACCTGGCAACTTTCAGCTCCTGATCTTGGAAGGAAATGTCCTGGAGTTAACCAGTCCTGAAAAAGTCCTGAAAAAATGTTTGTTTATCTTCAATTTATTCCAATGAATGTGTCCCATGAACATACTGATCAATATCACTAGCAGTTTATACTTCAGTGAGTCAAATGAATTTAAAATACAAGCTGCAAACCTTTCTAGCTACATCTGCTAAGTAGTTATATTTCCACTGAGACAACAGCACAGTGTATGGAAGGCTGTCAACTTATTAGGGTATAATGCTTAGGTCTAGAGGGTTACTTTCAGTACTGCTGATCTGAATTGGGTAACTTGCAATAAAAAGCAATAGCAGTATATTCTGATGCAGCTAAAATGGTTTGGTACAGAGTCCAAAAAACAGAATTAAAAAATGAAAAATATTTGGAAAAATATTTTCTAAGTGTGTTAATTTCTCTCACTTGGACAAATCATCTTTACTGATAAACAGCCAGAGGTCACTGATATTTAGATAGAGATTGGTCTTACGAGTCTATCATGTAGCTGCAGTTTATAAAACTCTTCTCCATGCAGGATAACGCCGGTGGATTATTCTACTTCACTGTTGAATTTCTGCAGATGACAGTTCTGGAAAAATTGTGATTTGCGTCCATCAGTCACAAACATAGCTGGGACTTCAGTTCCTTGATTCTCTGAGCCACAGTAAAAGACCACAGAAATTTTTGCTTGGTCCAGTTACTGATAGTATGTGAATTCATCACTGTAGCCTTATTCATGCAAAAGCAGTTAAGAGTCTACTGTCATTGCAGACATGCTTGGGTTTTCATAATAAATGCTTATCAACCTTAAAAGTAGAAAGAAAATTCCAAACAGCCAGAGGTCAGAAAAATCAGTCAACTACTTCCAGAAGCCTATTTTTTCACCTGTGCCTATACTCTTAAGATGCAGCTGGGCTGGCAAAGGGTGGCATGGTCTTCTTGGAAACAGTTGACATTTTTCCACTTATTTCAGTATTGACATGAAGTTTTAAATCAAATTATGAGTGTTAATTGCAGCTATGAATGAAATACAGATGAATTTTCCTACTCCTGTCTCATGGAAACAAAGTTGCTTCTGATTTTCTAACTACCCATTTGAAGAAAGGTACCGATAGTCACTTCAGTAAACTGAATTACGTGGGTAAAATAGTACCTACACTTCCTGCTCCAGTAGCAAACAATCTATTCTCTACTGGAACTGAAGAACAGCAAACCTAAGCCACTGAAATAATCTGATTTTCTAAAAATCTCACTTTGTGTAGTTTATCGTATTTGATATGGGAATCAGGTTATGAATGTAATAAAGCAAATTTCCTGTTCACTGCTACAAAAACATACAACATATGGATGTGACAAGTGTTGCAGTGTAGATCACAGAGGCATTGGAGTTTCCAAACAGTTATGAATGTTCAGAAAAAGGTACAGCTTTGGTAGGTTTCTTCCAATGAATGGTGTCACTGTTGACGTGGAGGCTCAAGAAGCTGTATTTCTCTCTCACCTTCTTTGTGTTTAATGCTCAGATGACAGCGAGAGGCATAGTGCTACCTGGCCTTGATTAGAATACATAGTTTTGTTATAGGAGATTGTCCAGCAGGGGCTGATGATGTCGGTACATGTCCTTGTGAATGGTGTTGTTTTTCTGGCTAACATGAGGTTAGAGATCTGAGATCTGATCTGCTTGGAAGGTTACTGTACTCCTTGAAGATGCTTGTTCCTTTTGCTACTCCAGGGAAACCTATGGTAACAGTGTAGGTCGTTGGGTGGAAGCAGGTGGACAGGTTATTCTTAAATTGGGAAAAGATGAAATACTGATTAGTTGTGAAGATGTGTGATAAAGAGGCTGGTATCTAGTAACTGTAAACGCCGCCATCCAGCATGGAGCTTGAATTTTGCATTTTTGTTCTTTGTCCATTTTGTTCTGTGTCCAGTTCTGGCTCCCCAGTACAAAAGTGATATGAACATACTGGAAAGAATCCAATGAAAGGCTATGAGAATGATTAAGGGACTGGAGCATCTCTCCTATGAGGAAAGGCAGAGAGAGATAGGACTGTTCAGCCTAGAGAAGAGGAGACTCAGGGGAGATCTCATCAATGTATTTAAATACCTGAGGGAAGGGTACAAAGAAGACAGGCTTTTTTTTGGTGGTGCCCTGTGCCAGGACAGGAGGCTATGGGTGCAAACAGGAACACAGGAGGTTCCCTCTGAACATCAGAAAACATTTCTTGAATGGGCATGTGATGGAGCACTGGCAGAGGTTGCCCAAAGAGGTTGTGAAGTCTTCTTCCTTGGAGATTTTCAAAAGCCACCTGGATGTGGTCCCAGGCAACCTGCTGTAGGTGTCCCTGCTTGATTAGGGTGTTTGGACCAGGTGACCTCCAGAGGTCCCTTAGAACCTCAGCCATTCTGTGGTTCTTCAGTACTGCTTGCTGAAGAACAGGATCTGAAGTTGCATGACTACAGTTCTATGAAAGCTCTTCAAATGACTGGATTATCACAGCTCGGAGTGAAAGGGGAAGTGAAGGCTTATTTTTCATAGTCCTAATATTTCTGAATTGTCAGCTTGGTTGGCAGCATATACCACCTCTGAGAGAAAACATCTGTGTCTGGAGTCAGTAGACCTTTAACTTAATTGGAAAGCACTTCCTCAAACTTGGGATTCCCGGCCTAGACTCTAGGAAAGAAACCTCTTTCCAATAACTAACTGCATAGCTGGCATATTTTGGTTTGGACACTGATTCTCAAGAGTGGGAAGATGAGTTCATTTTATTACTGGGTTTATTCTTATACAACCAGTTTCAGTATATACATTTTAAAATGCATACTTTTAAATTCAGAAATATATTAGGATATTAGAGAAGGAAACATTAAATATGTACATAGTCATAGATGGGTAACTCCTGATCTCATTAATACTAATGTGTAAATCCATCTGATTAACTTCCTTTCTTTTTAAAAGCTGAATAATTTCTGTTTTGAGTTTTTCCTAACTTCATCCTCAAGTTATTGGATCTTTGCCTTTGCTGGATGTTAAGGCAGACATGTTAAATGAGAGAAAATATTAAACAAACAAAATACCTGTGAAGTTTGTTTGCATTTAAAGTGCTTTCAGAGTGGACAAGTTCTGCTTTCTAATGTTTAAGTGATCAGTGACTTGTCCTATGGAAGGAATTGAGCCTGTGTTGTGGTTTAGCCCTGGCAGGCATCTCAGTACCACACAGCTGCTGGCTCACTCTCCCCAGGTGGGATGGGGGAGAGAATTGGAAAGGTAAAAGTGTGAGAACTCATGGGTTGAGATAAAGACAGTTTGCTAGGTAAAGTAAAAGCCACGTATGTAGGTCAGGCACAACAAGGAATTCATTCGCTGCTTCCCATGGGCAGGTAGGTCCAGGAGAGCAGGGCTCATCATGCGTAATGGTTTCTTGGGAAGACAAATGCAATCACACCACACAACCCACCCCCTTCCTCCTCCTTTACCCCAGCTTTATTGCTGAGCATGATGCCACATGGTATGGGACGTCCCTTTGGCCAGTCTGGGTCACCTGCCCTGGCTGTGTCCCCTCCCAGCTCCCTGCGCACCCCCAGCCTCCCCGCTGGCAGGGCAGCACGAGAAGCTGGAAAGTCCTTGGCTCTGTGTGAGAACTGTTCTGCAACAACTAAAACGTTGGAGTGTTATCACTTCTATTTTCATTGAAAATCCAAAACACAGCATCATACAAGCCTCTATGAAGAAAATTAACTCTATCCCAGCCAAAACCATGACAGATTGCTAAAGTTAACAACATTAACAGAATTCAGCTGGTTGTGTCCCCTGTTCTCCCCCTCCAAATTTGATCAAGGAAACAGATGTGGTTCATGGATAATCTTCACAGAAATAGAGTTCTAAATTTAAGTAGAATATATTTTTGGAGCCATAACTTTTGTTTTTTTTTCATGCTGGAAATTGTTGGGTTCTGTTGTAGCTGTTCCTACTGTTCAACTCTGGAGTAAGTTCTGGTTATCACATACTTGCTGATATAGCAAATGTTCACATTTGAGTCATGGACAATGGAAATTATTATTCCCACGGAGCATCAAGTTGGCACTTGCCTGTTAACGTGTTTATTTTCCATGTTTCTGCTTTGGTCTAGACCAGTACTCATTACTGTTCATGTTCCACAACTTAATTTACCAGTTACCACAAAGCCTGTAAAATCCAAAGTAGGTGCTGATCTGCTCAGTATGATATATTAGTTTAAATCACAGCAAATTACGAATTGCTACAATTTATACAGACAAGAGTCTGAATCAAAATTTTGAATCTAAAACACCCCAAGCATGAGGAGGATTTGGATTCAGATCTAAACTCTGTGGTTTGGGTTTTTCTTTAATCACATGGTGTTGCTAACATCTATTTCATGTGTCTAAACTGTCCCAGCTGTGCAGAGTATTTCCATGAACATGTTGGACTTTTACACAGATGTAAATCAGGAGGAACTTAACTAAAGTCAATGCAACCAGTGCCAGTAGACGACGTGTGAGGAAGTGTCTAGGCTTTTCCATGCAATGTCTTTGTATGTTAATAATATAAAATGGGCATGTATTCTTTGCATCAGCTTTGGGAGAAACTTGTCTGCAAGTGTTTGCACATACTTGGGCATCTTGTAGATATACCAGCAAACAAAAAAACATTATGGAGTAGGAATGGCAGCTCTCTGCAATGGTCATTTGCAACCTTGTTTTCAAGGTAGGTCTCATTGTCATTGTTGTATCCTCCTTGCTGTCTTCTCCTCACCTCACCAGTCGCTTCCATGCTCCGCTACCACCAATGCCTTGTCTTCACACTTCCTATTTCTGCTGCACCCTATTGATGGCACTAGGTTTGTCATTGTGCCGTTTACCTCACCTTTAAGGCTGCCACTCATCAGCAATTAGGAACCAACATTATAGATGTATTTCATGTAAAGAGAGAGCTGGATCAAGTGTTAATTTTTCACTCCAGCTTTTCCTATTGAATTACATAAAAGTTTCAACAGAACTTGGGCTGTGAAGAAACCCAAGCTTTCTTTAGGTTGGACAGAGCCTGCAAAAATCTTCTGTTTTTGTGTCATCCCCTTCCCTCCCTGTCCTCCCTTTCATTATTCTTGTACGCATATCCCATTGTGGATTGAAATGTAGCTGTTCTTGTAGTATATCTTGTCCTGGCCAGAAGCAGGAACTCCTGGAAGCATTGCTGCAAAATTCGTCTTTTGTCAAACATTTCTGTGTAGTTTTCCAAGCTTGTTGAAGCTAATCTTTGTGTGTTTTCAGATTCACACTGGATGAAAATAAGTTACTAGTGCTTTACTTGTGTCTTTATTTGGATGCAATTGTTACTTACCTCCTCTCATCAAAGGAGTGTGCTTGGCTTATCTGTCCTAGTAAAAGTGGTCTGACTTGCGCCATATTACACCAGCAAGGAGAAACTGCCTCACAGATTTTTCTTTTCCAAAGACAGTGCGTGGTCTCTGCACAGCTGCAATTCCCCTGGAGGAAGATGGTCAGACTTCTCATTAGGGGTTGTTCATTCTTGCCTCTTCCAGCCAAGAACAATATAAAACAGGATGAATCAAGGGTAAGATCTGTGCAGTTACCAAACACTGTTCAATAACACTTAGCATGAAAATATAATTCACTAAGCAAGCAAGAGAGAGAACAGTGAGGCCCATGAAGTTTTACGTTGCTTACTGTATCAGAAGAAACTAATACTTCAGATAGCTCTGGGCCAGTAATAGAACAGTGCAAAAAGATAATTAGACCTTCAATCCCTTCTTCAGCAAAGTGTTAGGACTTGGCTAAGGAACACAAACGTCTTGACACCTCCTTTTAAGCTGCTTTTAAGTTTGTATCTTTGAGGCAGGCAAGGAAGGGCAATCGTAGACTGCCTCCCCTTGAGAATGGCAGTATTTCAAAGCTTTCCAAAGTGTCAATCCTGTGAAGAAAGTCAGGGATCTTGTTATTGTGTCCATAAAATACATTAAAGCTTTTTGAGAACACAGGCTAACTTTGTAGCAATTATCAGCTGTGCTTTCAATCTCATAAGAGCTTCTTAAAAAGTTATCATAGAAAAAGCAAGTCTGCTTTGGTCCTAGTTTTGCTTTTTGTTCTAGTTTTTGGTTTCTAGTTTTTTTTTGGTTCTCTTTTTCTGATATCTATTATACATCATACACAATTCATCAAGGATGGATCACATTCAAATGAATATCAGTTTATGCTGTCAGAGCACAACTTTAAGTAAAGTGTTTAGCTAACATACTGAACAAAATGAGAGCTGAAATGGGGAAGATTCAAAGGTAAAATGAGACCTATATGGTGATTGGGGGTAACTCACATGGCCCTAAAGCTTTAGAGAGAGGCACTTTTACACTGGTTAGATAATGGTGTATAATCCCTCACACTGATAACTGAGGCAATCTGAGTTAGGGCTTAAAGGTTTAAAGCAGAAGACTACTTGTTGCTGAGAACCATATTTCCCCAAGACTTACCACTCACTTTCTCTACTGGAATTTAACGAACACTTAAGTATAGGTAACTACTAGAATCCATTGCCTTTCTATTGGAGGCACCAAGTCACCTGCTCCTTTATTTGTAGTTCAAGATTCAGCTTAAAAGCTCACATTTATCTGTACTACTTCTGCAGGGACTGTTAGATATAGTCTTAGATTTCAGTGATTAAGTTTATTCATAGAACTTTTCGCTATTTTAAGTAGTCCTCTGTCACATCCAGAGTTTGTTTTAATGTTTTCTGGATGTGACTTTACTACAACCAAAGAACAAGATCTTCATTAGATTCTTGCACAGGGTTATATGAAACAGCTTGGAGTATCTCTTGACTGACAAGATTTTTAGGCTTAGAAATGGGAGGAAGAAAGAATGTTTGGTAATAGGCAGCAACAGTTTATGAAGCAGTGTATGCAATACAACTACCATATGGGAAAATACTGCATTTGTCTATTATTTGAGTGTTCTGTACATGTGGAAATGTGATGTTTTATTTCCGTCTGTACAAGGCTATTATGCTTTTGAGCTAGGGAGATAGGAATTGTACAATAAATAGAGCTTGCTATGACTCTTTGTATTTGCCTTTTCTCAAAGATTAGGATTGGAACACTGTTGCAAGGAGCAAAGCTTTCTTAAGCAGTAAGAGTGAGCTGTTCTTTATCATATTAATTTCAGTTGACTCATGTCATTTCATCTCCCAAAACCAATGATGGCTGGTTAAGATTATATCCAAGCCAGTCATAAATTACCAATGAATCAGTAACAGAATATTTTGGATTGGTATACAAAAACATCTCTTGCTCCATATTTAGTTAGGTTGGATCCTCTTGTGGTTCAACAGTATTTTACAGAAACAAAACATTCTCAACTTCAAGCAGAGTCCAGTTTCCTTAATAAAATTTTTAGTGCAAGAAGGGCAAAGAGTTTACCCAGTTTACAGCTGCAGTCCTCTTAGAGCAGCTAACAAAGGTATGTATCTTGAATATTCCATGTTCAAGACTTTCCACTGTCATTTATTTAGTTTATCTGATAGATGTGCTGATATTAAAAGCATGGTATGCAGCAGATAAATCATGATATCAGCTCCTTGCTGTGATAATCCTCTCTGCATTTCCAACTGGGAGAAGAAAAGATTAAAACATTTGGGTGTGTAAGCCATACTGAGGAACATACCCTCCTTGGCTGGAGTACATGCTATTTTTCTCAGATAAACTTGTAATTTAGTTGTGATATTGCTGTTGAGAAGCTCTGTGGTGCAGCTTTTAGACAAATTAGTGGTAAGATGCAAGGACTGGAACATTTTTGAGAAAAACAGTGCAAAATACACCTCCTTAACAATAACAATTTGCTATAGAAACATTAATGTATCACATCTATTTTGTGTTTTGATGGATATATTAACAATGCTGTCATAGTTTCTCTCTGACAGCTACAACCAAGAAGTATCTGAAAACTGAGGTGTTCCTAGAGCTCTAACACCCACAACTAAGTAAAACACTGTGCGACACTATCATAGAAAATCCAGGTAATCTATGCTCAGCAATAAATAGGCCCCAGAGAACTAAAGCGAAGGTCAGGTCTGTGGCCTCATTCAGAGGCTGATCTTGTGGCTTTGACACTTACATAATGCTTTGCTCTTATATTGCATTTTTCATTCATGGTTTGTGAAATGCTTTACGAAGACAAGTATGATAGTCTAATTTTTTGGGTGAGGACTGAGGAAGCACCAAGAGATAAAATGGCTTGTCTATGATTTAGTCAGTTCGTTGCAGGTAGAAACAGGGCAGTCCTGACTCCAAATATTGCCTGATTTTTAGGTAGACCTGGTTCTCTTAAGGAACGAACTTTGCAGGTATATACCTCTTAGAAACTAAATGCGTTATTGCTCTCCTATATTCTTCTAGGCTCAGAAGTGGAGGAGAATTGTGTGAGACCTCAAATTCAGGACGCGCCCTGAAAGAGCTCAAACACCAGTCAGTACCACACTGTTTTTCAAAACATAGAGACTCAATGGCGTGTGAGTCAAACAGCTCAGCCCATATTTTTCTCTTGGAACATCATCCAAATCCCAAAAAAAATGACCTTCAACAAAGTTTTTTTTTTTTTTTTTTAAATGGAAACAAAGAGGATCATAATTTTGTTTACAGAACGTCCACAAGCATTTTTAACAAGTAAATATACACGCCAGTTTTGAAGGATTCATACAGTTTCTCTTACTGTGTCCTTACTTTGTTAATGAGATGGGCCCTTTTCAGCCACGGCTTAATCTTTTCGTAGGAAAGAAAGTTTGGAAAGATGACGTGTGTGGTTAAAAAAACAGGAACGAGTTTCTAAAGTCTTGGCTTTAATTCCCAGCATTGCCACAGACTTCCTCTGTGACTTTGGACAAGTCAGCACATCTCTGTGACTTAATTCACCATCTGTAAAATGATGCTAGTGGAATTTCTCTTCTTAGAGGAAAATTGTGAAGAGAGATTAATTAATCAAGATGTTCTTATAATGAAAAGAACATATATTTAGGTATTGACTGGAGCTATGAAGGACTTAGATTTTTAACTTTCTAAAATGTGTGAATCCAAAAAAAGTATTTAACATCGAGAATCCGTTTTCTATGGATTCTCTTGATAGTGGGAAAATGCCACATGATAATTGGAGTAATTTGTATCAGTGATCTGTGGTACTTTGGCACCTCCTTCTGTCAGACAGCTTCACAGCTGAGTATACTTGGGAGCTGGAGTCCAGGCCATTGACAGCAAACCCATGGCAAATGTGTCAAGAGTCAAATAATGATGCTGCTCTGAGTAAGTTGTGGCTGGAGCTGTGGTGTAGAATGCATTAATGATTCACTTCAGGGGACTTTAATAAATGGGGAAGGCCTGGCCCTCAGCTGCTGTAAGATGTGGCTAGGGATATCAGCCTAGTAGATGACATACAAAAGGTCAAGTGGTAGACTGCAAATACAGATGAATAACTTAATTGATATATCAAAGGCCATCTGTGCTAGATCTTATGGGGAAAAAGTTCTTTAGCTTCCCAGGCCTGCATCTTAACTGGAATAAGACCTCTCAAGTAGTAAATGTGGGCACACTGAATTCACTTAAAACCTTTGCTCTTCTGTTTTCTGAACAGTTGAACAGTGATTTACATTTGCCAAGGACCCTGCCATGTTCATAACTGAATATGTTTAAATTGACATTTGTCATACTCATCCAGATTGCTTTTTAAGGTGGTTAAGCACTGTCCATCAGTAGCCTGGTAGACAGCTTATAATTCTGCTTAGTAGAGTGCAGGAAGTAAGATTAACTTTTTTTTTTTTTTTTTAAATGGCTTCTATTCTTTTACCTCTCCCATGCCAGTGAAATTTGGTTAAAATTAGCAATCTCACTTCTGGATTTCCAGGCCACTGTGCACAACAGAGAAACAGCTTGAGCTCACCAGCAACAGATGACAAAATATGATTTGCAAGAACCAGGTCCCAGACTCCAAGAAAGACAACATGTAGAAAGGGGAAGAAGAGAAGGTGGAATTGGTGGGATGGGTATGCCTGTTAGAAAGGGATGAGCTCTGTTAAATATTATTCCAAATAAAATAGTCTGTTCAAAACTGTATCAGGGGACTGTTTTCTGCAGTGAAATAGTAAAATATTTCATAGGTGTCACCTGTATTCATTTTTTTCTTTGTTGGACAGTTCCACTGCATAGAAGTAGTATCTGTACCATGGAATAATTATACGATCCCCCCCAAAATAATCTGAGAGGATAAGCTCCTGCGATTTTTTCAGTATGATTAGAAGCTACAAATATAAAATATTGCATCAGAGACTTTGGACTCCAGAAATCTTCATCCTTGTGTTGTAGAAATATGATGTTTAGATAAATTCTTGGTAAGAGCTGGAACTTGTTGGGCCTCAGTTCTTCCACTTTGGAGGGTGAAAGAAAGTTTGATTAAAATGAAACAGCTGTTCTTTAGAGCTCTGTTTCTTTTATCTGTTGTATTTACAAAGTAGTTGAAAGATTTTTCATATCACTAATGCAAAGACTGTCTAAGCTTCCTTGAGTGTGTAATAAGTGTCTAAGAATTGGTTCTGATTACATCCTATTTCAAAAAATCTCAAAAAAAAAAAAAAGTGTTATAGGTGATTTTTTATCAAAGAAACCCAATGAACAGACATGAGCTTCTTCTGTGTGTTCTCAGCTCCACTGTGATT
>VXAL01017819.1:139056-163518 GCA_013399475.1 Chauna torquata | reverse complement strand
TCCAGCTTTGGGGATTTTGCAGGTACAGTACCTAACATGGTGGAGTCTTTGCTCACTGAACTTAACTGGAAACAATGCAAACGCTCCTCAGTCAGGTTTCTCATCCGTAACAATTCCTTTTGCTATTGGGAAATCTCACATATAGAGGGGTCCACAATAGAAAGAGACTTATGGATTGAACTGCTACTATCGCTTGATTCTTGAACTTTCTGTGGTATTGCCGGGTAATCTTTTAGGAGATATTTAAAAGCTACTAGCCAACTGGTGCGTAAAGACAAAGAACAGCAAGGGAAATGCATTCTGCTACAAAGAAAGCAGGGTCCACTTATAATGTGACACAAAACTTGGAAAAATCTTTTATTCTGGTAAATTGCCTGGTTTGGATCATGGTTTGATCCTTCCCTCCCTCCTGCCCCTCCCCCCCCTTCTAGATACACACAAAATTTTGTTTTTCATTTATGTTTTTTTTTTCTTTTCCAAGTCCTCAGAATAATTAGAAATAAATGGCTTCTTAATGACTTTTTTCCTTGCAAAACAATGTTTTAAATCAAAGGAAAAAATGTTTTTGCCCAATGCACAAACAAACATGCAAGAGTTCTATAAAACCCCAAAGTTGGGAGGAAGTAGAACTGCCAGCGGTTTGAGAAAACCACAGCCAGGTTCTTATGTCCTTACAGAAAGTGTTTTTTCTCATTAGGCTGCCCTGTTAAACCCTGGTATATTCCAAATGTGTACTATTTCATTGTTCGCTTTTAACATGATTTCTGCTTTCAAAAATGACAATATTTGAGTCTAGCAATGTGTTATTTTAAGATCAGCAGTTTAACAAGAATAAAATCTGCCTCTCAGATTCAGCTGCCTGCCTTCCTCCCGAAATACTTTGTTCTGAAGAAACTGGTGGCAGTGATAAATGTAAGAGGGTTAGAACTCTGCAGTTATTGTCAGCAAGTTAGCTTTATGTGTTGAGGATCAGACCTTTGATGTCTTATCAAGTTTCTGCGCTGCGTGAATCAGTTGCTTACTTGATTTAAATTATAAAAAGAAATGCTCTGTTGTGATATTGTCTCATGCTGTGTCTTCGTCATTTGAGACACCCTCTGTGTTCTTTAGTTCCCCAGGAACAGAAGGCAACCAGCCATATGGAGAGTGGCCAGTTGCCTGCTGATCTCAATAGGCATTAAATAGAGTTGCACAGAAACTCAGATATAGAAAAGGCCTGTTTAGAGGAGCCTTCCTGTCCCCCCACAAAGGGAGATTGTTCCCTACCAGTCTGTAGCACAACATCCAGTACTGTTTCACTTGAGGTGTTGCGGGGGTCTCCCTATTCCTTTAATAAATCATTTCAAAAGCTAATGGAGTTCTTCATTAGGTGTTTAGGCTGTTCTTTTGCTGTCAAGGAGAAAGACATAAATCCTCTGAAGTGAGGAAGAGGTATGATTTTTTCTTTGGGGAAATTGTATGAGTAGGAGAGGCTACTGATCAGACATCATTTCCATGCATCTTCTGCTAACCCTACCAAGCACTGATCATCAAGATAACAGATTCTTATGAATTTGTCTTTTCAACACCCCTCAGTGTAACTGCTGCTGGACTGGTGTGGAGAGCTGGTGGCTTCCTGGGCATGTGGTAGGAAGACAGCAGAGGCAAGGTGGGAAGGAGGACTCCCTTTAATGATTGCAGGGAACAAGAGCATGAGAATGGCAATATCTCACCCTGGAGAAGACAGTTTGAGACCACCTAGAAGCTGATTTTCAGGGTTTTGCATGTCCTAAGTGCTGTACCAGTGGATGAGGAGGTTTCTGGCTGTTAGGACAGAGGTTCAGCTTAATACTTCTTATTCTGAGTTGTGGATCATTGGTCATAGTTTTATTGTTTTAAGCTACCTGAGATACTTTAAGGGGGTATGTTATTCTTTAATCCTAAAATAAAATCCTCAAATATAGAAATGTTGATCTGGCATAGATTTTATTTGCATTTTAAAATAGCATTTCAACATTTTAGAAGCCAAAATATTTTTCATATGAGCAGACTTTGAACAAGATTAAAAAGTAAAATGTGTCTATTTTCCCAAATTGTAGCTGTGGTTATTAAAGATACCAACCAGGCAGATTAGCTGTGTGTGAGGAAACTGGCTAACTGGATGGTTGTGCTAGCCCACTTGTATTCTGAAAGCTGGGTCAGTACTCATGAAAAGCTTAAGTAAACTAGAGGATAACTCAGTACATAGACTGTGCATCCCACTGTTTCTCTGTTTATTTTCTCCCTGTGTGACTTCTGGCAACTGACAAGAAACACTATAAATGACAGCAACCCGCCAAAGAAAAGATTATGAATAACAATACCACAAGAATCAAGGGCATAAAGTTACCAGTGACTTGGGAAAAATGCAGAACACTGGACACATGACACATCGAAAAAATAGTGAATTGAAATACATGCAGAATAGGATACCTTCAAATGTGAAACCCTTTTAGTTTGAGTTTCAGTATAAATTTATGGTAGATTGTTTTGTCTCTGGTAATCCAAGGTCTGTTTATCTGTAGGTGTTATGTGACTCTATTGAACTCCTATACTTCACTGGTAATACTCCAAAACCACGGGCAGTACCGCCACTGGAAACAAGAAACAAAACCTATATATTTACTGAAGAAATGAAAAGACCGAGATCTCTATGGTTAGTGGTTGCACATACATACAAAGGACACCACTTTCCTGATAAGTTGTCTTTTTTCTTTACCACATCTTAAACAGTGCTGCTTTCAGCACTGTACTTAAATCTTAGTCATGCTTTCCATCCCAATCTACAGTTCAGTTTTCAGGCAACACATACAGCGAGCTGATGTGTGGCTGGTCTACCCAAAGTTTGGATACCTTTTAACTTTTTTTGATGGTGCAATATGAAAGAAACCAACTGTTTACATTAAACTGGAGTTCAAAATAATTATAATAAAAATAACAGGAAGATTTTTTGATCCATGGAAAGCCAAGTAAACTACTTTTGGGGGAAAAAAAAAGTTGCAGTCCATTTGTCCTTGCTGTGGTGCCCATTTATTATTTCTAAATATCTGCAGTATTAAATGTGTGGGCTGTTTTAACCTATGGTGAGTACACTAGGCTCAGTTAGCAAGAGCGAATGTTTTAGTGGAATACGGAAGACTCCCAGTCTTGGCAGAGAATGAGTGTAGTCAGATAATGGGTGTTTTAGTGTCACTGTCAATATTTATCGTGTCTTGAAAATGAAGACCATTAGTTCATTTTTAGCTGTGTGGGGTCAATGTCGATGTTGGTTCTGATGCTTAGACTTTGCAACTTCTGGCGTGATTAAGTTGAAGGGAGTGCTTTGTGTTTCCAAAGACTGTATTATAGGAGCATTCAAATGAAACAGTGAAAGATCTTTCTGAAAGGACAGTTCATCAGGACTGAGTGCTAGTCTTGAACCCAAGCCTGCTCCTGTTGAAGTCTGTGCATTTATCTTAGTAGCGATGGAATCAGATCCTAGAATTAAGCTATTCAGGAGAATAACCCTTCCAGGGGTATGATTGCATTACCTTAAAGTTTCTTTTCAAAACAAAACCAAATGGAGAGCAGAAAAAAAAAGATTTGGACCATTCTTTCTTCTACTGTTTCATCAGGTTTCCTGGTATACTGTACTCAGAATGCATTAAACAGCACAGAAAGCTCTTTTGCAGTACCTTCTTCTAAGTCTCTACAGACCAAAGCAGTTCAGTTAAATTTTGGTCAAAACTATAATAAATAGAAGAAAAATCTACTCAACTGGCACTTTTGAACCCCATGGAGTACACTCTGTCTTCCTCACCCAACCCTTCTCTTAATTAGTTGTTCCCTACTTTCCTACCTCCCAAAAATAATTCCTTCATAATAGATTAGAAATAATGTTAATCATAGAGCCATCAAAATTGCCTGAAATCTCTTTAAGTTGGTGAGCTGTTGGGAGGAACTTTTCTAGTGATATGCTGATGGTGAAACTTGGGATTGTAGGTAGGATAAATTGATGTCCATCCTTTCTTCAGAACAGGAAAGAACCTGTGTCACTCTGATTCAATTTCAGCTCAGTCATTCCTAGTTTACATGGATGCAGAACTGAGATGCTTTGCCTTTTTTAATCATTCGTGAAGCAACAGCAGAAAGAAATGATGGATGTGCTGACATTCAGCCCTGCCATCCATCCATCAATACAGCACAGTAGAGCTCACTTAGCAAAATACCTGTTAAAGCAATAAACATTTAAAAAAATAACATGCTAAAGCCAAACATATCAATCAAAGCACAACCTTGTTTAACAACCAATTTTCTGTGCTAGTTGTAACAAAATGATACTGTAGTTCAGCACATTTTCATATTCAGCAGATGGCATGGTGTCTCCCAGAGCTCAACGGCACTCCAGGCACTGAGGGAATAAAGCAAAACACTGTCCTAATTGATAGGTAATTTTGGAGCTGACTTTGGGTACAGACCAAGAGTGCTTTTCAAAACAACAATAACAAACAACAACAACCACCACCCAACAAAAACACACACACACACACACGCACACAAAAACAAACCCACCTTCCCACTCAGTGAAATTGCATACTCTAGCTGTTTTTTTTCAATGATCCTTGTTACAGTTTACATGGAAAGAGGTCTGATGTGATAAGTTACACCGGAAGAGTTTCGTGAAATATAATGAGGCAAGGTGGGGGGTCTGTGTTCAGAGCTTTAACAGACTCCTTTTCAATAAAACAACATCTCAGCAGACATTAGAGAGAACTGTCCATCGTGTGTGCCCTCTGCAGATGCACAGGCCACACCTGAAGATCTTTGATAAAGTTCTTTTTGAAACCTAGAGCCCACCTCTGTTTTAATCATTTGGAACCTGGGATTTTTAATGTTTCTTCACCTTTGTTTTTCCTTTGGCAGTATGGGCTGGGTTAATCTTGTAGGACTTCAACCATTTACAGGAGAGCTAATTGAGCAGACTCTCCAGATCAGAAAGTGGAAGGAACATTTCTAGGCTGTGATCCATTTTATTCTAAGTCAGATTAATATTATCCCGAAAAATTCCAATTTGTTTCTCTTCTCTCCTGAAAATGGGAATCCGTTCAGCTAGCACCATATTACGAAATCATGATCATGGCTTGCTGTGTCATACTTACCTGCCCTGCAGAGTGCTGCAATATTGTAACTAGAATATATATAAATATATATGTATTGTGAACAGAGATAAATTCAAAGCAACAGATGTTCATTTTTAAATATCTGAGATAGCCTCTTTGAAATCAATAGTCTGCTCACTTGTCTGGTGGCGGAAGATAATGGAAAACGTCTGATTTACATTGAGAACCTTTACCATTGAGAACAGACAAAGAAATGTTTTGATGAGGTTGTTACAAGTGCAAACGTCCTTGCCTAGTGTAATAGCAGAAATGTGCACATTCTAGCTCATCAGAATTATTATCTGGTTAGGCATATACATGATGCCTTTCTGTATAAATTCTTCCTTGCAAGCTTAACCTCAATGGTGATGTCCTGTATGTCTGGACAAAGAGGGAGGCCACAATTTGCAGTAGGCATCTCTGGGCTTTGTCCTGAACAGTCATGAAGGACTGTTTTGCTTCAGTGGAAAGAGCAAGGTGAACTAATCTGTTAAAGATAGGTTGAGTACAGCAGTTAAACAGAGTTGTCATTTTGAAGGTATCATTTAATACTGTCATAAGTAAGTCACTCAATAATAAGGATAAGGAGAACTTAGGTTTTCCGTAGATTTCAGGACTAAGATGGAAAGCTTTTTCATGACATTGGGGTGAGAGTAGGGTTTATTCTTTAAATATACCTTCTGCTTCATTCCTTAGCAAAAGAGTAATGAAATATTCTTGAAAAATGAGTGGTGTTTTAATAAAGCAGATTAACTGAGACAATCTAGCTGGTTAAAGTGCTCTCTAAGGCAGGCTGTAGCATGTTGATATTTAAATATCACTGCCTTTGTCTGAAATATGCGTGCAAATATCACTTTACATATTATAGCCTGCATGTGTGGGTATATATACACAATGGTGTGTGTATATATACACATATATATGTATGTATTACTACTGTCTAACTCATTTTCCAGTTGTAGATGAGCCCAGAGGGAACAAAATATTCCTAGCTTGGAGGTTTCCACGTCTGCCCTTCAGGCAGCTATCAGACACAAACAGCATGGCTACATAAATCACTGCAAATCAGCACATTTTTCAACAGCACAGAGCCCTAAGCACAGACCCACTTTATAGCACACTGCTCCATAGTTTGTTCGCAGACCTCCCATGCCAGCAGCAGGCAAGCCAGACCATGCTATTCAACATCTTACAGTAACCAGATGCAGGATAAAGAAATTGCCTTTCAAAGCTGTGGTCGGCACTAGGCTATTCCAAGCAAAACAGTGATGTCTAGCATCCATCTTTTCTCTTTTGCTTGTCTATCAGGACTTTTCAGTCCTAGTCCCCCAACATGAAGGGGTTCGTGACAGTTCATATCCTCAGCAGAGGATATAGCTGTCCTGTGGAAAATGAAGGGGTCTATACATTGAAGAAAGGTTGAAAACCTCTGATGGACAATTTGAATCCATAAACTTCTACGTCTTTATTTTTCGTAATCCACAGACTCCAACCTGATCTCACAGAAGAGAATGGAGTTTCTCTCCACAGATAGAAGAGAAGCAGTTTCTAAGTCTTCGGCTCTAGTAGGAAAGCTTATGTTAAGGCAAAGTGAAAGTAGGTTCAGCATAGGTTGCTTTGAGCTATGCCACTCTGTGTGCAACCTGTTTGTGCTAAGGACATCACTACAGGACTGCAAGTAAACTTTCTTAGAGTTAAGCTGGCTCAAATTAAAAAATAAATGGGAAAAAAAAAAAAAAAGTTGGGAGACCACTGCCCTGTCTTGCTCATTAAAGTCAGAAAATGGTCTCTGACCAAAGATAATTCACAGCTGTACACTATATCATGAAATGTAGAGCAGAGCATTTCCTGTTACTATTTAAAAGGCTGCAAGCCAGGTTCAATAACTAATCTTTATGCTCAGCCTAAGTGCATCTCTTGTCAGCTTTTCCTCTGGTGGACAGAGATGCCTGTACTCCTGTGCCGAAACCGTAACATTGGTCTTGACTCTTCTACTTTCTTGCACTGGTATTTTGGCTGTAGCAGTATGTTGACTCTCTAGCCATGCACCATTTTTCTCTCAGTATACTATATGATCTGCTTAGTGGAGAGAATTGCTCTGCACCGTAGATGGTGGCATTCTAGATTTGTGCATTGGAAATGTCCCAGATTTGTGTACTGGAAATGCAGAAATCTGCATGTGACTCATTTTCATCTGAAGACCTTTTTTGCCATAAAGGTGACAAGGAGGCAGGAAGTAGAGCAGAGGGAATGAAACCAAATCCCTGCACAGAAGTGGATAGCATAAGGTAAAAAGAAAATGCTCGTTATGCCATGGTAGTGAATAACTTTATGGACATGTTGTCTTGGTAAAGGGTTTAATAGCACAGTAAGGAAACAATCTAATGCCTACTCTTGAGATACTGGAAAAATTTTCTCATGGACTGTAGCATGTTGCTTGTGGTTGAAGAAAACATCCTGATCGTCCACAGCCCAGATGTAGGACCAATGACAAGAACGAAGCTGAAAGGTAAAGCAGAGTAGAAAACAGCTGTATAAATAATTTTCCCCAGTATAAGCAAGGTTGCAGATATCTACAGTTTCATAATCTGACGATTCTAGTGTTACCAAACTCCAGTAACAGCAGGATGAAACAACACTGAGACCTCTGGTGTTACAGGGGGAGTTCATTTCAATCAGTATTAAGAACCTTTGGTGTATGTGACAGTGAAGGAAAATACTGGAGTTCCACAATACCTGAAACACATGACTGTAAATAATATTTTATCTGTGCTCATATCTGTCAAGTGGGTATATGCAGTTTATAGTGAATTTTGGTTTTATTAACTGAGGTAAACTTAATCAAGAAGTCTTCTGATATAGTCCCATTATTGTCCTTTCTTCTTAAAAATACTGTGTGAGAATTTAAAGCAGTGCCTAGTGTAGAATAGTAGGCCCCTTGGAAATTGGGTGTTGTAAAATATAATGCATTGGAAAGACTGAAATAAATTGGAGGCTATAAAAGTATTTTATGATATTAAAATGTAAAGCAGAAGATAAGTAAATGCCAACTCCAGTTAAGGAGTCATGGCTATTAGTTTGCAGCATAAGCTTAAATTTGTTGTTGAAAACACTTTTCTGAAACTTGACTAAGCTGGTTTCTGCACTATTAGGGACAGGAACACCTCTCTATTGAAAGTGATTTGCATTTTAATAGGGTTTAGCCATAACTGTCCATTTTCTGCCAGTTGTTCAAAATAGTTCCACCTCAGGTCAATCGACTATTGTTGGCTTCATCTCAGTTGCTACCAGCAAGCAACAAAAATACTGCTTTAAGCTTGTCTTTCTGTGAATCACATGTTTTTACAACAACAGATTTGTTTGGTAAATGAACTTAAAGATAGAAATAGATGAGCCAGTATTCAGGGTGAGCCACGTTCTGGTCCATTGACTCATGTTTTGAGCCATCTTTCTCTCTTTCTAAACTCTCCTACTTTAAGCAAAAGGAATGTTTTCACAGTAAAGTACAGCTCTAAGATGTGCATCAGTATGATTTTAGTTTCTGTGTCACTGACTCTGCTTGTTTCTGTTTAAACATATAGCAAATCCCATGAGGAATCTCCTAGCCCTTGCTTATTTCAGTGTTTCTATTAGCTTTGACATATTTATCTATTCTGTTGGCTACATGTTAGTAAGCAATGCTGGTTTGGACTTGTATCATCATATGCTGCTGTAGTAAAGATGACAATGGAATATTTTCCAAATGTCAATCACATAGTTTTTATCTTTTTTTTTTTTTTTTTTTAAGAAGTACATTTTCTAGGGTCTCTTGTATGCTATCTTTTCTCGCAGTTACTTGCCTTTTTGTCCTTCCTGCTCTTAAATCCCTTAGTTAAACCAGCGTGGTGGAAATTGTTTAAATTTACAACCCAAATTCTCCAGTGAGGTTTGGCTAACCAACAAGCTATTCAAGTGGTTTTGTCTCCTGGGTATGTCTTCATCCTCTGCTTTTCCAGGTTGCTTGAATATCCATGAACCCATAATTTACCCTAATCTCCTCTAAGGCTTTGAAATAATAAAATACTTAAATGAAACTCTTTGGATAAATGCCCTTTAAAATATAGCTTTATCTGTGAACTATCATGCTCTCAAGGGAGTGGATTTTGTTCCTCAGACAATTAAGGGGATTTTCTGTCCACTGTGTTACTGTGGTTTGTCCACTGTAATCAGACATACCCATCTTAACTCCTGCATCAACTCAGAACAGGAAAGATGAGGAAAGTCTGGGAGAAAAATGGGACAGAAGCTAGACTGTTTCTCTGTATGATTTTTTTTTCTGAGGACTGGGTTCAGTTCCCTGATCTACCACGTGCTGTTTTGTGGGTCATGAAGCCTTCCTGTGCTTTTGAAAAATAATTCTTTGCCCAACAGGGATGTTGCTGAGGATAAATTAAGGGTGGCAAAGTGCCTACCCATTACAGAGATGCAAGGGGTAGTCTTAAAAACAGAGAAATTCTGTACTCCGATCCTTACTTCACAAAATAGGAAAAGAGAGATTGCTTGACTTGCCATCACTAAATCCACCAGGGACATCTGAGGCAGAGCAGGGAACTGGATCCAGTTCCTCTCCCAGAGGCTCCATGCTGTCTATTTTTTCCTTGAAAAGTCCTTTTCACAGTCCTGGCTAGGTCTAAACCCGGAGTCCTGCAGATGCCTCCAAGGTTGTCCGTTCTGACAGCCTGATTCACATAGGCAAGAGAGAGACGCTTAGAGGACCTCACCAGGGCCCACTGCTGCTTGTCAGGGCACCCAGCCAGGCCCTGGAGACCACCATAATTTGGAGATTGGTCAGAGACACAGGAGACTGTCTTCCCTGTTGCTCGTTTTGCATGTAAAGAGAGATTACTTCAGTCGTCTTCCCACTCTGCTCAGCTAATTATAAATTCCTGTCAGCAAAATGGATCCGCAAAATAGCATTGAAAGGGGGGAGGGGGAGGAACATCTCTTTCTCACTTCGGAAGCTCTATAACTAAATTCCAGGAAGGAAGATTTCAGATTTGTGTATGATTTGTGAATAATTTACTTCTGAAGCTAATTATTGTTAAAAATGGAGAATTGCTCAAAAACATCAGGAAAAGGAAGGTTTCCTTTTTATGTTACTTGCCACTAAAACATAAAAAAATTCTGGTGAAATTCCAACCATACGATTATTATTTTAAAGTGATATCTTTTGGATTGTCTCTCTATTTTCAAGCATACACTCCAGAAAGGCATCTGTATTTCCTCACATTAAGTGCAAGGAAATGCAAACAGACCACAGTTTAAGTATGAAAATTATGGAGATTTATGACTCTCTTTATACTTTTTTTTTTTTTGGTAATAAAATGCAGGGAAGCTATATGTAGTAACAGTTTTCTGAATTTATTAGCTTGTACTACTCTTTGCTGCTCAACTACTACTCTGTCATCTTTTTTTTTTGTTTGAAGTTTTCCTCCTAGTAGCCTTAGTTTGTAATCTGAAGTTCAAAATATTCTGTACCTGAGGTTTATGATGGTGAAACAGCACCAACGAAAACAGTGTTTCAGCTAGATGAAGACCTTTTTTCGCGTACATTACCTTGTACCTCATTATACTTGAGAGAATGATTATCTCCATATACCTTGCATAACTTTGTGCTTATTCAGAAACAGCAAAATGATAGAGAAATTCATCTGTGGACTCACTGGTTTCACCTGCTTCCTTGTCCCAGCCTTTCAGGAGCTTAGAAGATAAAATACTATCTTTGTTTCTCACTGGCATGCAGCAACATCAGAACCGATGAGGTTTTTGTCAGCATGTTTCAGGGTGAGCAGCTCCTCCTTCTCAGAGTACCAAGGATGACACCAAGCTCCATTGGCCATGCCTGTGGTTCAGTGTGACTTTGTGGCAGAACTAGGAAGGGGAGTGTCTGCTGAAATTTATAATGGAACCTACCTAAATTACTTCTGTCAGCCTATACTCACTCACTGTCTTCTAGAGAAGAAGAGATTGAATTTCTGAGAAAGGGAGAACCTGTGGTGTAATGGGCAGAACTGACAGGATTTGAGCAGCAGGGGCCTTGCAGGGCTCTCCTATGTGAGAGGAGACCATGAACTGCCCTGTGCCAGTCCAAAAAAAATGAAAACCTGTAGCCCACGGGTTACCCACACTGGTGCAGGGACACCCCTGTGGGACTGTGGCCCATGGGCAACCTATGCCGGGACAGGGACACCCCTGAGGGACTGCAGCTGTGGGTGATCCATGCCAGAGCTGGGACAGTGCTTAAAGCAGCAATCAGAAGTTTTTGTTGATTTGCAACAAATTCAATAAAATTGCTTGAGTCGAGATGCAGCACGCAGCATATGGCCTTTTTCAGGTTTTGCCTTTTCTGCTGGCCTATGGTGTGGCACTTTATAATAGCAGCTGAGACACTATTGTGTCTATACAATCAACAGCATTTCCCTATTCAGTCTTGGCATATGTTTTTATAAGCAGGTATACACACAAATACAAACGTATCTATAAAATGTGTCTGAAATTTTTGTTTTGTTGAGGAGTCTTCAGATTTTGAATGTATGCATTTCAAAAATAAATGATCTATTGCATTTCATATGGTGCTTCATATGGTTCTCATACCTTGGTTATTTTCTCTTCAGGCCTCTTGCACTGAGGCAACTGGAGATATTATGGGTATAATTTTACATGAGTACTGATTTAAAAAAAATCTTATTTGGATCTTTGGAACAGACTTTTCAGCTTGTTATAGTAGACTAGTTAATCCATGGCAAATAAAATAGATGAGTTTCCATTGCTGTCTCATTTTTCTGGTGAAGAATGTTTCTGCCATCACCATTTTTGCTCTAAAGACTCCAAGACAGTGTTCTCAGCTTCATAATGGTTGAAGGAGGTTCAGAGATTTCCTAATTGCAACAGTGGATTTATTGTATATTACAGAAATGTTGTAATCATTACCATTTCATAGGACAAGCTGAACAACCCCACATATGTTGAACCAACTATTATTTGAATAGACTAAAAAGACAGCTTTCTTTTCATTTTTGGGTAATACTTGTATGTGTTCCCTTCGGGATGGGATCGTGAAGCATTTTTCACATGGGAATAGCATTCCTATAGCATTTTAATATATTTTTTCTAGTTTCTGAGAGTGGACCAAGACAAAGACAGAGAATGCAGCCTGGACTGTGCAGGTTCTCCTCAGAAATCACTTTGTGCATCTGATGGAAGAACATTTTTGTCCCGGTGTGAATTTCAACGAGCAAAATGCAAAGACCCTCAGCTGGAAATTGCCTACCGGGGCAACTGCAAAGGTGAGCAAATCAAAGCTTTCCAATAGTTTCCTGTGATCATAATGCAAAATAATAGACTTAAAATAGCTTTTGAAATTTAGTGAATATTGAGAACTAGTAGTGCTGTGCTTTGAGTTGGCTGGAATCAAGTAGGTTGAAATTTATCCTGTTAATTCTATAACAATATGCTACGTAAAGACAAATTAATCATCTGTCAGCAAAAATATGAATCCCTCACCCACTTACACTATAAGAAATCACTATTAAAGAAATTATATTGTTAGGTCCTTGTTGCTGAAGGACCACCTCATTGGCAGGCTCAGAGTAACTCTCAAGATTGTTATCTCCTGAGGTTTCTTGTCTACTGCAGTTTGGTATTTTGAGTTAGAGATAGTTGACAGTCTAGTGTTTCCTAACTGCTACCATTTACCCAGAAGAAGAAATCCGACTGGCTGCTGATGTTTTGGCTTGCTTCAAAATGTAATCCCCACAACATAAGCGTAGAAATTGCAGGTTTTTTTTTTTCTACATAACTGAAAGTTGTGTAAACCCTCAAATGCTGTAAATCTGAAACTCAGTTAAATGGTTTGTAATGCTTAGAGCCCTCACAGGCCATATCTGGCTACATCATATACTCTTTTACTTCTGAACTTTGCAACAGGTGACACTAGTGCTTCAGTTCCAATACTTTTTAAGTATTCACAGGTTAATTTTTTCACTTTTAGAGTAGGCTGGTGCTAGAGACCTCAGTTGTCATGCTAAGAGCAACATGACATAATTCCCTACGGAAGTATAAGGTAATTCCCAACACAATGATCATCTTTTTAAAATGTAAGAATAGCAGCAGTCATAAAGATTTACTTTCCCTTTCTCTCTGTCCAAAAAAAGTGGGTGGGAGGGGAGAAGAAAACCCCAGGGACCACACAGATTCAACCTCTAGGAGGAAATTTTCCACATCGTCTCTCTCCATTAGCTCCAGAAAGCCTCTGAAGCATCAAGACTGTTTCAAAGAGACATTCTGTCTCATCTTCTGCCTAGATGAAACACTATGCTCATTCTTCAGCCCTTTCATAGTAAGCCATTGTATTAGCTGATGGATCAATTTACTTACGTGAACAGGGATAACATAATGAAGCTACCTGAGTCAAAGTTTTTGTTACAGTTATGAACAACAGAGAGAATTATTGTGAGCTTTGTTTTTGTTCATTTTGTACATTTAGAGCATTACACTTTTGCAGAAATGAGTTTTGCAAAGTGTTTTTCTTTATTGTTTTTTTTTCCTCTTACAGGAAAAACAACATCTTACCATGTTGATAATGTAATCTGCAAAGATTTTTTCCATAATTGCCCTACCCAAAGTGTATCCAGCAATGCTGGCAAATTTTTCTGCAGTCAACAACTACAATTTGAAGAAGTGCTCATTTGCAGTTTATTTATTAACGTGTAGCATGTCAGTACAATTGTAGACTTGGAATTAGACACCTTAGGCAGCTTAGGTATTGCTAATAACAAATTTTGAAGTGGCCAATGTCTTCATGCCTACCCAGGGCTGCAATCATCAGAAATATTTCAAGCTTTAATAAACAAGTTTTACAGAAGAAGATGATCCACTGGCCTGGCAGCAGGTTCAGTCTTAGCACTGCTACTTTTGATATTCCCATCAAACATTCTCCTGAAAGAGCTGAGAAAGGCCTCAGATTAAGGCCCCTTTTAAGCTTGTTGCTTTTGAGTGGTGAAATTTGTTATTGCAGGTGATGCTTGACCAAAGAGCAGAGAGTTGTTTTAGTAGGGCTAACCAAAAGGTGATGGTTCAATTTCAGGGCAACTTTCAAGGTTTCAGCATTTGTTTTCATTCTGTGTTGGAATGAAAACAAATTCTTTTGGAAGTTTTCATCTGTCCCCATTAAAAAAAAAACAAAAAAACAACCGAACCAAAAAACAAAAAACAAACAAGCAAACACAAAAACAAAAACAAAAACAAAAAAACACATTAAAACATTGGTTTTGAATCAAGTTTTGAAGTTGTTAATATTAGTGAAGAAATCATGTATGTTTGCATGTGGAAATTATGAACGGAGAAAAGAGATGAAGTCACCTCTGGTCCCTGGTATAGGATTCACAACTTTAAATCTTTTCATCCATCGTTGATCATAAGGGCCATCTTCAGTTTAGATCTGTCTCGTCCTGTCTTCTTCTCAGGTAAAAATCCCTGTTCAGCCTCCAGAAATCGTATCTGAAAGTGAAATACTTCCAAGAACAATTTAAATTAATTGAAAACGTTGTGACCAGCTCTCTGCACAGTTCAGACTATTCACTAGAAATCTAAACACCTTAACAATATATACCCACAACCTGTTGGAATAATTTTGAGTCCATCATTTATTTTTTATACATTCAGACCTGGGATTTCTTTTTACATCCATAAGGAAGCTTGAACCACAATCAGATTGATGCCTGCTTTCTCCGTACATGTGTCTTTTTTTCTTGTGAAGCCATATTTGGATTGGCTATCTTTTCTCCTTCTCACTGGTTCTCAGCATTTGCCTGATCAATTTGGTTTTGATCATTTAAATGCTGAAATTACAAAGGGATAGTTTTCTTTAAAGATGTTTTGTTTCCTTTCTCCTTTATACTTCTAAATTCAAGTTGCGTTCATAGCAAAAGTCGTCAGCTCTTTGGCATTACAAAGGAAACAATTTTTAGGGCCTGGATCTTAAAGCTAAAGGGTAAAAAACAGTGGCAGAACTTCGTATGTTTTTCTTTTCTTCCACCGCTGTCTTTCTAGTTCCAATGGCTGTAGCAGAGACTGAAATGTCTTGAACAAACCTGAAAATGAATAAGCCTTCCCCTCAGTTCTGAAAAAGAGTTCACCTTTGACAAAATAAGCATCACATTTGACTACTTTGATAGTGTGTTTTTTCCTTTCTTTTTCTTTTTTTTTTCTGAAGACCTTACAAAGTTTTATAATTTTTCTTTTTTTTTTTTTTTCAGTCCACTTCCAGGCAGTGCTGGAATCTGTTGCTAAACTTGAAAAAGTTATAAGAAGTTATAATCTTCTAAAATTTCCAGCCTGCTTTTGCAGTTTCAAGGGGTTCAAGTAATCTGTGTAAACTGTAGATGAACATCCACATTTTTGGATACTTTTCCAAACAAAATCTGAACGCCGAAGTTCTGGAGGTTTGCCACTTACTTAACAGAGAAGTTTACTGTGCAATGAGATTATGAATCTAATAAATAAATGTATGTTGACAGTTGAGAAATACTATTTGTGTTAGGGGGACTGTTAAAGTATCACCTGTGACTGGGATACACTACACACACACAAATGCTTCACAGTAAATTTGGCCCTGCATAGCCCAAGAAACAAAACATACAAGAAGTGAGAGAGTGCTTGCTTTTAAACAGGTCAGAAAGACACAGAGGCTATGTCTACACTACTAAATTAAACAGTGCCAGGACACAGTATGACTCTCTGCTTTGGGAAGCTGGTAGAGTGATCCCTGCTGCACTTTGAGCGTGGGCCAGCTAGTGCTTTCCCCAAGACTTTATCAACGAGGCTCGGGAGTTAGCATGGGCCAGGGACAGTCCCCAGTAGGCAGGCAGTATGCACAGAGCCACCTTCTTTTAGGAGTTTAAGGCCATTCAGCCTAAGAACTGAGTCTAGCTGTTCTTGCAAGACTGCCCTGATACACGTCAGGGTAGATCTACTCCTATGGCTAGCACAACCTTGGACATGAGTCCTTTAGCACTCAGCCTTGTTCCCTCCACTACAGCTGGTGAGGATGGGACTGGAGTACTCTGGATGTCACACAGGAAGGCTTGGTAACTTACAGAACCGGGCCTTTGATACTCTTTGTCAGTGCACGTGAAAAGTACAAGTCAAAGTTTCTTAGTCTTGAAAATAGGACCAGGCATCATTTATACAAAACAACCACAATAACAACAAAATTGTTCTAAAAGCAAAAGGAAAATAACCCCTTTAATTTATATCCCTAGTGATGCAGCTGCCCATTATGAGCAGGGAGTTATTATGAGAGGGACTGCAGGAGACTGCAGTCTCCTGTAGGGCTAGTAGCTACAGTCTTACAGTTAATGGAGATTTTACATGATTTGGAACATGGCAGATGTTGCTCCGAAATGCTGCACTTGTGTGGAAACTGAAGCACACAAGATACCAGCTAAAAGCAGCTTCCCCAGCAGAAATGGGAGAGGTATGCTCTGGAGACCACTTGTAGCCATTGCAGCGAAATTCTTCTTGGATCTGTGAGGAGGAAGGCGGTGAGGCCCAGGAGACACACTGTTATTGCCCCTATCTCCTATCAGTGTCTGGCGTGTAGGAGAGGTTGTCAAGAAATGAAAAATTCCCCAGAGCGGGGATGTGCTGGAGGAAGGAGAAGGAGTCCAGATTACCTTGTCTCCATGAATGTCCAGACTGAGGTTTGTATTATTATGCCTGACCCAGCACTGCTTTTCCTGGGATTCATCTTTTAAATAGGAAAAAATACACCACCAAATAAGCCCCATAACAAATAGCTGCTATAAATGTGTTTTGCCTTCTGATAATGACAAAGCAGAATAATACATTCCTCTTATATAAGTGACTTATGACACTGATGGATATCAAAATTTCAAATTTTGATTTGTTTGCATACTGCTTAGGGAGGATTCATCTTTCTCATCACTCTTTTCATTCTGTATTATTTTGAGGCTGGCTTTCTGGGGACTAACAAATCCCTGACAGCCTGAGGTTAGACACTAATGCCCTACTTGCAGTCTCCCAAGCTATGTGGGTTTTTAGCTGGCCCTCAGATACATACTGTGCTGCAGCTAGAGTTTGAATGTCCTTTTGAGACCATGCTTTGGTTTTCTGCTTGAAGAAAGAAGTATTACCCAGCTGAGAAAACAGGGGCTGTGAACACTCAGGCCTTCCTGAACCCACCTCGCCTCCGAGGAGGATAGCACAAAACTCATCTATGCCATGTTTCTTACCAGCTTGGAACAAAGTTATTGTATGGCTTTTTGAAGCTTCAGAGAATCTTGGATGAAAATTCACATTGTCTTGTGCAAATTCTCAGGTTTTAGGGCATACTGTCTTGGACACATTTTGCGTAAACAATCTGCAGTTCAGACCATCAACTGCACTAAGGGTTTCATCACAGGAAGAAGTGAAATAACACATCATATCTTTAGGGACTGACACAGACAAAACAAGGCCCTTGAGTCACAGGCTAGCACGAATGTGACTGTGTGCAGGGGTGTAGTCCTGGTAACTACTGCATGTACTCAAACCTAACTACACACCTGTTTAGTGCGTACTTTGGTGAGTGAGGACTTCCTCCTTGATCTGATAAATGTAAGGCTGAATGTCTGTCATAAGTCATGATATATGGGACTACCTGAAGCAGGGTTTTTGTTTTGTTTTGTTTTGTTTTTCATGGAGCATCTTGTATATTCCGTATAAAAAAGACATTTTGTTTCCTCTAAGTGTTTAGAATTACACAGTAAAATATAGTCTTATCACTGTAAAGTGGCATTGGACAAAGAATATTCAAATTTTCAATGAACTCATGAAAATTTTACTTCATAGATACCAAAAAAATGAAAGAATGTTTCCAATAATTCCTGTCCTGTCGTTTTCCCCTATGCTATAATCAATAATTTTGTTTCTAGCATGTTTTTTTACCCTATTTGTTCCCACTACTGAGCAAGTTTTTTCCCATGAACTTCAAAAATGTGAACTCATATTTTTACTACAGCAGTTTTCAAATAATTTTAGGCTTTTCAAGTGGTTTCCCATGACAGGAAATAATGTATATTAACTTTTAAACCTGAAATTATGATGCTGGGTGGAGTTGAGTGGGACTGGAGTTTTTTTCATGAAACTGTGCTTTTTTTCCTTTTTTTTTTTTTTGATATGACAACAAGTTTTAGTCCTAGCTACGTTAATGGAATATTTGAGATCAATGGAGTTTTTCAGAGGTCAGAAACACTGGACAGCTTTTCACCTCCCATCTCATCAACTTCAGGCCTGAAGTACACAAAGTCTGCTAGCTGGCTGCATCTTGTCCAAAGCAAGCAGTATCTATAACAGGAGTGTCTGGTGGAGAGAACACAGTTTTTCTCTCTATTGGACCACCAAGCGAACAGTGACTAGTTGCCAGCAGCAGGTCAGTTGGCAGTTTTGCTTGTGGTGTAAAGGGTGAATTGGAACAGGTAGCACTTTAGTTCATCTGGGATAGTTTGAACTTTCTTGAAGCATTTAAGCTTTTTACATGAATGTTTGTTTGCTGAGATTTAGGCAGTTTGTCAGGAGGCAGCTGAAGAGCATGTGCGGTGCCTGTGACTGAATTTTGGATGTCTGTGGCATTCTCATTGTGGCTACTGGGAATATTTTGCCTGAACAACAAAGCCTCCATCTCCCATGGAAATGTCCCTCTTAGAGTTAGCTATGGGCAGTTCCTGTTTGTTTAACTAAAGTTTGCCCTGAAAGTGGTCTGCAGGCACGGCAGGATAATGCACTCAGAATATCTTATTTTTCTTTTTTTTCCCTTTTTTCTTTTTCTTTTTCTTTTTCTTTTTCTTTTTCTCTTTTTCTTTTTCTTTTTCTTTTTCTCTTTCTTTTTGTTTTTGTTTTTCTTTTTCTTTTTCTTTTTCTTTTATTTTTCTCTTCTTGTTCCTTAAATAACAGTAATGACAACTTGTTCCCTTTGTTTGTTTTTAAGTGAATGTACCAAGCCCACGACTGGGGTATTGGAGACTGATATTCTGAATCTATTCAGTAAGTGGGTCAGTAATAATATTTGGTATTCTCATGTTGTGATTAGTGGATAAACAAGTTTACATGTACAATCCTGCCAGTACGTCTCAGCCCTAACCTAGACTTCTTGAAGCATTCAAGCTGAAGTGCTTGGATTTGCTAGCCTTAATATTCCTGGATTCTTTACCAATACTTAAATAAATAATACTTCTGTAATGGCTGGAGGTTTGATATAAATTGTTGCTCACTGTAAAATTGCTACTGCCAACTCGCATCTCATTTCCGTACTTCACTGTCATCATATATCAGCAACCTGAGTTTGCTGGGAACTGTTGAACTGGATTGGGGACCCATGTCTGACTCATGGTCTATACTCAAAATGGGAATTTATGTAGCTTTACACAGAGCGATGATTTCACTCATGAGTGGCTTGGCATTTGGTCTGGCTGGCACACAGGGTATGTATTCAGCATTTGCAGAGGTGGCCCCAACATGGCCTTGTTGCTTCATGAGCGCCAAGGACAGCTGTCACACACAGTAGTGTCATGGTTATCGTATAGCTATGGAGACCCTCTTTCTCCATTGGAAACCCTAGATAGCTCAATGTTTAGCTTAACTCATTTATGGTATCTTAAAGAGCCTAGCTGTTTAAAAATGCCATTCTTTTATGGGCTATCATAGACGTAACGAAAGGTACTATCTTCATTCTCATGATTCACATAAAGAACTGGAGCACATCAAAATATGAGTGGAATTTCCCATAAAGAGATATTTTACTATTTACTATTTGCTTTCCTTAGAGGAGGGAAACACGCAGCATTTCTATTTCATTAAATCAGAGCTTTTAGAAATAGTGAGAAGTTTCACTCATTTGAATTATTAGTACAGTGATTTAATGAATGAATTAAGGATATGTTTAAATGTTATGAATTGATATGACTTAAGGTACAATTCTGTCCTTGAATAAACATGCAGGTATGAAGTTCCCATTTTGAAAGGAAAGGAGCACATGACTGGGCAGCAGTTGTGTTGGGCTTGTAAATAAATCTCGGTCCCATAACACGTGACTGTAAGCATCCTTTGGGGAAGTATTCCTGTTGCCTCATAGCTAAAGAAGTGTGTTATGACCTGTTGCCTCATAGATAAATAGGTGGGTTATGGATGCTGGACATGGTTTCTGAGTGCACACCTAATCTTGTATTCCCCTGGAGGTTGTCCTCAAGCTCAGGTTTGCCTGCGAGCCAGGTGTGAGCTCGACATGTGCTTGCAGTGCCTGAGCATGTCCCTTAGGTGAATGTGTGGGCAGGGACACTGGCTTTGCCAGCCCACCTGCTGCCTGGAAGGTGGCCTTGTGGGCTGTGTCTGGGAGGCAGACCATGCTCCTGAGATGTTTTGTTCGGACAGAGAAAGCAGTAGTGAGTAGGTTTAGTTCTTCTTCTAACTTCAGTGAGTGAAAATGGGATTGGACCAAGGTGTCGAGCTAAAAAATAAACCTGAACACATGCTGAAGGCTTGCACAGTCTTGAGATTGAAAGCAAAACGGTTTTCACTTGTCCTCCCCACTTCTCCCTTTTCTCCTTTCTCTTTTTTTTTCTCATATTTTTGAGGAAAAAGGAGAAAAAAAAAGAGGGCTGCAGTTTATTTAAAATTCTTTGTGGAAAAAAGTATTAAAATGAGACGGTATTGAGAAGTGGTATCAGGGTTTTTTTTTTTTTTTTGAAAATGAACCTTTTCCTGGAGAAAAAAAATGTTATAGGGCAGATTTTTATCTTAAAATACTTTTAGCTAGGAGCTGTCTACTCCTTTTCCAGACATATTTTCTCATCGTGAACACTACATTTAATCTGTAGGATGACTGTAAGTTTCCAGACTGCAACGCTGGCAGTCCTTATACAAACCCTATTCAACCCTCCTTACAGTTTGCTTCTGAGTTTTTATTTATGTCGTGTATCAAGCTGCTGTAGTAAAGTGTTAATTTAAGAAAAAGCATTCAGCATCTTGGTGAAGAAAATTTATATATATACAGAAGTTATAATTTATGTGGTCACTGAAAGCAGGAGGAGTTGGCTTCTGATTTTGCTTTCTAGTAGGTATTTAAAAGGGAAGGATAAAGTTTTAAGTATGTGTGGAATACTTTTGTGGAATATCCTTTGCTTTTTTATATGTGTCTACTGGCACAAGGAAAACAGGACAAATAACACTGAAATATTATCCAAAATTTGCTGGAGGTGGAATTTACCTCTTATAAAAGTATTCCATTTTTCTTGATAATATTTCTCAAAGCGGAATGTACCAAAGCCAGACTGCACAGAACAGAGCATAAAAGAGCATTCTTAGGCACAAAAGGGTACCTTTTTAGAATCAAAAGTACAAAGTCATCTTTTTTTCATTTTGTGACGGTCTTCTTTTCATTTCTGGTCATGTAGTTTCAATTTAAGTTTCAGGTTTAATAAAAAATGAAAATCTTAAAGCAAGTGAAGTAGAAACTAGTGCAGCTAAAGCAGTAATACTGCACCGAAGACTTGAAACAACAGTTGCAAGCCTTACATTTTCAGTGCAAGTATTATAAATTGGCCCTTATTAGGCTTGTCCAAACTATTTATCAAATCAATGTTCTGTTCAGAAAGCCTAGTCTGGCCTTTGGTATGTAAAATATCAGAAAGCTGTAGCTTTAGTTTTTATTGCGAATATTTGATTCCATTTTAGTCAGACTGTATCTCTCCAAATGTGACTGTTAGCAAATCAGGAGAAATATTATTGTGCCAAGAATGTTTCCAGCACAGCATTCCTTATTTTATCTTAAAGCTTAGCTATCTAAATTGCTGGATGGTTGCAAAATGTGAAAAAAAAGACAACAAACACAACAAAACCGCTACACTGCCTGCCACTGTTGGATGTCGATAGAGGAGAGTTTAGGCTAAGATTGCTTTGCTGTTTTGTTTGAATCCAGAATGCAGCAATAAAAATAAATAGTGAAAGAGTCAGCCAGCCCTTGTCACAAAGGAAGTCTTTTTTTTTACTGCTGCATCAGGCTAAATGTCTGTGCTGACATCCTTTCCAACCCAAGAGGCTAATAATCTCTGCATCTTTGAAAACTGAAACTTTGAGCATTTGTTATGTTTCCTATCACTAAAGGCTACTGATATTTATATGCTTTGTTAGTACAGACATGATCAGTTCTGTGGAATATGCATTGACTTAGGTCAAATATCATAGAAAATTTTCATGTTATGAGTAGTTTGTGCCATAGAAATGAAACTGTGCTCTGAATAAAAAGATCGAACTACAAATGAAGGCCATTTGACTTTTATCCTATCATTACCAGTTAGCAAAAGGGTATAGCAGTGGGAAAGAAACATGGAGGTAGAAAAAAACCTGTTTCATTGTTAGGACAATTCAGTAAAGTGCTCAGCTGAATGGGTAGCTTTAAACAGCTTGAGGCACTGTGTATTTCTAAATTTAAGGAGAAGTAAGTATAAGTAGATATTCTGGCATAATGGAGAGGCTGTAAGGGAAACCTGTAGAGAAACAGTGAGAGATATTTGGATTGTCTGTCTGTACTAGGTCTGCTTGTTCAAATCTATGTGATTTCAGAAAAGCCTTCTCTGTACCATAGGAACAGCTAAGTCTATGTGGAAAGCCCTCAGGGGAACATTTGCTTCAAACAATAAACTTTAACCACTTTTTAAGTAGTTCTAACAAAGTGGTAAATGTTTCTGAACTGTTCAGTGGCATATTCCATCTATAATAAAATAACTAAATAAACTATGAAGTGTATTTTATGCATAAATACATAACAAGCCTGTGTCACACACAGTAATCTCTTTGAAAGCAAGTGAAGTCTGCTTCAGCGTATTGGGATTGGGAAAGGTACTTTTATTCTTACTGAAATATATAGCAAACCAAGAAATACCAGATGAGCAAAAGCAAAATCTTTGCAGGAGATTTATCTATCCTTTTGGCAAGCTGCTTACTTTTTCGTGAGAGAATCTGGGTTAGATCTCCCTGTGGATCCCCAAAGTTGCTGTAAATTCAATTGTATTAAATGTAACTAGAGAGGGTGTTTACACCCCTGATAAGTTTGTGTCGTCGTTTTAAAGATAAACTTCTACTTGGCTGTAATAAACTTCTCTCTATATGAAATTCAAGGGTTAGCCAGTAGAGTTGAGGTTGATTTTTTGAGTTTTTTTATTTTAATTTTTTTTTGAAGCTTAGTGTTTTAGGTGCCATACTGTTGGAAGTAAGACATAAAATTAGCTAAGTTCCAAGTCAATCTTGTGCTGTTTGTAAGGCTAATTCTGTTTTCAGAATTTCCTTGGTATTACAGTTTCCTATCACCTTTAGTGTTATTCCAGGAAGTCATCTGTTCCTAGCCCTCATGTGCAACAGAATTTGGTTCTGGATGCTGCAGCTGCCTACTGGTGCCACCTCCTAGTTGAAAGCCTTCACTGTTGCGTTCTGAAGCTTAGCTCAGCTAAGGCTAATTTCACTTCTCCCTTCCAGACACTGGGCTCCTCTGGGTAATTCAGAAAGTACCTGTCCAAACAGCTACAACACTGCAATCTCCTTGGCTCTGTGTATTACTGTCCATTCCCATGCACCCGCTCTTGTCTTGTTATACAACTCAGGCTATATTTGTCTTAGAATAACCTCTAGTTGCCTTTCCAGTCCTGATGCTAAGTCATAGTGGTGCAACCAACGCACTGGCCAATGGACTGTGCTAAAAAACATCAAACCCTGTGTCAGCCCTGTTTGTTAGCTAATACTGTCCAAGTGAGCTAATTTAAAGTAAACTCATGCATCTTCATGCTCAGTTGCTGTGCCAGAAGAATTTTTTCCAGCAAGCTTCTGGGATGTAAAAGACCGTGTACCTGGAGAGGAGAGGATAAAATCTCACTAAGCTAGCCATTAATGTAATTCAAAATTACAGTTGGGCATACATAACTGCAAAATTAGTTTCTCCCATTGTCTGATTATAGGCAAATAATGCCTCATTTCAGCTGGCTGTTTACAGGTGTTAAAACCAAACAGTCTTTTCACCATGTCACATACTGGACTCTTGCTTGAACCTGCTGGCTTCTTTATTAATACTTAAGCCAGGGAAAGAAATAAAGTATAGGGGGAGTTCTACCATTAGATGATTCCAAAAGTTTAAACAAAAACATACTTAAAAAGAAAAAAAAGCTTTCTCTCTCTCTCTCTTTTTTTTTTTTTTTTTTTTATAAATAGAAATACATTTAACCAA
>VXAL01017819.1:121178-139035 GCA_013399475.1 Chauna torquata | reverse complement strand
ACCATTTAATAAATTCAAAAAATTAAAAAAAAAAAAACTTAAAAAAAAAAAAAAACTTTCTCTCTCTCTCTTTTTTTTTTTTTTTTTTTTAGAAATAGAAATCCATTATAACAAGTGAAATGAGTCTGTCTTGTTCCAGTGATGCACAGCATTGCACAGTGCTTGTCATCCTTCCAACACCTTGCAGACTTAGAGTCCCCTCTGCTCTCAGGCTGTTTGTCACCAGTGTGACGCCATTCACTTGGGAAGAGTTCAGCTTGCTTAGCAGGGTTCCATGATAACCAAAACAAAGTTGTGAGCTGGTTAATCAGCACAGAGGTACCAAGTAAGCCCTACCACCTTTCATTCTTGGTCATCGTTTCAAATCAGATCAGAGCCCATCTTGATCTGAATTATTCCTGTTCTAGATAACGAGGGAATTTGAATCTGTGTGTGAGAGGCTGCACTTGGGTCCCAATAGCTGTCAGTATTCCTATAAGCCTCCTTCTGACAATCCACTTCTGCCTAGACTCATCCTACTAATTTGAGATGCTTATGAGTCATCTTCATTATTTACACTTGTGTGAGGGGCACAGAGGGGCCCTTCAACAAGAATTGGCTGGGTGCACTCATAAGATTTTGCACAATGAGTCCCAGATTTGGCTTTGCTGAATGAGCTTGAGGAATGGCCATGTGGAAGTTTAGTTTCCCTATGGATTAGGATCTCATGCCTCATTGACTTTTGTCTGTTAGGAGCTGCAAGGTCTCCCTACATCTATCTCATTTGATACTTTGATGTGAGATCATGTTTCATCCTTAATTCCAGTCACAGCAAAAATTATTTTCTCGTTCTTTTTCAGCTGTTATTTTACATAAATATCTAGCCCTAAAGTGTCTTGAATTCTTCCTTTCCTTTGGAAAATTTGGTTGAAACCAGGCAGTAGAGTCAGAAGATATTGCAAAAAGGACAGAAAAGCAGATGATCAGATGCTGTAATCTTACAAATTTATCGTCAAAAATGCTATCATAACTTCTTTTGGCTTCAGTAATGTTTTATTTGCAATGAATTTAGCTCCTCTCAATTAACAACCTAATGTTCATTAGTATTCTGAAGAAGAATATTTTATATATATTCTTTTTATCTTGACAATCCTATTACATTTCTTCTATCAGTTTTGGACTACATCTCTTTGTCTCATAGTTATTCCTCTATGGTAATACCTCAGTGAAATAAAAAAAAGCAGAATTGGGAATAATATTTTGGCTAGACACAACTTCAGATGCTTAGTTTGATAAGAGAGCTTCCTCCTGGGTTTATTTTGGGTATTTTGAAGTGTAGTAATGCCCAAGAGCTTTAAAATGTTTCCATGGTTATATAACACAAAACAAGGCTTCAAACCTGAATTTTGTATTCCACCAAGTCTGGTCATTGTTGATTTTAAAGTATATTAGATCATCCACAAATAGGAGGCTTTCAGAACAACAAGCTGTTTAGAAACAAGTGGCGGACAGTTTTGGAGAACTTCTCTTTTGCCTTGGCATGTTTTTAGGAGAATTCGTATATTGGAGATAATTTACAGCCCTGATGGTACTATTGCAGAGACCTTATGTGATGGAATTTATATCACTTTTCCTTTTAGACATTTAAACCACATGTCATTCTAGAAAAACGAGGACAGAGGTCCAACAAAGAAGTGATTTATTTTCAGTTAAAATACTAGCTACATTAAAACCACATGTTATTAAGTACTGTATGACCAAACCATGCTCAGAATAAGGCTTACGACACCAAAGCTTGCTTAAAAATGTTTTTTTCTTTTCTTTTTTTTTTTAACCCCAAACTTTGGCAGTGCATACATTAACAGACTTTACCTGAGCTGCACAGTACATTGACTATAATTTTTCCCTTGACGAAACAAGTTGTTAAAGTACTAGAGAACAAATTAATTCAGTTCCTTATTATTTTTCTCACATTTCTAGATGATTGAACATTTCTGTCCACTTTAGATGACATTACATCTCTGTGAATTTCTCTCCTGAAGCAGCATAACACAATTAAGATCATTTAAGACTGAAACTTAATTTTTCAAAATGAAACAACTTGTGCTTTGGGCACTTTACCAGCACGAACCATCTGAGTCTCATAATGCTCCTGAGAGATAAATAAAATCTCACTTTACAGAAGCATAAACTAATGCACAGAAGTAATGTACAGGAGTCCAAGACCAGAAGGAAAATCAATAGGACGATTAGAATTAAGGGGCCTCAATTTTGTGTTAAGGGCACAGATTCTGAGGACTAGTTTCTGTCCACATTATGCTACACTTTCCAACCAGATTGCCTCAGACCTGAAAGGCATTTTTTGTGTTAAATTTGCCAGGTGAGTTGTCCAAAACTAGGTGGACATGACCAGTGAAGGGTTCATCCTGTACAAAGGATTTTTGCAGTTGCACCAGGTTTTCGTGCTGGCTCAGTGCATGCATGGCTAATGATGCTAGCACAGGGAGGGTGCCTGGGGGAAAAGGAACTTAGTTGGCTCACCTCTGTGGGACAGAGTAACTCCTGGGGACTGGTTAATGACAAAACCATGTCAAGATACGCTGGTATCTAATGGAGAAGGGAAAGTGTTGTTGCCTTGTTGTTCAGATTCTGTTCAGTGTGCAACTTGCATACCCTAGAAAACGTCCCAGCTTTTTCTAAGAACTGTACAAACATTCACTAATTAACACAATGCCCATGTCTCATAGGTAATCACTGGACAGTTTTAGCCCTAGAAAGGAACTGGCTAGCTAATGTCAAACAATCTTTAAACAAAGCGGAGATCAGAAGCAACAAATTTCTTTGTTTGTATGCTTGAGATCATTCTAATTCAGATGTTACAGTCACATCTTGAAATCATTAATACTTCCTTAAGTTTGTCTGGTATTCTCGTTTGTCTTGAAATTGCCTAGCTCAAGCAGATCCTGAAGTATTGATTCTGCATCAGCAACATGCTAAAATTTGTAGTGGCTTTAGACAAAAAAGAGGTACAAAAGCTTATGTTATGCATCTTTTCTCAGCCTTTGGCTGCCTAATTGAAATATAATATGTTAGACAATATAATATTTTAGACAATAGAAACTACTGAATTAAAGCCGTCTAATTTACTACCTTGTCTTGGATTGAGACTAGTACCAAGAAATGTAGGAGATGGTGCAATGAACCACACAGTGGACAAAAAAGGCCCGTGTGCTAGACTTGATTAGTGTCAAGTCTAAATCATAAGCTATTACACTAAATTTTAGCATAATATGAATGGTGTCCAAAATTATTATTGAACCACCTGCCCAACAAGCCTCTATGCTGTACAGTGTGTGTATATATATATATATATATACTTTTCTTTTTTCTTTTTTACCAGTCTGGCAGGCACATCTATAGCCACAACTGAGCTCACTGCCTAACTGAAGTAAATGGTGTGTAAACTCACAGTCGGAAATACATGGCAGCTATACTCCTGCTGCCTGCTTTGCCTTTCCCGAAGCACTAGAAAGCTGGTCTTACTGCTGCTGCCACCAGCACTGAAAGAATATGGTGAGGCATGAAGTGGCAGCTATTGTTGTGTTAAATTGGTTGAAGAAGTCTTTTTTGGCCTTCTGCCCTTTTGGCAGCAGCAGAAGCAGCAAAGTCGTCTCTCCAGGCACCTGTCCATCTCATCTTCTAGTTCTATCCTTCTGTTCTCTGCTTCACTTTGTGGCCTCTTGTCTTTGAGGTGGCAAAATTTCAGTTTTGTTTACTCTGCTTGGCAGCATGAGCACATTTGGGCAAACTAAAAGGACTCACAGGCTAGACGGGCAGTCAAAGGTTGTAAGATGATGATGATTATACTAGTGATTGGCGTATGATACTCAGTAAAAAATGTTACTGTCATCTTAGGTGAATTAGGACAATATTGCCCAAATGTTATTGTCTTCCATTGGTTTTGTTTCCTAAAAATAATGCAGCTGGTCTTATGTTTTCCCTGGTTGTAATTTCAATTCTCTTTATGTGGATCTCAGAGCCTTCTTTTTTTTTTTTTCCTTGGGTTATTGCCTGTCTTTTCTTTACATTGAATCATCCAACTGACTTGTCTTCTCCCTTTCTCTAGATGTTTCCAGATGTGTGGCTGAGAGGAAGTACACCCAAGAACAAGCTCGAAAGGAATTTCAACAAGTGTTTATTCCAGAATGCAATGATGATGGCACATATAGTCAGGTTGAAAAATTTTGATCCAGTATCTTGCATGTCTGGAAAATTAGAATGTGTGTGTTTGCAAAGGATGAAGAGAGAAATGTAATGAAATGTAATTTCAAAATGAAATGTAATTTCTGCTAACAATGATGTTAAAAAATAGAAGGAAAATTCATGTTTTGTGCCAGCTGAGTCCTTGTTCTTTTTTTTCAGAGTTGGCCAGCAAAAGAGCCAAACATTACTGTTGTTCATGTGATACACTCCCTATTCTTCTAGGCTGAGGCAGCTGAGTCATTCTTGTAGCCCCCTGAATACTCATCAGATGGTAAAATGTTTGGAATTTCTGATCTATTCCTGATCTAAACCAGAAATCTTGTGACCAGAGTCCATATCTTAAAGCTAATAGCATGAATCATGCAGGATTCTTCCCTATCCTCAGCTGAATTTCTGCACAGGCATATTGTCTGAGGCTAATTTACTTAGGTTAGATCATAGAATTCAGAAGGGGCACAGCTAGATGGTGATATATATTCCAATCAAGGTTGCCTTCTGCTGCCTCTGTGCTGCATTTCAGCCGTGGAGTTGTGCAGAAGACAATCCTTCTTGTTTTGAGTATGGTGAGGGAAGTGATATAGGCCCTCAGGACATGTAATGCAGTTGATTTCTAAGAGGAATTCCAAGAGTTTCCTTTCTGACAGCTTGGGATATGAATAATGCTGGCAGAAGCACTCTGTCCTGCACTTTCAGTGGGTGGAACAATGTGTTCTCTATGCGGAAAAAAACTCGAGATTGCTTGCTTCAGGAATAGTTTATGTGTCCCTTGAGGAACTTCGTTGTGAGGTTTTCGTAACACCTGCGCCTCACTCTCCTGATATAGGGCATAAACAACCGGATATTTCAATGGTTTTCTCTTCCATTGGATTCTGAAGGACCTACCTCACTTTGCTTGAAAGAAGCTCTTCTTTATGCTAAAGAATCATATGTACGATGGAGATTAAGGTCCATTATGGTTTATCATTCTAGGTTTTGCCAATGTAGTTTGCTGGACACACTACTCGTGTCATGAATACTGTGGGATAATAGACATATGTCTGACAGACTGCACATGGTTCGTGTCATTTCTGACAGGTTCAGTGCCACAGTTACACTGGATACTGCTGGTGTGTCACTCCCAATGGTCGTCCTATCAGTGGTACTGCTGTGGCCCACAAAACTCCCCGGTGCCCAGGTAAGATTTGTTCAGCTGGTTGGGTCATGACGTTGTCTTATGAATGGTGGAGTTTAGCTGAGGTATCTCATACGACTTAAGAAAAAAAGATTCTTCACCAGAGGAGTGGTTCAGCACAGGAACAGCTGCTTGTGGAAGGTGTGGACTCTCTATCCTTGGAGATCTGCAAAATTCAACTGCACAAAAGTTGGTCTAGCTTTTAAGCTAGCCCTGCTTGAGTTCTTCTGAGGTCACTGCCAACCTAAATCTTTCCTTAATTCTATGATCCATCTACTTTATTTGCATTATAATCTAGCTACTGAAGGGTTTTTCTGCAGTGGTTATTTGTATGATACTTAATGATTCACTATATGAAACCATGCAACTGACTTGCAGAGGTAGTTCTTTCTTTCTTTATGTTGCAAATCTCATGCTCATAAACTCATTGCAAGAATTCCCGATGGCTTTGCCTTTTTGATATTTTAAGTATTCGGAGTACAGAAAAAAAAAAAAACCAAAACACTCCCAACTAAAAATATTGAGTGTGAATGTCCTGATTTGTGACATAGCCCAGTGAAAGAACTCCCACAGCTAATCTCATGAATGGCCAAGTCCAGAGGAGAAATAAAAATGAAACAAAGCGCTAAGAACATAATGGAATCGTTGTCTGCAGAAATTAATTGGCAAATGAAACTCTTTGCCATGTATACTGCCCTTTGTCTTTCATCAGGACAATTAACAGGTTTACTGTTTTTCAGGAATTTGCTTTTGACCTTATTTCATTTGCATTGATAACAAATATGATAAATCCCCAGTGTATGAACAGTTGCCAGAATTGCTATTCACCGTGCTTGAAGCTGACATAATTGCACCCTTTCATCAGAAATAGCTCTAAAAAATACTCGGGCTGTATGTATTGCATTTCTGCTTGTTCTGTAGCACCATTCTCTGTCAGAGAGTAGAAGGAATAGCTTATAACTTAAAAAAGCTAACCCTGCAATATAAATGAAGCTGAAAAAAAGTGGATTAAGCCCTTTGAGGGAATTCACCTGGCCTGATCTACTTCAATGTTCAAGCATAATACTGATGTTTTTGAAAAGTACATGGAGGAGGGAAAATACCATTAAGAAAGTTTCAACAAAGAGTATAAAAAGTTAATTCCTTGTTTAAGTGATTTGCAGAATCTTCCACACATCTTGCCTATAGGTGAACTTTAGCCAGAAGGAATAATTTTCATACTAATCCATTTGATCCAGTCTGAAAAGTCACTGTGGCATGACAGTGAATAGTGAACAGTAACATAAATATTCAAAAGGCTTAAAATACAGAAAAGCATACATTAGTTTTAGTGTAAGTATAGTTCATAACTTGAGCACATCTTCAGAAGACAGAGGTTAGGATAGTATTTATGCGTTTCAATGTACTATTTACTAGTGGTGGTTTTGAATGTCCTTAGCCAGGGCTTCTCTGAAAGTGTGCCTTCATTGCTTCCTCTGCAATATCAATATGTGTCAAAAAGCTTTGTAGCTTCCTGTCTTTCACGGACCTCTGTGAAAAAAAGGACTATGCTTATGCTGGAATTTCATGAAGTAATTGTTTGGCAACTGTGTCACAGTGTGGCATTATTTTTGGCTCAAAATTTTGCTGATTTAGTTACTGTACATTCACTTTCTTTTTTTTTTTGGTATTTGGTATTATCAAGGAGAAGCTGCAGTATAGTTCCAGTTTGGTTAATAGATTGACGAGAGAACAGTGAGAACTGTCCTATACCTACAGGAACCAAACCCCAGTTTCTCTCAAAGGTATTCATGTGCCTAGCAGATAAACTGCCAGACTGCTTCAGCTCATTTTTGGAGGGGTGGGAAGGGAAGTTAGTTTTGGAGAAATGCGAAGTATTCAACTTCAAATTAGTAGCTCTGAGATAAATAGACTGCTCCACGGTCCAGGTGGGTATGTAGTCTGATTCTGCTCCATGGAAGATCATGGGCAATTTTTCAGCTGTTATTAGATCCTTTGGGACTGTGTGCAGATTTCCTGCCCTGCTTGTGTCACTGCTCTTATGTTTCACTACTCACCACTTCTCCTTTGTCCCTCAGGAAAGAAGTCCAGCTACAGCAGAGTTCAGAAATAGGTTTGAGGTGCTAGGGGATTTTTCAGTAGTGGTGGCTAAGAGCTCAGTCTTGAAGAGTCTGGAGAAACCACCTCATTCAGCAGAGAAGGCAGCTACAGATGTTCCAGAAAGTTATGTGGTATAATAAGGCAAAAATTTGCTCTTATATTGTAGACTGAAAGCCTCAAACACAACTGCACCCCTCTCTTATTTCCCAATATATGTTCAAAATTGCCATCTGTTTAGGATAACAATTTTTTTTTTTCCCAGAAGGATGGTTGATGTTTTCCAGATCACCATTGATTCCCTTTTATACTTTCTCTTTAGTTCCACCGTGCACAGGAATTATGGTCAAAATATTAGTGGGTATACTGAAGTCCAGTAGATGTAATCATGTCTTAACTAGTGTTTCAGGGATGTCGTTACTTCCAACACTGTTGTCCCTACTCAGCCTAATTGTGTGATTGCTAGCCTCTTTGCAGGCATTGTCTTGCTGTTTCTTGATACTGCCGGCAGATCTCTTGTAGCAGTGGTATCCTGACAGCATGTTTATGTATTTTCACTTGCTTCTGTGTATTCTGCAGGCATGATGCTATAGCTATTTCAAAGACTTTTATGCATATTTCTCAGTTTGAATGTGTCAGACTTTTTTCTCTCAGGATCACTTTTGTGATCTTTTCCCTTTAGAGTAGGATGCGCACAGACAATCAAGATGACAGGTAGAGTCAATTGTGAACATATGTTTGGAAGGATTTTCTCACAGGAAATGTGATGCTGTACAATGTGTGAAAATTTCTCTTTTTAATGAAAATGTTCAGTGTATTTTTTCAATTCCAGGTTAGTTCTGCTGTAACTTCAGTATACATATATAAATAACTGTGCTGTTCTTAAATTATGGGATAATATCTTGCATTTCATTTTCTTCCAGTAGAAGCACCTTTGGCTTTGGTGAATATCCAGATATAGGAAAGAAGAGCGTGGTAGCCTGGAAGAACTTGGGTTTTAATAGAGGAAATGCTGAGCAGAATTTAGGACATCTGTTAGGAGTTTGGTTTCTCAGTTCCATTCCCTGTCCATGATTGTGATACTGGATAGGTCAAACAGTCATTGTCTAAGTTTATTTAACTGTTAATATTGATTAGCTTCATAAAAGCTATCTCAGGTCTTGGGGCAGAAAAATATTGCATGCATATTTTTTATGTATTTACAGTAACTGTGTAAGCAATTTTGTGCTCATTCCACTGTTCCAGCTGCTCTTATTGATGCTGGTTTTTTGCTAGAGACAAAATGTATGGAAGGGTGGAGGTTATAAGCAGCATTACAAAGGCAGGACTCTCCAACTGATTTATGTAAAACCTTCACTTTAACTACTACATCTCTAAGTGAAAGAGGGACTCTTCTTCCATCTTTCCAGTTATTCCCACACCAACACTTGGTACTGCTAAAAAATACGTGATAAATCTCAGAGTGCCATTCCACTCCATGGAAATAATCTCCACTGCTGCAGGAACAGTGGTGAGGAGAGTAAATCAAACACATTCCCATGACAGCATTAAAAAGAAAGCTACTTAAAAATGATGAATATCCCCCAGTCCTTTCACTAAAGAACACCAGGCATAAAAAAGACATTTTTACAACTCCCCATCTCTGTTATCAACACTGCAGGGAACTGCAGAAATTTCATAAGCACAGAGTCCTGGGAAATGGGGCAGAAATTGAGATTCAGGTGTTAAATTATCATTGGAAAATGCAGTGTTTTCCTACTGTGGGGTTTTTATGCTGTATTAACTTCTGGGCTTCTGCCAGTGGGAATACAGAGGTACGACCACATGTTTTATTGTCCCATGAGGTAGTTTTTTTACCTCACATTTAAAATGCTCTTATCTTCTTTTAAGGCCAAAATCAAGTATCTTTAAGAATGCAGAATTCTCCTTGTCTGTATAATAGTATCATCAGATAATATGATGAAAATGAATATATTTGGGAAGGCAATGAACTTTTTAGTTTATATTGTATTGCTTTTGTTATCTGGGAAAATTATCCATCCTTGAGTTATCTAGTTCTTCTGTCCCCATATGTAGTACTTTCCCTATACATACACAGTTAGACACACAGGTATGCAAAATATAGAGCAGCATGAGAAACCTCCTTTCCAGTTCCCTGATATTTGCATTAAGTGATTACATATCAAGTATTCTTTAGCAGGAGATGAGAAATCATTGTGTAAACTAAATAACAATAGTCACTTGCTTTCTCTTTTTCTCTTTTAAAGCCCAGACACATATGATGAGAAGTATAGAAAATGTATATGCTAAAAATCACAAACCGCAACACTCTCATCACATTCCCTGGAAGATTTATGGTGCCTCAGAAGTTGTATGACTGAACTGGGCTGAATTGTGGGTTTTGCAGTAAACTAAGGCGTGAATATTTCTGCAATTTCTTCTTTTTTAAAGATTTATCACAATCATTAATGGATCAGTGTCTGAGCAAGTGGAGGGGATAAGCATGCACAAGCTAGAATGGTACTCGATTCTTCTTGATAAAATAATGCTGCTGAATCTAATATGCCTCCTTGCCCTCTGCCCTTCCATAAATGTATTTGTGTGGTGATTTGGTTGTTTACAATGCACTGAAAACTTGGAAGCTGATTGTATTGCCTTTTGCAAAAGTTATATGTCGCTATTTCTATTTCTTGCCTGGCTGAAAATGTGAACGTTTGTTGTGAGTATTGAAGACACAATTTCATAGAAATTTGCAAATGCAGCTTCCCATCACCATTTAAACTAGCAGTACTTCTAGCTCAAGTATATTCAGAAAAAGGTAGAAAAAATTGATATAAGCTCAATAACCTCTCCACCTCCAACTTAGAACAAACAAAATTTCTGATACATAAATTGAAAATTCCATGTGAAAAAATGTGAAGGGTGCAGATTTCCCTTTTTAGAAAGTTCTATGAATGTTGTTGTTAGTTTCATAAGACTAAAAAAATTAATGTTTGCTCACTGAACATTGTTTTCCTAGCATTCTTCTAACTTCATAGTGGAACTAATTTCTTTATGATGAAGCTAGCCTTTGTGAATGCCACTATCTTCCTCTATCCATCAATTTTTCTTCAAAATTTAGGGTAAATAAAAGAAAAGCATAGGAAAAAAATCAAATCTGGTGCTGAATGTACATAGAGATAGACAACACTGTTCTCAAACTGAGGCTTTACTTGCCACTTTTTGTAGTGCACAGGGGCTATCAGTGGGGGTTCATCACCCCTCCTGCCCACCGGCCATGCCGAGACCTCATTTGTCCTCACAAGTTGTTACAAATCACTTTAGTGTGGATGAGAGTGAGATATAAAATCTCTGTATTTGCAATAGAATTTATAATTATACTCCTGTGTGTCAAAATTAAATCGAGAAACTACAGAGTTAATTGCAACTGGATGAAATCTCAGGAAAGGTGGATCACTGGTCTTTAATGCAATTAGAAAAACCTGTAATTTTGTACACAGTACTTCCTAAAACTAGAACATCTTATTTGAGTTCAAGCTGGACCTCTTAGCAAATTCAAGCCAAGTGCCCGAAAGCTCGGATCTTCAGGCTTCAGCTTGCGTAAAGGCAAGCATCTGCCTCCTCTTCAGAGTGAACAACAGGGATTAGTATGGCAGTATATTTATATCAAGCTGTCCCAAACACTCTTGGATATACTTCCTATGATGATAATGGCTTTTTTTTCCTGTCTAAATTAATACTGATGCATTGCTAAGTATATTGAATTTCTGGTAATTCAAACATGATACAATAAAAACACATCACCACGCAAAAATGAAACAAGTCCAAACTGGGCTATTTTTGATATGTATGTATAACAGGTGCATTGGAAGCTGAATCTTTCAGAAGGTAGTGCCAGCTTGGCTGTATCGTTGTGTGTTCTTTTGTGGAGGCTTTCCAATAGACATGACAGATCTGTGACGTTAGCTGCCTTTCCTCTGGCAGACACCTCTGTCTAAACTTCATGCTGAAGTAGCCTTCTGTTCAGCATGGTAAACAAGGCCTTTGATTTAGTGAGTTTTCTTATTTAAAATGTTCTTTTGGAACAGATTTATTGTGCTGCAAGGTTATTTTTTGTTTGTTTAATCCCCAGTGAATTTTGTTCCACTAATGCAAACAAATTATTTCACGCACTTCTGAGTATCTGTAAGATATTTTTTTCCATTAATCCGGGAATATATAAGGAGAGTTGATGTGGTAAGAACTGATATATATTATGCATTTTAACTTTTGATCACTATATTTGACTCTTCTGAAGGAAAAAAAAACACATTTTAAAGTTTTTTTTAATGCATCAGAGATGGACATGATGATAAGAAATGACTAGGAGTTAGAATCATACAAACCGTTGTAATAATGAGACATAAATAAGAAATAAGGTGTTATTTCTATTTTAAACCCTGAGGCCAACAAGCTTACAAAAACTACTAAGTAAACCAGATTCTCTGTTTCTTGATGACTTTAGATCAAGACTGGATGCTGGGTTGGGCTGGCCTTCAGGCTGGTAAAGTAAGCTGTTAAAACTCATCTCCTGAGGACCTCATCACTCCTTTCCCACCACCACTGTCTCCTTTCCCAGGGGCCCCAGCTTTGAGGATGTCTCCTGCAATCAGCCCATGCTCAGGCTCGTAAGGCCTAGTCCTGCCTCCCCAACACATACACTTTTCCACACCAGCATAAGGTTTCTGGAGGGCCTTGCATAAGGTATTCAAAGCAGAAAGGGGCAGCTTTCAATCTGAAGAAGCCCCCAGAGCAGCTGAGGTGCATGGGTAGGACTGGCTGTGTAGGAAGGCTGTTGTCCCACACAAGGAACTGCAGGGGAGTAGTGCTGGGGAGATGCACCTGATGGAGGACCTGGCCTCCCTGGGTTGGTGGGGAAGGGAGACTTTGAGTGTGCAGCACATGAGCATGTTCTTGCAATTATGTTTATGTAGTGTTTAATGTTATCTCTTTGTCAGGTCCTGCAGTGGCCAAGAAGTAACGTCTGACAATAAATCGATGATACACAAATGCAGAAGTCAGGGAAAGCTAAAATCCTTGGTTTGCAAAGGAAGAATTTCCTGATATTTATTGCTGTAATAAACAAAGATGAATCATTAAAGCTGAATTGTGTTTCTTAGAAAATGTATTAAAAATGAAAGTAATAGCTTTCTGGTTAATTCCTTTCTCCAATTGCAGGTTCGGTGAGTGAGAAACTGCCGCAAAGAGAAGGTGCAGGAAAAACAGGTAAATATCTTAGATGGCCCTTAGATAGAAACTAAAATATGTGTTATGTTTTAGTATACTGTGTATACTGTGGGATACACCACCTTGATTTTCTGTAGGTTTAAATTGTCAATGAATATGCATCGTGTATTATATTTGCATACATAATACCTATACATGCATACATGGTATTAATTTTATGTCTGCAATGTAGTTATTTAGTAAACTTATGAGTATAAATGTATACGTATGTATGCATGTATTTCCCTATATATGCATTGACATATTTTTCTAGTCTTAGCCCTACAGACTTTGCTGTTCTATGCTGTTTGGAAAATAACTTTCCTTCCCACAGCTATACTCAGAGTTATTTTCCCATAACTGTTTTCTTGCCCTGGAGGACAGATTATTTTGTCTGTTTGATAAAGCCAGCATTCTGCAGTCCCAAGATCTCGGAACTGGAGTCCTCGCTTTATGTCCTTAGCAACCAGTTCTTGAGTCATCTTGGACTCAGCACTTTGTTCTATATTGTGATTAATTCAATTGACGGCTTACATTCATGGCCAGATAATTGTTGTTCTTAGAGATAGATCACAGTGTATATCTTGTTGGCAGGACAAAATCTGATGCTACTCCAACATAGCTGGTAGATTTAAATGAGGTAGATATCTATTCTTTAAACAAAATTAGAGCTCATGCTCTCCAAACACTTAAAAGAATTTTATATTCAGCTGAAAAATAACATACTAAATGTTGCCGTCAGTTACAATGGAATAAATTAATTTTAAAGAAGTTACTCATATGCATGCTAATGTTAATGACTATCCAGTTTAGTCCACTGTAAATGTAACTAAGTTTTACAGTAACTTTTGCAGCCTTGTAATCTACCCAACATTTAAATAAACTATTGTGCTGTTAGGTTAAGAAAATCAGTACTTCTTTAAAGGCTAATAATAACAAGGTACTTGAATCAGCAGTGGAAAACTGTTCCTTCATATATTTCCAGACAGACTGTGGTTTCCACTAACCTGAAGTTGCCCATTACATTCTGGGAAAATTTGCTTTGGGTCAGGACTTTCGTTTTCAGCTTTGAACGATATGAACTATCCCATATATAAAACTTGTCTGTGTCTTGGAATCCTTTGGTTTTTGTTTGTGACTGTGAGGGCTGAGTTGCTGAAGCCTGAATGAACACTCATAGAACAAGAAGCTTAAATGAAGACAATTTATCATGTCTCCCTTTGCATCATATATATTTGTGTCTAAAATGACACAGTTGCATTTTACTCACACCTTGTTTTTGTTCTCCAGCCGGAGCCTGCAGCACAAAGGGCCGATGTCCTGGTTCCCAGGTGGTTCCTGGCTCTTCTTAGATACTGCTAACTTCTTCTCCCCACCCTTCCAACCAGTCACTGCCTTATGCTTTAAATGAAATAACATTGTCAGAGACGTCACAACCTCTTTAGGACCATCATAGAGTAATGAACTGGATCCGCTATCTGAGTTAAAGCTCTGTGCTCTTGCGTCATAGTCGATGTAGTAAAAATATTTTATAGTTCATCTTGACAGGGCATAGCAGTAGTTTTTGCAATAACCATAAATTTAGCATGCTCCCCCTCCTGCCCATCTTCCTTCTGCATGTTCCTGTGGACTAAGCGGAGGTACCCAGGTTAGGATACTGATATTGTAACCCAGCAAGTTTAGGAAAGTTCACAAAGTTCTTGCTGCTACAGAAGATGTGCCCCAGACTTGTGTGGTCTTGATGATTATGCTCAAGAGACAGCATAGACTTAGCCTGAGACAGTCTCTTCTTCCAAGGTGCCCCACGCAGACTCAGAGAGGGTGACCTAGAGGGCCAAATCTGTTTGAGTTGTCCAGCTCACTTTCTTTAGGTATTCAAATACTGAATGAAAATTTACAGCTGCAGATTTTGGAGGTCAGGAGCACTGTTTTGCATGTTTGCAAATTTGCACATTAACCCAAACAGGAGCAGAGCTTAAAGGATCCTTCCTAATGTATCTTTCCCCTGTGCCGCAGTTCCCTCCTCTAGCCAGAGAAAATATTGAGACTATCTGGAAAGCACAAGCATTAGGGATGGGATCACATCCCTTTTTGCTGATTCTTAGCTGATTGCAAGGACCAAGTTCTTATTAAATGAACTGTGATAACAGAATGGTTTGTTTACATGTATGTACATATGTAGTGGTATGCAGGTGCCAGCCAGGAAGTCCTATGAAGTCAACATATGAAGTATCTAATTAAAATGAAGATCCACTGCTCTGCAGTAATGGAAGTGTATTGGATTTTGTTTTGAACAAGGAAGTTTTTTACGTTCTTCTTCATTCTTAACACAAAAGGTTTTCATGAAAAGAGAAGATGCCTTCAGAGAGCACAAGTGGAAAATTGATGTGATAGTCCTCCTTCAGATTAAGGGTAGTTCAGGAGCTGTTGTAGCTCCTCCATTCAGGAATGAAGTTAGATTATACAGATATCCCATATCAAATGTTTGATTTGATGGGGACCAAACAAAAACTTCTTTCTTTCTTTTTTGTTGGGAGGACCTGAGGCCAGTTTTGTGACTCAGTCATTAAGTATCTGAATGTTTTTTTTAAGTATATATTTATATTGATAAACTGTGTCTTAAATGCTGCTTAATAAATGCTGTTTAAATGAACAGAGTTCTTTGCCAAGAGGATGATTTCGATTGGGCTGATAGTTGTTAAAGTTCTAGCATTATATCTGAATTTCAGGTAATAACATAAGATCAAATGCATCACAAACTGAAACTGTATACAGAAAGATTATTATAGAAAAGTGTCACTTAAACCCCAAACTGTGTTTGTGGCTGGGCTCTTGGTAATATTTACTCACCGAAAGCTATCCTCTAAAAATCTGGAGGTTTTTGAATCACTGGTGGCCTGTCTGAATTTAGTTAATGATCTTATTCCACCACCCAGAGGACACCACAAAAATGCCAGCAAAACTAATGGGAAGTGACTATTATGCTATTTGAGCAAAGTATCCTATCCTTGCATGGACATGAAGAATGAACGTTCTTAAAAGAAGTCTCCTTATGCATTGGTTAAAACATTTTGAAATGAAAATAAGTTTCTATTGCTGCTGCCTTGCTTTTGTGAAAAGCATGGAGGTTAGTGTTCCATAGTATTTGCTGTGAACTAGCCTGTGGCCTCCAAAGGGGAAGGTCAGAGTGCTTCCAAATCCTCTACATGCAAAAGAAAGCTTCACAGTTACCTTCGTTTTTATCTTCTGTGAAAATACCAGGAAAACAACCTGGAAACTGTTGGTCTGAGATCCAGCTGTGAAACTGCAAGAAATGCTCATAAAACCCTTGCATATGGAAGATGCTGTTTGCCACGGGTTACCTTGGTCTTGGAGTTAGCTCCATTCTATGGAAAACAGCAACAACTAGATAACATGTACAAGGTCTACTAACTCATATTTACTATGTATCTGAAATAATTTTAAATAAATGTAAGGTAAAGGTGGGTCTTTCTCAGAGATTGCTAACTTAAATCTTTTTCACACTGAAATTTTCTTTTCCAGCACTGCTTCCAGTATATTTTACTGAGACTAAAATTATCCACATGCTCTTATCATTTCTGTAAATTTTCATCCCTCTTGTTTTGCAGTAGTGGTTGATTGTGGATGGATGGAGATGTCTGACTAAAGGACAAGGATAATACAAATGATATTCTGGTTCTTTAATCTATGAATCTTGCTTATAAAATCATCTTGACTGCTAATTAGATTCTGCTGTGCAAAAAGAAACTTTCCTTTCATTTTAAGGTGTCAACGTCTGCAACCACTCATTCATCTCAGACAGCTTTTGCTTTCACAGGGCTTACCCCTTCGATACATTTACCTGATTACTTCTTTAGAAATGCTTATTTGTTCATTTGTTTATTATAATCTATAGGAATCAATATGCATCATTAAAAATGAAGAACTACTGTCTGGGGAGCAACCTGATCACTTCATGCCTCATCAAAGACCCTGCAATCAGTTCATCGGCCATAACCTTAAAAGTCATTCATTTATAACCTGTAGTCTGCAGATGTAATATATCTATGCTGTGCAGTACATGTTAATAATGCTTAAATTATTGTTTGTTTACCGGCCGGGGCTATGTGCAAATCATTAGCATCAGTCACGTATGTACACTTATTTAGCTTACTCTCATAATTGTAGTCTCCTTGCAAATCTTTTCCATTCTGAATTCAGATGATGCCTCAGCTCCCGCGCTGGAGACTCAGCCTCAAGGTGATGAAGAAGGTAAGCATCGACAGGAATTTTAACAGTGCAATATTAAGTTAATGCAATATGGACCGTACACCACAGCATCAAATGCTACCTTAGAACTAGGGCAACTGCTGGGGCTGATCAGACTTCCTGAAATTGCAAGAAATTGAGAGCTTCTGTACCTTTTTCAGGATAAAGACAGAAAACACAATCGAGTCTTACAAACAATGAATTTCATGGGGTAGTTTTGAGGTGACACTTCAGCTATGAACTCTTGACAGTAGCAAATTTATTGCCAATACTAGGGAACAGACAGGTTTTAAACTTCAGCCACAGTGCGGATTAAAACTGTATGACCAAACAAGGAAGTTAAAAGCATAAATTCTGTCCTCAACGTATTTTCTAGCAATGTAAGATTGGTGTTTTGTCAGGCTTATTTGCATCTGGGGAAATTTAGTGCTCTGTACATGGAAAGCTGAAGGTTCATATGCAGTGATAGTCCTGTATTGTGACTATCTTACCACTCGGTGTAAATCTCACAGAATCTGATCTAAAGTTATTACATATTTTAGATCCTTTTTTTTTTTTAATTATTATTTTGTGAAATTTTTATTCTGATTAAATATAATTTTATTCTACAAGTATTTCTTTCAAACTTTTGAATGAATGGGATAAAAAAGGAACTATTCATGCCTTTGTATGAATAAAGATTTTACCTGTTCTTATACAGATCAGTGTACCATTTTCCTTTTTAATATCCACATATCTTTAAAACTGACAACTTAATATTCATCTGCTAGTAACTTTTAAAAAACTGTAACATTTACAAACTTTTTTCTGTTT
>VXAL01017819.1:56647-111960 GCA_013399475.1 Chauna torquata | reverse complement strand
AGTCTGTATTTTAACAAGAGAGGCAAAAAAAAATCATGTAAATCATGTTAGTGAACACATTGGAGTAGATCATATCTAAAGACATAATCTTTCTGGGAAATGAATAAATCTTCCAGTGTAGAGAATCTGGATCTGACTTTGTCTGTGCTGGGCAATTATAAGATAGGCCTTGAAGTGGCTTCCAAACTTTGCAGGCAACTAGACGTCCAAAAGGCTTGACAGTAAGAGCTTCCAGGCTTTCCATTATCATCCCAATAATCTTATGATTAAGAGAAAATATCCATGCTGTATGCAGAGATGCCTTCCCTTTCTTGTCTCCCCGCAGCCAACAACCCTAGAAGCAATGGATACAAACAGTAAGCTTTGCATACTTTTGTCAATATGGTGGAGGCCAACTTCATGATTCCCATGCACTTTCTTCAGCAAGAGGCCTTGGCCAAATATGAGCACATAGAATTAGGCATCTAAACCTACAAAATGGCATCAAAACAATTGTCTTGTTTTTCCTGAAGTATGAAGAATCCAATACTACTCTTGAGGTTAAACCAGTTAAAAAGAAGAAAAAAAAGAAAAAAGAAAAAAAAAGGAGGTACATGCAATGTCAAAGAGCCCTGAGACTCATCTTTTCAAAACTTCTGTAAACTTGTGGTTAGGCTCTTGAACAAGAAGAAACCCTGTCTGGAATATAGATGGTGAAGAAAATTATTCCATCACTCCTAGTACATTCATGGAACTCTGCCACATTTTGCAAGGCTAAGAACTCCCTATGTCTTAATCTGTGAGCTGATAAAAACTCTGGAAAATGCTGACCTTACATTAGAACAAAATTTTAAGTTTCACTCTTAATTTTAATCAAAGCAATCCAGTGTTCTGGCAAGATCGTTCTTGACCAATCATCCATCTTTCCATTGAGTAAAAAATAAAAAAAAAAAGCCCCAAACAGCCATAACAAGATATACTCATGTTAATATCTTATCTGAACGTGCAATTCTGCTGTGTGATCTGGCTGTGTTCTGCACAAAAGAGCTCTGACTGCTGTTAATGGAAATACTACCTATGGAAAGACTGGCAGCCATGTAACATGAATCAGCCCTGATGGTTGGAGTCAAGGTTTCCTAACATCTACATTTCTGATGGGCTAAATTCATTTCTAGATGTTCCCTTGTAGATCAAGTTAACGGCAGTCACAGTGATTTACATTTGGAGGGATTTTTAGTGAGATCATTTATCACGTATATTTGCCAAGCCAAGTAGGTCTGAACAAAATTCCTGAGAAGATTGACAGCTCGTGCTACAGTTCATGAATTGCTTAATTATTTTCAAAATAAATTATTAGCTTTTTCCTTTTATAATGCTTGAAACAATTTGTGAGGCTTCATCAATAATGCTAACATTTTCCATTTGGTACAAAAGCAAGAGAAATTCAAATCCTACAGGGACTTCTGTGGGAGGAGTGGAATTCACCCCCAAACCTGCGTGTTGGCCATGCATCTGCAATGCAGCTATTGCATCAGTCCAAGCCTCCACTGAAGCATCTGCTTTTATGGACTCTTAAGGTCCCAGGTTAATGCCATCATCCATGGATTCTTTCCCCTATCCTACCCTAAATGCAATGCATTGGCTTTTCTATTTGTGACTGATGTAGAGTCTCTTTTCCACGAAAAGCCACACCAAGGGTCATATTTGGCATGAGGGAACTTGTTCCAGCCAAATTGCATTATTAAAGTATGTAAAACTACTTTGAGATCTTTTCATCTGTAAGATGCTGTATATACCCTAAGTATTGTATTACTACTGGCTTGCTTCCCTCTTCACTCCACCCCGTCCATCAGACTCTGTCCTCTCTCATAATAGACTGTTCCAGATAAATGCTAGACACCATGTTTTTCCTGCAGTCCGCACTGCTGAGAAATAACATTAACTATTGTTGCCATAATGCACTAGGTTTCTGTGTTACTGGAGAAGAAGTAGTGGTTGAAGAGACAGACCACTGTTTTTCATTACGCTATTTTTAATACCTGTTTTAGTTTAAGAGCAGCAGGCCAAGTATCTGCATTCAACCACAAATAAAACCATGTTTAAATAAGATTAAGGCTGTAAATTAAATTTCAGATCTTAAATTCTCTTGGTACATTACAAAACACAAGAGGAAAGAGAGGTCTAAGCTAAGTATCCTAAACTCATTGAAAACTCAGCCTTCTCTGGAAAGAATCTGACTTCTTAGGGAGCTTTTTAAAAAGATTTGCATTTTCAGCTAAAAAAATGTATTTTCAAGATGAAAATTCAAACAAACAACAAAAACATACCTTCAAAGAGTTGAATAGTTTTGTCACAAAACTCAAAATTGTGATTTTGAAATGTTCATTTTAATGCCTCGTGGGAGCTGTAATTTTGAAACTTTGTGATTTCCTTTTTTTTTGTGGTGGCTGGGGTCCCCAGGCTGACTACACATGCAGGATATAACAGTCTCCCCTTTTTAAAAAATGCAGAGATACCTCAGAGAAGTTATAGGCATCTTGGATCATGTGGTTCCCTGGGAAGTTCCACACACAAAAAAACCNCTTTTAGTGAATGAAAAGCATCTTTTCAGTTAAAGACCTGGTTTTCCATCAGGCAGTCACAATGAAATTTTTCAACCAACCCTATTACAGTTATAACAAGCTATGAAAAAAGTTATGTTATCACAGCTTGAACAGTGGGTTACCTTGTTCCATTGTTTTCCAGTGAGATCCTGATGCTATTTAAACTTACGATTTTTACTGTCCTTCAGTGAGTAAAGAAAGCTTATCAAAATGGAAGGACTTTTATTGTCCTCTGTTTTGATGACTGCTTAAATGTAGTTTCTGTTGGACTAGAATGCATTATAAATACATGAAGTCCTTAAATCTTTATGTTCTAAACCATTATCAGAATCCATTTGGACATGTCCCTGTATTGCAGCACTCGTTTGGAAACAAAGCCAAGAGGCTTTCTTTCCCTGCCAGCAGCAGTTAGGGGTTCTTGCCTTTTCTGGAAGAGCTGGCGATATTACACAAGCAAACAAGGTGACTGAATAGATGACTTCCTTACTTTTTCCTTGCTCCTCATCAGGCTTCCAGTGGCATTCCTCTTCTGACTGGAGTGGTTTCATTATGTTCATTACTCTGAGTGAAAAGAGGCTTTGTGCCCACTGAAACAAAACCAGCCTGTCCTATGGTCATTTGCTATTAAAACACTGAGCAGTTTAGTTTAAGGAATGAACTGTGGTATGTGTGGCTACTTTAGAAGTCACTGTTTCATCCCTCCTCATTTTTTCACCCTAGGCTCTGTTTGCACCAAGGCAGCCATATAGCTAATACATAGTTAGGTTCCTTTAGCACAGTATCTTCTATAATATTCTGTCCACTGTGATGAACAGAAAGGATTTGTTGTTGTTGTTCAGAAGGCTATTTCTGTGCTTACATGCCTGCTGGTGACCTGTAACACCCTTTAATTATTTCCCAGTGCACCTAGTTAGATTGGTGCAGCAGACTGATTGGTGTTTGGTCTGGGAGCAGAGGAATATAAAGTCAGATTAAAACCACTCGTGGCCCCAGAAGCTGAGATACAGTTTTGGCAAGAAAGTAGAAAATAGTTTAAGGTTGCAAGATCTGTTCAGGTTCAAATTGTAGGTTGAGGGTCTGCAATGCTCCCCCTCAGTCACTCAGCCAAATCTTCAGATCTGTGATGAGGCAAACTCACATTGATATACAGGCTGAGCAGGGTTAATCCTATCTGTTTATGTTTCCCTGTCATTTAGTAAATCCACCCACAGACTCCATTACTGTGGAGACTCCTAACAGAGGCAGGGGTGTGATTAGTTGTAGAGGTTCATGTCCGTCACACTTCATCATCGTGCAGTTCACCCTGCTTTCACAACAGCACTATGCCCAGTTGTTCTGGCTGGCCAGGAGGTGGGGACCCTTTCTGCTTGTTTACTTACATAATTGGTTTGGGGAGAAGATATGTAAGTACCTTCTGCTCTTGGACATTTCCTCTCTGGTTTTCCCAGATCTCTGACTCTGTAGCTAAAGCCATAATTTTGATAACCCTTACTGGCCTGAACAAGGTAAAGAGAGTTGTTATTCTTGTTGCCCTCCTGTTTGGCCAAGTCCTGCCTACTTAAGAGACTTATGATCTTAGTGTTCTTGCAGTTTCTAATCAGGTTTAAAAAAACAATTTAAAATCATTTTTAGGGCATGATTTTTAGTGCCTTTGGGTTGATTCAACAGGGAAGCAGCAAAGCCAAAAATATCAGTATAAATGTCAGTGGTTTGAAAGATCACTTTTCTCCCTTTCCCTACCAACATCCCAAGTATGAAACAGTGACTTCTAATGTAGTCACACATCCTGTAGTTCACACATCCCTTAAACTAAACAGTTCAATATAATAATAGCAAATGACTGTAGGAGGATACGGTTTAGTTTTAGTGGGCATGAAGCCTCTTTTTACTCAGAAAAGTGTACATAGGAGTGACTCCACTGCAGTCAGAAGGACAATGCCACTGGAAGCATGATGAGGAGAGAAGAGAATCAGGTCTGGATTTTTTTTTCTTTTTTTTTTTTTCTAGTTTTCTTTTATTTTTCCTCTGAATTGGGACATTAGTGGTATAGGACTGGTAGTGTTGTTATTTCCTGTCTTGGAAACGCGGTGCCCACTCATTTCTTTAAGTAGCTAGTATGTGGTATATCAGTCTGCTGTATCAGTGATAAAAGGATGGTCCACCCCAATCCTGCCGCTATTGCATAGCTGGAATTCCTCTCGACTTTAATGGATGTGCTGTCAGTGCAAGGGCTCAGATAGTCCACTTGTATTGCCAGCTGAAAGAGTGAACAAAGCTTGATATTCTCTCTTTATTACCTTTCTGTACAACTTTATTCTCTGTAGTTGAGATGATGTATTTTGGCACATTGAAGTCATATTCAGAAGCATTGAATATTCAAGAACAGCTTTATGCATGCTTGAGAAGTCTTTGTTAAAGGTATCGTTATTTTCTTGAAAAAAAAAAATCCTTAATCCTGTTAACAACACCAAGTAGTTTCTCCCAGCATCAGCATGAGTGCAGTTAATTGGATCAGACTTGTGGTGACCTGTCTAGTCCCATGTTTCTAGAGCACACAAGGTTAACAACAGTTAATAATTCTCACCATGCTAGTGCCAAGGAGCCAAACAAGAATGGAAGTTTGTTGTGTTAGTTGTGTATGATTTACTCATCGCATGGGATGTGTAGAAAACCTTGTAAATCTACTGAGGGGAAGATGGTGTGATGAGGAGACATATAGGTGTCTAGTTGTGCAGAGACTCACTATTGCTCTTGTGCCTCTAATCATCAGGGGATGGTGCTTGACTTCAGCTTCATGGATTTCATACAGTAACAAATGTCTAAGAAGGCCTTGTGATGATTATGGTTTGTTGTGTCTGCTGACAGTGCTGCATATATAATATCACAAAACTAATAATAGTGCTAGCCTCAAGGATGTCATGGTGCAGTTACCTTTTCAATATGCTTGTCAAAATGAGCCTGTGTCTCTTCTATATGGAACATCCCTTGCTTAGGATATTTTTTTTTCCCTGTTACAATTGAGTAAGAAAGTTTGCAAGTCAGAATGCTACCTTTAAGCTTAACTTAACTTTTTTCATATCTGCCTTTATTGGAGTTATGCAAATTTTTCATAGTCTTTGTTATCTGTAGCATAATTAATTATCCTCACTGTTGGTTGCACAGACAGAATTTACTGTTCTGTTTCCAGTCCTTTCTTTGCTGTCTGTTTTCTCTTCTGTGAATAGCTGATCTTAACGGTGAATTTTTCAATTTTTGCCCAGGCATCATTCTTCAATCTCAAATGCTGCTGTTTTAGGCTTTTCCTGCAACACAGAATTCTGATCTTTCTATTCTTCCACCTTCTCTTTTTAACTACTGCAGACAAAGGCAAGATTGGACACCATGGGATAAAGGCTGTAGATCATGCTATGAGTTTGCAATCTGTATTCTGAAAATGCAGTGATTCCAAAACCAAGCTGATAGTTCTTAGGAGCAACCACTTCAACAGTGTGACGGATAGGAGAGATACTTTGACTCCTAGATGGAATAAGCATAGAAAAGTGTCATTACCTGTCTGTGTAGGATTTCAGAGACCATTTGAAGGATACCTTATTCAGTTGTGGTATCCATACTGCAGGATACTAAAGGATACCAAACCAGGGGAGCAACCAGGTGTTTGATCCTAAAGCTAGTGGAGTATATGCTTAGCATTAAGGCATTATCCATGATCAAGTATTATCCACAATCAAGTCTGTGAAGTGNTTTTTTTGGGGGGTGGGGGGTGTGTGGAAGGAATCATCTGTGTTTTTCAAATAAAACGCACTGCAAGTGTCATAAAATCAACACTGTTAGTCTGAATGACCAGTGTTATTACATTCTTGGCCTATATTCTGTGCCAATTTTACTTCCTCAGGATGTCACTGGGGAGACTTGAGCAGCCTACAAAGTATTGTATGCAAAAGCCTCTGACGTCAGCTACTGCAGAGAGACAGCTTGGTTTGATTGCTTACATTCGTGGCAGCTAGCCAGCAACGCCGGGGCTCTAACCCTGGCTGTGCTTCTGGGAGGGCTGCTGCAGTCTGGACTGATCAGTGCAAGCAGAGGCAAAGGTTTCAGCAGAAAGATGGTTGAGATCGTGTCTAGTGCAGGTCAGTTAAATACAATCAGGAGCTTTACAGACTTATATAGTATGGCAGGTGGAAATGAAGAAAAATGTGTTGCACTGACCAGTGGAAATAGTAGCATTTCTGTAAATGAAAAGACACAACCTAACTTCTTTCTCTGTTTCAATTTTGCATCTAGACTTCCTGCCTTTTGTTCTGTTTGTTGGTTTCTTTGTTATAGTCGTGTAAATCACACCAGTGGGTTTTCACCCTTTTCCCTTGCAACTGATTGGCAACTTCAAAGATTCCTCCATGTCTTTCTGCAAACTATACCTGCCATTGCAAGGTTTTAATAAATATATGTGTAGAACACAGACAAGCAAAAAGAGGATGCCCATGACTTTGATGTAAAAGAGAGCCTATGCAAAAACTCACCTCTGTGTTATCCCTATGTAAATAAGCCTACACGTATGAGGCAAAATTTCTAGTATGTGTCAGTTACTGTGGGATTGTACTGTAGTTGTTCACAACAGTGGCCCATGGCAAGCCAAGGACAGAGGCTTGTCCACTCCACGTTAGCCTATGTTTGTTCCTCTTAACTGATGAAAACAGTCCCACTAAAGGCCCTTTTGTACTTCATTAATTATGCCAATGGTTGATTGGTTTGGCCCAGAATGCTTTATAACAATAGTTAGATTTAATCAGCGATAGCTCCAGTTGCAAAAGCTTCACAGCCTCCTGGGAGCATCATGCACTGTGCTTCATTTTCATTATATTCAAGCCATCAAGTAACCTTTAACCTTCCCAAAGTAAAAAGAAAGCAAAGCATACAATACATAATATGTAGAAAGAACAACAGAACTGTCTTCACATAAGCTATAATAAAAACGTTTCCTTATTAGGTGACTGAATGCCAACATTGCTGTTTCCTGTGATGCTGGTTATCTGGAAAAGTTAAATATTTAGAATCTGTTTTATTTGAACAGTTCTGCCAGAAACAGTCCTTTGGATTTTCTCTGTTTGTCATAGAGAGCTCCAAAATAAATGAGGTCTGAGGTAGATGTGCATGCGTGTGGGGGGGGGAACAGTTCTGAAAGGGATGGTAATATTTGTGGGAAACATACTAAGCAAACATTTCGAAAAATAACACTTTCTGAAACCTTCTTTTTGCTCTCACACAAAATGAATTGTTGAGAAGTATTTATGCAAGGCTTTTTGCATTGATACAGGTCATTTTTGTGGTAAGTTGAACACTTAAAACTAATCATCTTATGAGCACTTAAAGAAACCATAAGACAATGTTGTAGAGGATTAGGATGGTTAAGGATCATTAGTCACACTTTAAAATTATTTTACTGGTTCAAAAAACCTTTGACTTTGCTACTGTGTGTCATTTAAGAAGTCTTTAAAATTGCTCTGTGTATGCTAGAGACTAACTTTTCTGTTGGTGATCCCTCCAGTACAGTGGAGGAATGTAGTACAGTACAGTACAGTACAGTGGAATGGCTCTGGTTTACAGGACCAGGAATTGTGACCTGGGATTTTCAATATGCTAGGGGGTTTTCTATCCTTCAATAGCATAGGGGTGTTTCACAATCACACTATTTTTAGCATTATATAGACTTCAGAGAACTATTTCTTTTTGAAAACAGATGAAAGTGGGGTGGAATTAACATTTTTATTTTTAATTCACATTCCCCTTATTTTTCTCCAAAGTTTGAAGGTAGAGCCAAGCCAAAGATTTGGCTTTGCTCTTGAAACCAAAGCACAAGCTGAGACTTTTAACCATGGCCATATGAGGGGAAAAAAAAAAGCTACATAAAACTATATTAAAAAGTTTCTGGAGCTGAAAGAAATAGTATTAGAATATTCTTATTGGCTTTTACTCTTCTTTGGCTCATCCTCTTTATTGCATACAAAACTTGGCCAAAATCAGTAAACAGTCTTCTGTCAGAATCCTGTACCTCTCCTGCTATGAATACTGACTTCCTATGTGCTATATAAATAGTGTGATTTAGATATAATGTGCTGAGAGCCAAAGCAAGACCTGTACAGCATTTAATCTAACATGAGCCTTTGGATTTGTGCAGGGTTAAAGCAATGCACTTACCTTTTGAGTAGGGTTCATGTATACACTATTTGTCTAATCTCATGCTGAGGATAAGAGTTAATGCGTTCTGGGAGCAGCGTGACTCAACAGATGATAGCACTTTAAAGAATTTGCTTCTGTTTCTGTTCAAGGACTTTTTATTGCACAACACATTTCCTTTAATTAGAGACTTGAGCAGTAATATGCATACTTGTTTTCCACCTGCTCCCGGCCATCTCTTTGACAAAATGAAGAGCAAATCAGAATAAAAGTGGCCAGGTTTTGATTCATCCGTCATTAACTAGCTTTTAAGGGTGCAAATAAATTCTCAGTATTAGTACAATTTTTAAATGCAGGGATGAAGTAGGTTTGAAGGGTATGTAACTGAGAGCCCCAGGAGTGGAATCGTTCTGCTTGGCCACAGAAGAGGCAGCGGGAATGATAGTAGCATAAACTTTCACTTTATGGCTGTCAGAGTAGCACTCCCTGAAACACTGAGGAAGAAATGAGAATTTCCATTTCAACAGCCTGTTTAATCTCTGTTTAATTTCTGCTCAATATCAGAGATCAAATCCTTACCATTTTGTAATGCCCATCCAGTCTGCTATAAACTAGGCAGAGGCGCATATTATGTCTACCATTTTGTAAGATACACTGACATATGCAGAGGAGAACTACTAAATGCAAAATAATATTCTCTTATTTTTGAATATACTTGCATACTTCTTAAGTGTCCACCTCAGATCACATTGCCATGAAACAGCCAGAAGTCCTCCCATCTCCTACTGCCTTCTGCGACAGTGCCCAGGGTTCATGTCCCTGAGGTCCGTGATTCTTACAGTGAAATCTGAGAATATAATGATCAAAAGTCCCACTATACTTTGCCACTGAACCTTCCGCCACTGCCTCTGAAGTGAGACAGTATGGGGGGGGACACATGGACAGGCTGCAGAGTACATAAGAAGGTTGCAGAGGGTGGTTTTTTATTGGGTACCTGCATAGGACTAGCCCTGTCAGTGAGAATGCTATGGAGGTCTAGCTGAGGTTAGGGTTACGCTCCTTTTTCTGTGGAGAAACCTTGGCAGAGCATGGCAGTACTGACTTTGTTCATGCCTTCCCAGGGCTCGCCTTATCAATCCAGTGCCCTGGGAGGGCAGGGGGAGGCAACTTCTGTCTCATGTGCCAGCGCAGGGAGCTGAGATTGCTGTTTTGTGGACTGACAGTGCAGCCCACTTCACAAGCACCACATCCACAGTAAATGGTGCGAAGAAACAAATGCATGAATTATGAAACAACTACATGATTTTGAAAAAAAACACATGATTTAAGAATATTGCTTGATTCTTAAGTTAATCTTGTTTACATCTTGAACAAGTATATCTTAGAATCATAGAATGGTTTGGGTTGGAAGGGACCTTAAAGATCATCTAGTTCCAACCCCCCTGCCATGGGCAGGGATGCCTTCCACTAGACTAGGTTGCCCAAAGCCCCATCCAACCTGGCCTTGAACGCCTCCACAGTTGGGGCACCCACAACTTCTCTGGGCAGCCTGTCTCGGTGCCTCACTACCCTCACAGTAAAGAATTTCTTTCTGATGTCTAATCTAAATCTACTCTCTTTCAGTTTATAGTCATTACCCCTTGTCCTATCAGTACATGCGCTTGTAAAATGTCCCCCTCCAGCTTTCTTGTAGGCCCCCTTTAGATACTGGAATTCTGCCATAAGGTCTCACCAGAGCTTTCTCTTCTCCAGGCTGAACAACCCCAGCTTTCAGCCTGTCTTCATGGCAGAAGTACTCCAGCCCTCTGATTATCCTCATGGCCCTCCTCTGGACCCGCTCCAACAGGTCCATGTCCTTCTTATTTTGGGGCCCCCAGAGCTGAACTCAGTGCTCCAGGTGGGGTCTCAAGAGAGCAGAGTAGAGGGGGAGAATCACCTCCCTCGACCTGCTGGTCACACTTCTTTTGATACAGCCCAGGATACGGTTGGCTTTTTGGGCTGCAAGCACACAGTGTTTGCTCATGTTGAGCTTCTCATCAACCAACACCCCCAAGTCCTTCTCCTCAGGGCTGATCTCAAGCCATTCTTTGTCCAGCCTGTATTTGTGCTGGGGATCGCCCTGACCCATGTGCAGGACCTTGCACTTGGTCTTGTTGAACTTCATGCGATTTGCATGGGCCCACCTCTCAAGCCTGTCTAGGTCCCTCTGGATGGCATCCCTTCCCTCCAGCATGTCAACTGCACCACTCAGCTTAGTGTTGTTGACAAACTTGCTGAGGGTGCACTCAATCCCACTGTCTATGTCACGGACAAAGATGTTAAACAGTGCCAGTCCCAATACCAACCCCTGAGGAATGCCACTAGTCACTGGTCTCCACTTGGACATCGAGCCATTGACCACAACCCTTTGAGTGCCATCATCCAGCCAATTACTTACCCACTGAGTGGTCCATCTGTGAAATCCATCTCTTTCCAATTTAGAGGCAAGGGTATCGTGCGGGACAGTGTCAAATGCTTTGCACAAACCCAGGTAGATAACATCAGTTGCTCCAGGGTAACTGTCTGTAATATGTCCAGGGTAACCGTATGTAAGGGGGTTGGAAATACTCTGATACTTAGAAAATAGAGCATAGATGGAGTGCAGCCATCTCAGACAGGAGTTAGGCAATAAGGCTGGAAAACATTGCACAGTGCCAACAGCATTAGCAGGAATGTGGCATAAACTGCAGCCAGCAATGACACTGAAAACCTCTGAAATTAAAATTACTTAGGTGCCTAAGGTCTAGTACCCGAAGTCATATCCAGGTGCTCATGTAAGTATCTCAGTTTCCCAAATGATGAACAGAAACAACTCCTGTTTCACTGAGGGGAAGCACTTGGTTGATAAATATTCCTGTAAGCTGCTGGCTTATTTAAGTGCCAAAACATGAATTTAGGCACCCCAGTTTGCACATTTTGTCTTCTAATTTTTAATAGAGCTATTCAAACAAGTGCTTACCCTCAGCTCACCTGGCAAAGACTTTTGTTTTCACAGCTCTATGGAAAAAGTGAACCAGCTTTGTTTTAACCTCAAATATTTCTTAAAAAATGAGAGATTTTTCCACTGGCAGAAGAGTAACGTTTGCTGGTCAATATACTCATAAAGCAAGAATGGTAGCTTTGCGCAATTTTGTTTAATGAATGAGCCTTCAGATTGCTATAGCAAACTGGTCAGCTAGCCACTGTGTTTGCGAAAAGTTAATGATTCTCCTTTGCTGTAATTTTGGGTGGTGGCTTTTTGGTTTGTTTGGTTTTGCAGTTTGAAAGCTATGGTGCTGCTGTGCTTTGACAGTATGATGCAGTCATACCTAGCAATAGTAGGAACCAATGTTTCCTCTTATGTCTGAGCTTAGAGGAAAACCAGATTTCACCCCATTTGGCAAATGCTGCTTTCAGTTATATCCTTGCAGGATGGGACAGTCTTTTGTTCCATGTCTTCTCTCATGCTGGGGAAGCCAGGTCATCAAAGTCAAGCAGAAGCACTTGGAGATGATAATCCATCATCTGCGCAGCCTTGTAATTAAGTGTATGTCCTCAACTCATTGAGCAAAAGGTACTGAGGAAACTTACCTGCTCAGAAAAAACAAAGATTTTTCACTTTCCTTGTGAAACCTGGTGTCATGTGATTGACCATTGTCTTAAAAGTTTTTTTTTTGGTATGTGTTAAAGTTGCATTAAAAAATCTGATGTGGAGTATAGGATATAAACAATCCTTGGATTACGTCTGTCTAAAGCAATCCACTTTGCAAAGGCTTGCTATCATTTTCACACTCTGCTGTTAAACATTTAAGAAAAATGTGCTCCTCTTGGTTCACTGCTCTCTCACATTTCATAGATAGTGTAATAAATGTTTTACTCAGGATGTTCAGTATATACATTTTGGCTCTAATGCTAAATGCATCTTTGCAAGAGCACAGATTTATAATCTAATTTATATTGATTTCATGTTTCTCTGTCATCTATCTACAGGAGGATTAAATGCTAATACTTAAAACATTTAGAGCTAGACTCTGTCACACTTATAGATGAAGGATAGCTTCTCTGTAAGTTTTCATCAAGTCAGTGGATAGATCTCACACTACTGCTTTATTCAAAGTAAATAAGAATGCCAAAATTTAGAGTTACATTTTGCTGGAAAACAGGTAGCTGGTTTGGTCCCTTATATTTTGTACAATGTCAGTATGAGAAGCCAATGAAGAAGAAAAATGAGTGTCAATGAATAATTAAAATGAGTAATTTAAATGAGCTATAATTGTGAGAAATTGGAATACTTACATACTATTTCTCATCTCTTTAACCAAGAAGTTGGACTAAAAATTAAAACGAATGCAGACAAACCAAACACTAAAATAACAGTCTTTTGTGGCAAAACAGTTCTTTTTCTTTTACAGTATTGTAGTTATAACCTTTCTCACAGCACTCCTAGCATTTCGAATTCTAAGAAAAGTAAAGAATTGCAGAGGTGTGAAACCTTCCCTAAACCAGAAACTGTGGCATGTGGGTCTGGACTTTGATTAAAGAGCAAGTAATTGTGGTTTCATCTGAGAGCTTTGTCCTATGGGCACCCAAACTTTTGCCTATTGCTAGAACCAGAATTTATGTAATCTTGGTTTGATCTAGTGCGACACAGCTCTTAAAAGCAAGGGTAGAGGTGGAGGTAATCCTGGTGTATACAGGTAGATTGGAGTCTCTGTGACTGTATTCTTTTCAGGTAAAGCTAAATGGGGGCTGCTGCTCTCTGAGTTCTGGCTTTTTGTTTCTATGAGCTCAGTGCATTTCCAGATAATCCTCCTTATGTATTGCAGTATCTTTGTGTATGAAACCACATAGATAAATGAGAGCATCTGTTGGTGATTTATCCTGCTTTGTTCAGTGGAGTGAAGTACATAAATTAATCAATAGGGCTTTGTTAAAGCCACGAGCTTTGTGTTTGGCCACAATCATCCACCTAAACTCCAAAAGTGCAAAATAGCGATCAACTCTACAAATACACACAAGGGGTCTGAAATATTTGGTTCCCACAAGTTTTCACAAACAAGAATAAGGATGGGTAGGAATGTTGCCAGCTTTCTTCAGGCCTTGAGAACTCTCATGTTGATGAGTATCTGAACCTGATGTAAATCAAAACATGTGGCACCAGATAAGCACTAATACCATAATTTAGTCTTAGGTTTTGGTTGCAATCTAGATGTTGGGACTAAGTTTGAGTGTGTATTAGTGTTACTTATTGCTTCCAATCAGTACTTGGTCCATGAGCAAATACTGGCTTTACCTGGAAACATACATACATGGGAGTATTTTCAGCTGAAGCCTATTGTATTGTCCACTGAATTTAGTAGGTATTTTTCAATGGATTTCTACTGGCGAAAGATTGGTCCATAGAAATACTTCCCATTTGACTTAGATTTACTAACAGTCTCTACAAGAAACTAGTAGCATGAGCAAAGTTGTTCCTGCATTTGTTGGTATCACTGAATTGCACTTGATTTCTGTTAGACACAAATTTATTTGAAACAGTCAGGAGAGGGCAGGTGGACAAATTCTCATAGGAACAGTGCTTCTTAAGAAAGATTAGTGTGCGGTGTCCATACCATGGCCATAAGGGATGAGAAAATAACTTTATATACATAAAGGGTATGAAGTTGGCCTCTTAAACCCCATTATAACACCTCATCTGCCTCTTCACAGAGGATATCTGTCATGCTAGAGAAGATCTAAATGCAAGATGGAAACCCCGAAAGAGTATGAAGCCATGGGCTTACCTCTCCTTCACTAGGGTGAAGTCATTTAGAGAATTTTTGTCATTTATGTTAGCTAACATACTTCATTTACTTCCCTGGATGCTGTGTTTATGGCAGAAACAGATGTCAGGGATGCTGGGTGAAGAAATTGGTCAGGTACAGGTAAAGAACTTGCTAGTTTACCTTGAGGATGCGTATTCACTGAAGGTAGGAATAACAGGGCCACTGCTGTAATGCACTGTTTTGTTTTCCAGATCTGCCATCCAGTCAGTGTAAATTCTCCTGCAGGGAGAGGGTAGCTTGAACAGAAATTATCCCACTTCCCACTGCCTTTCTAAAGTGAACGTTTTGGTCATATGTGGAAATACAATTTGGTGTAGTGTAAGTGGAAATCCATGCAATGAAACTTGAAGACCATAAAAACTATTTGAAAATATAAAAACACATTGTAATCATTTTCCTCTGTGCCTATTAACTTAACTGGTTCAAGGAGGGTTCATCCTAAGCAAATGGATTACATTCTTACCCTCATGAGATGTGAATTTGTTGAATGGTTGCATGGTGTCAATAGGAGGACTATTTAGCCATACTAGTTATTATGATTTTGAAATGAACTAGCACAGAACTTGTATAAATCAATATTTGAAGTGTTCTGAAAATGTGCCTAAATTACGCTAAATTAAGTAGGACAACCTGATGATTATGATAACATTTTGATTAGCAGAAATTGTCACAGAAGGTAAATGTATGCTTAAATTTGAACATGAGTATATTCTATGTGTACATCGTCTCAGAAACACTACACTCCTCCAGAGCATGTGTATCACTTTTCAGAGTATTTTTGTTCACAGGTTTCTTGTTACTTGCTTTCCATAGAGGACATTGAGCTTCAAGGGCTGATAAAAGATCCCTTAAACCTGGAAAACAGGCTAAGTAGTCCTTTCATGCCCCATTATGGTAATGAGAAAAGGAGGGAGAATGAATCAACTGAAAATAGAATTTCTTGGAATGGATTCTATTTGTCGTATACATATTGTAGGGTTAAGGAAATTGAAAGGAAATGTTTATTTAGTGGCAGGAAATGTTAAAGTAGCAAGCAGACGCCTTTGTAATTTTCTGCAGATTTGGCAGCTTGTTTCTGCAGAACACACTGCAGAAACAGCAATTCACAGTTAAGCAAAAAAAAAGTCAAAATTATTTTTAATCGTGAAAATTCTACATGTTGGGAGAAGCTGTGATAAGACACAGCTCAACAAGTGCCAGAATTTCTGAAACAAGGGGCTAAAACATCTCCTGCTACCAGCCTAACATGATGGTTATTATAACTTACATAGTGTGGTGCTTGGTGTTTTAGATATGCTACAGACAAATGCACAAGTATGCAGTTTTTTTTTCAAGATGACTTTCCCAGAAAAGCCACTTCTTTTTCCCCTCTAGGACATCACCTAGTAAACATTAATAAACACTTTAAGTAACCCATCAGAGAGTAATAAATGTATTCTCTCATAAACAATGATTTGCAGTGTTATACCCTACAACTACTGAGGTATTTTTCTGTTCATGAAAATTAACTTGATTCATTGAAATGCGGACCTTTTTTTTAGGGGGAATAGGTCATTAGCAACAAGAACTGACTCAAGATTTTATACAAAACATGAAACTTCTCCACATTGTCACTAGTTCGAGTATCTTCCCAGTTGACAGAAGATGAAGCATTTCTGCTGGTTATTTGTAATGGACTATAAAGGCATCTTAAACCAGAACAGGAAAAGTATATTTGGAAATGAATATTTAAAGGAAAAGGGGGAGAAATGGAATAGCAATATGACATACATTATATTTAAAGCAGGTTTTAAACTCGTTCTTTGTGATGAACAAGAGTTTAACTTCATCTTTCAAAAATTGCTTTTCTGGAGTAAGTAACTGGTCTTGTAAAACTGGACAAAATATACCTATTTCCTTACATGATTGAAATTTGTGTGTTGAATGACTGGTGCTTATGAATCTGGAATAAAATACACTTCTGGGTAGAAATTGTAGGAGACCTGCAGCAAAGAATCCCAGGTGAGCTACAATGTTAGCCATGCTGGCTAACATGGTAGACTGTCTTGAAAGGGTTTTTCAGCTATGTCCAACTGTTTTATTGAATGAACATGCTTGGAAAACCATCCCATTTTTTTTTCTGTCAAGATAGAACTAAAATAACTAAGGGAAAAAAAAAAGGGTGTAAGCATATTCCCTGAAAAGAAGAAGCTAGAGTGTCTGTCAGTGCTTTTCTGCTCCTGGGAGGAAGGCTGTTGTAGGAACACAGTGCATAGAATGTTTAATGTATTTTAATGACTGTTGTATTTGTTCTATTTTTACTGTAGCATAGATCTTTTTCCATACTGTTCATTTTATGAACTTCTGGCATCCATCTGTTACAGTTCCAGATCCTAGTTGTTGTCAGATTGTTTGGACAAACTGTCAGGCATTTTCTAAGTTAATGACATTTATCACTGGTTCTCCTGGGAAATGAATGTTTGTTGACCATGACTCTTCTGACATTACAAAGGCAATTATTTGCAACAATATGGTAGCTGTGTGATAAGAGCTTTTAGCCATCACAAGGCTACAACTGAATTTTTCCAGTGCTCCTGTTGTAAATAATTGAAAGAAAAGTTTGAAAGGCAATGAATGGCTCCTCGGAGAGGAAATTACACAGAGGATTAATGTTCTGTTTCTAAAAGCAAGCAGGACTATAGGTAAACACAGTTTTACACTACTTTACATATGAACAGTGTTCTTATAGTGAAAACAAACAGGGAAATAGTAATGTTGGCACAAGTGGTCATGTTAAAAGTGTACAAAAGTATTGGATCTGAGGAAATAACTCTCTTGAGCAGTCAGTAAACAGATGGCGTGATAGCTGACCTGAAGATCATTTGCCTTTGTGTAAGGAAGAGAAATAACAAACTATTATGCACTTTTGGTGAATAAAATGAACGAACTGGATTCAGCAGATTTGTCATTTAGCACATAACAGAACTGATAAGTGTAATGTCCTTCACACTAATTTATATTATTTCCAGTTTGTCTAAAATAATCTACATTTTGTCTAGTTCATTTTGTCTGATAAATAATTTAGGACTAATGATAAATTCCTCTTCTTGGTACAATTTCCCATAAGGGTATGATTTCCCTTTCTCCTTGTAGGAGAAGAGTAAGAAACTAAAGGTTCTAAGACAGGGAAGTCCTTCCTGGAAATACCATAGCTTCTTTTATACATGTTTTTTGTCTTGAATGCCTGTACTGGTGCTGCTCTTCAAAGCCAGATTTCTTCATCATGAGAGTCCTCCTAGTTACAGGACTTTTCCCTTAGCATTTGGTATGAATCCTGCCTTTTTGTCTATTTTTCCAAGACTTATGCCATTAAGGACATTCATTTTTAATGTTAAAACTTTCCTTTTGTTTACTGTCACTGGCTATCCCTCCTAAAGCCATAAGCCACTTTTGCAACCCTCCTTTGAAATCCCTCCCATATTAACGTGTCTCTCTACCTTGAGGCTTAGAATCAGAAAAAGAACTAGAAAAAAACTTAGTGCACAAGAGACAAAGTTCTAGCTTGAGCAGTAGCTTGTTGAAAACTTCACATTGGGAAGTCAATCAGGAGCATAAAGACCATTTGTCTAGGTCTGTAACACCTGCTGCTAAATCACCACAATGCAGGTTTGTCCCAGTGGCCCATCACTCCAGTGGTTTTGAATCAGCAGTCGTTTGCTGGTTGTTTCAATCGGTAGAAACTAGAGCTACTCATAAATTAGGTGGTATAGCATATGCTCACAGCTGAAATAGTCTGTATGTGCCTCTGCACTGGGAATTCTCCATCACACTGTCTCTGTGCTTTCTATTGCACTTCGTCTATCTGGATGATCTGCCTATGTAGTCTCCAAATTTTTAAACAAATCTGAGAGTATGAAAATGTATTTCTCCTCTGGATTAGCAAGAAATAATAATACCTGCACATCTGCCCGATTCTGTTGCTAGTTACAAGGATGTAAAATGAGAGAAGGTCACAGTAGATAATGGGATAATCCCAAGGTTTATCAGTATGAATGAGAAAAGAATTTACTGGAGTTTAAAGAGGAGTAATGATTTCTTTCCTCTCACTGCAGCTGTTTCACCCTATTTGCTCCTTTTTGCTTGATTATATACAAAACGTAAAAAGTGATCAAACAAATTGAAAGTGGTATGCTTTCCAGGGTTGTCATACCTTGTAAATCAATAATCATCATAATCCAGATTCACTCAGGAAAAGATTTATTCTGGCTACTCTAAGAAGGTGCTGGTGATGGATTTCTAATTTGTGAAACCATAGCTATTTCTGTGAAGGTTTTAACATGTAAATAATTAACTATTTTCCTTTTTTAAAGGAGCTTTTCTCTCCTCACTACACTTACTCTTTAATTACAGTTTATTATGTAAACACTAGTGTTTTGAGAAATATTCAAACTCTGATTATGTCCATGGGTGGACAGAGGAAATCATGCAAATTTTATCAATTCGTCTACCTGTCCTACCATATGAAACAAAATAATAGTAAAAAAAAATCAATTAAAGAACTAAAAAAAAAAAAATCAGTGTCTTGTAATTAAATTAGCAAGTGGTATGCTTGTTGTTTAAAATTTTTATATATATTGGAATAAAATGCAACATTGTGGAAACTAAGGTATTGCATAGATGCAATTGTATGCTGTTTAAAGTATGAAGGTGATTAGCTTCCTGCCTTCTTTTCCGCTGCACCAGAAGTCTTACTGACTTTGCTCATCCACATCTGCAAGAAGCTGGCAAGGAGCAGTAGCATTCCATACATAACGAGTTACTTTATATCACTTTTTGCCTACAATTTACAAAGAGTTTTCTAAACCCCATGGATAAGAGTAAATGAGATTAAACTGAAGCTGAAACAAGTACAAATACATTGGAAAATCCAGTCAGTATTCAACTTGTCCTTCTATGGGCTGAACTGTGAAAAATCAAGAAGCAAAGCTTGCTGGAGATTCAGAGAATCATTGTGTCACTAGTCTTTGACTAACTTGAAAGAAGTGCAAAAATTACCCACAGATACTTCTTTTTGGTAACATTAAAATGCGTTTTCTTTAACTGAACAGATTCTCTTATTGATTGAAATTGCAGCAACTTGAGATTTTCATGTCATTAATATGTGTGTTTGTAGAGTGGTCATTGTTCTCAACATTTTAATTTTTCAAATATTTAATCTTTGTTCACTGGAGTAATTTGGGAATTACACAGAAGCTGTGTTATTGACTGTCTGAATTTCACATGATAGGAGACTGATTTCAAAAGTCCTGGAGAAGGAAAGGGCTTGAAAAAATAGTCTATCATCTTATTTATTATCTCCTACAATGCCAGATATATCAGCTTAGCAGTGATCAAAATTTATCAGCAGAAGTGTTTTACTGATTGGTGTGAAATGACTGGCACTCTCAGTTCCTACTCTTTGCCCCCTGGCTCAGTTTCATGTAAAGAACTGGAATGTGTAGGCTTGTAAGCTTTTCCCACGTTCTGAGACATACTGTTTGGGCAGGGATAAAAATGTACTACTTTTTCTTTTGGGTGTTTGGTATCCAGAGCAAATGATACATCACCGATACCAGAATCACCAGGAAAGGAGGTGGAAGAATTTTCACTGTACTAAGAAGTTGTTCCAAAACTGGAAAGAAAGAGCAGAAAAGAAACATTTAGATGAATATCTAGATGAATAATTAATTTATACGGATTCCTATGAAGTTGGAGTTTTAGTGTTCCCTCCAAAAAGAATCAGTAGTTTAGGAACTGTGGAGTGGGGGAAAATTTTTTAAGGTGGCAGACAAAGTACTTGGTTATTCATAGATTATATCTAGTATAGGAGCAGGGGTGTCAATATAGTCTTAAGAAAGTATTACGAAGCAGTTGCATGTAAAGGAAACTATAAGTCTTAACAGTATGGAGCATAAACCAGTGTAGCTGGTATTTGGGCTGTAGCAAGCCTCTTCAAATATAATCCTTATACAAATCAAATAAAGTTATAAAAACTGTTTGAGATTTCCAGTAGGCCCTTTCCATATTGCTTCTTCAGAATTTTTTCTTTTCCTTCCAAAAGCATCATCATGCGATCAAGAACTTCAGTCAGCTCTGGAGGAAGCTAAACAACCACAGAAAGACAATGTGTTCATTCCAGAGTGTGCTCAGGGTGGCCTTTACAAACCAGTGCAGTGCCATCCTTCTACGGGCTACTGCTGGTGTGTTCTCGTGGATACGGGACGTCCCATCCCTGGTACATCAACAAGGTAAGGGAATACATGTTCAGTGCTCAAACCTGTAGTGAGAAGATGCCTAAATGTACATGTTCTAGCCTGTAGATTTCTATTGCCAGTGGAATTATATCACGTAGATTTATTCCACTATGAAGATGAAGTGAAATAATTTTAAGATCCATTGGAAGTAAAGCTAGATGGCCAAACACTGATACAATGCAATGCCGCAGGCAGTATGCTCCCCCAGTCCTGTTTTTTTACTTTGTCTTTTAATTTTATGTTGGAAAGCCAAGGTTTGAAGCAGATAATGAATCAACCCAGTGGAAACCTCACACCTCTTAGCCTGAACATAGAAGAACCAAGTAAGTTGGTCTATGACAGAAACCGCATCCAACCCCAGAAATGTTCAGTTATTTTTCCAGCAACCTCTTCAACTATTTCATATGACTTGCTTTGATGGAGCAATTGCCTGGGAACCCATAGAGAGGAAATATCATTTTAGTGTGTTATTAATAGAAGCTTGGAGTTCAGTCATCTCAGCTGAGCCGGATGCATGGTAAACTGTTGTGAGCCACATAGAGCAGATGTAGGCTAGGCAAATATCAGATTCCAAAGGATGCTATTTAGGCTGGTTTTTGAGGTTTGGCCCTTGTAGGAATGCTATAGAAACTCATACAAGGCTGGTGGGCAGTATGGGTATCTTGATGGAATCATAAATCTTTTCTAGCTTAAACAAAAACCATTTTTGATCATTTGCCTAATATTTATTAAAAAATTATAAGCCACTTGCTGCAATTTATTATATTCTTGGGAAGCAGTTTTCACACATTCTTCAAGCTGATTTACTGATACCTGTTTATACCATAGTCTACCAATTACATGTACCAATTACAGTACTAGATGAAATGAGCATGAATTAAAGTTACCAGTGATCTACTGTTTCTGGCAAGATGAGATCCGTAAGTAGTCAAAACTAAATGTTGCAAATTTGGTCCTGAAACTCTAGGATAAGTACAGAGATTCCAGAGGTTCTTTTTCTGTTCTTCCTCTGTTTTCCACCCCTAGGTTTGTTTACTGTTTCTTGTTTTTAGTGATAATCCTTCTTTGAACTATAATTTGAATAATTTTACAGAGCCTTAGTTCTCATTCTCTAAGTTGAGTCCAAATCATCTTCTTGTGCTGGTGAAGCAGTAGAACTTTTGCTGACTTTTTGTAGTTCTCCTTAAAAGTGCCCATTGCCTCTTGTCCTTTCACTGGACATCACTGAGAAGAGCCTGATTCAGGCTTTATTTTCCCTACATCAGATATTTATACACATTGATAGATCTTCCCTGAGCCTTCTCTTCTCTTCTCTGAACAGACTCAGTCTCTCCTTATTGCGTAAAATGCTCCAGTCATTCAATCATTTTCATTGCCCTTTGCTGGACCCACTCCAGTATGTCCATGGCTCTCTTGTCTGGGGGTCCCAAAGCTGAATCCAGCACTCCTGATGTGGTTCACCAGTGGTGAGTAGAGGGGAAATGTTGCCTCTCTTGACTTGCTGGCAATGCTTTTTCTAATGCATCCCAGAAAGCTGTTGGCCTTCTTTAATGCAAGGTACATTGCTGCCTTATACTCAGCTTGGTGACCATGAGAAATACCAGTTCCTTTCTGCAAAGCTGTGGTCTGGCTGGTTGGCCCCCAGTCTGTCCTGTTGCTGAACTAGTTGTTACTTCTCAGGTGCCAGATTTTTGCATTTCCCATAGTTAAAACCTCGTGAAATTCCTGTCAGCCCATTTCTCTAACCTGTTGAGGTCTCCCCGAATGGCAGCACACACATTTGATATACCAGCCCCTACTCCCAGTTTTGTATAATCTGCAAACTTGCTAAAGGTGTACTCTGTCCCAGCATCCCAGTCATTAATGAAGAGTAATACTGGCACTATTACTAAACCCTGGAGCACACCACCAGTGACTGGCTTCCAGCTGGAATTTGTGCTGCTGGTCACAATGCTTCATGTCTGGCAGTTCATCCAGTTTTCAATCCACCTCACTGTTCATTTATCTAGCCCATATTTCATCAGTTTGTCTATGAGAATGTTACTAGAGATAGTGTCAAAAGCCTCACTAAAATTAAGATAAACAATATCCACTGTTCTCGCCTCATCCTCTGAGCAAGTCATCTCATCATAGAGGGCTGCTGTGTTGGCCATCCGTGATTTCCTCTTCATAAATCCATGCTGACTACTCCCAATCATCTCTTTGCTCTTCATATGTTTTGAAATAGCTTCCAGGATGATTTGCTTTATCACCTTCACAGGAGTCAAGGTGAGGCTGACTGGCTTGTTACTCAGCTCCTCCTTGCCCTTCTTGAAGATAGAAATGTTCAAGAAGTTGTTATCTTCCAGTCCCCAGGATCCTCCACCAGTCAACATGTCCTTCCCAATATTACTGAGGGTAACCTTGCAATGACGTCAGCCAGCTCCTTCAGTACTCTTGGATGCATCCTATCAGGTCTCATATATATGTGTATGTCTAGTATGTTTAAATGATCCATGACTCGGTTCTCCTCCACTGAGGGTAAGCCTTTCTTGCTCCAGACTTTTCTACTTGTCTCAAGGACCTGGGATACCTGAAGACTGGTCTTACAAGTAAAGACCAAGGTGAAGAAGGCATTGAATACTTCTGCCTTCTCCATGTCCTTTGTCGCAAGGTCCCCCATCCCACTCAGATGGAGGCCCTCATTTCCCTTCTTTAAGAATGGAAAATTAGTCATCTTTTTGCTGCCGATATACTTGTAGAAATTCTTCTTGTTGCCCATCATGGACCTTACCAGATTTAACTCCAGGGAGCTTTATCTTTCCTAACCCCATCTCTGCACACTTGGACAGTATCTGTGTATTCATCCTGGATGAATACACCACATTCTTCATCCTCTTGTATGCTTCCTTTTTTATGTTTGAGTTTTGTCAGGTGGTCCTTGTTCATCAGCACAGACCACCTGCCATATCCCACACATTGGGAAGAACCATTTGTGAAGCTGGAGGTGGTGATCCTTGAGGATCCACCAGCTCTCCTCTTCATATTGTGTAGTGGGCATGCAGTATGTGTGATTTTGGCTTCTACTGTCACACTGGCTGGAACTCTAGATCTTCCCACCACCTTGAAGAGTCACCTGTGGATCTAAAATCAGTCTCCATCTTCTTTTTTCCTGTTTGCTCTGCTGTCCTTTTGTATTCTGCGACTACGCAGTAACTCAACTGCGGGAGAAGAGGTGGAAGTCACATCTTCAAAGTTAGAACACTGGCATGTTGAATTCAATCTCACACATATGATTTAGACACAAATCTTTTTGCTTGATGAATGCTCTGCCTGTTGATTTATACTGAAAAGATCAGCTGCTGTGGTCTTCACCATTTCTAATTTGTTCAGCTTTGCTGGACTTATGGGGAGTCCTCAATAGAGATCTGAGTAAACAGTATATAGTAATATCCCCAGAGAGGATACTTTGAGCAATAGTGGTGAGTTACATGGGTAACTAGAGTGCTTAATTTTATGAGTTTCATACTAAAAGAATGTGTGGTAAATTTTGGCGTCTACAGACCTGGTAAACAAGCAGGTGGGATTCCTGTCTGGAGTTCGAGAGGAGTGTCTATATCTCATTTCTAGGCTAGATTTATGTGGGCTGGAATCTCCTTAATTATTTCTTGATTTTAAGGTTCATTTCAGTCCATGTTGATAAAATTAAACGTTTTCCTGTAGCAGGAGGACATAAAGAGGGATCAGAATATGATGAGAAAAATGCAATTGTCTTTTTGTAATTCTTTCTTGTAGAATGGAAAGGGTGAACATGTGAGTCTTTCCTAGTTTAAAGTATCAGGGGCTCATGCAAAGTGGCGCATGATATCTTCCACCTTTCCATTGCAAAACACAAATTAGAAGAGTAGCTGTTAAAACTCTACTGCAGGATCTGATAGCATTAGTACTCATGGTAAGATGATGGATTCATTGTGTCCTGGGATCTTTGTTCTGCAAATCTGGATTGAATCACTAGGGGACAACAGTGAAAGAATACACAGATCAGGGAAGCTCTTGCCAGAATAGCTTAGCATTTTGCATTTTGTTTGTTTTGAATACATTCATGAGGATGAAATTTGTCATATAATCAGGCTCTGAATACCACAATAAAAAGTAGTCCCATTAAATTAGACCCACAAAATGAAGGGAAGTTATTAATACTCATTGACCTTCTAATGCCCTATGATCTGAAGCAAAGATAAATCATTTGTCAGTGAAGATATTCCAGAAAAAAATATAATTCTAGAGTTAAAGTAAAGATATGTGAATGAAGAACCTTCTAGGATGTGTGAGACAGTAAAACTGACAAGAAATAGGTGATGATATGGTATAAAGCTGGCTTTTATGAAAGCCTAGAGTAATATCCATTTGACTAAAAGGAAGTAATACATGTAAAGGATACAAACAACTATTTCCCTGAAAGTCTTACCAGTATGGTCTCTACCAGCTTGCTCCCAACACCTTCTGGACATCATAGCATAACCCTCAGCCTTTTTACTCAGCAGGACTGTGAGTCTCTGTTCTCACCTGTGATTTCTGAGCAGCTAGGATCGTAGGCAAAATAATCCCCAATCCACTTACACGAGATTCTCTAGACTTGAAAAAAGAATGTAAATCAGCTGTTTTATGAGGTTTTCCACACTGTGGAGAATTCCTGTGAAACCCTCAATCATTTGCTACTATGTACACCTCAATAGATCTCAGTGCCTCCAAGCAGAATGCTCAGAGATATAAAGCAGCCTTCATAAGCCCCTGCTGACTCTAGATATATGTTCAGTGCTAGGGAGTTTTTCCCTTTTAAAATTCTAAAGAGGAACTTGGGATGTCTTTTGAATACATTATTTTTACCTGACAGTGCTCCATTCTGGCATGCTATCTCTTTCCCACTCTACCTGTGAAAACAGAGTCAAGTGTGTTTCTCTTATCAGCTCTTATTGTGGCTGTGTCTGCATGGCAAATTTCTAATGATTTACTTTGTCTTTTTTTCAGTTGCTTTAAAGTGTTAAAAGTGGTCTTTTCATATTACAGCATTTTAACAGCTATTGGGATTTAATAGATTTAGTTTATATATGATGAGCTACATCTGTATTTAACAAAAATAGAAAGAGTAGAAGAGTAGAGGCCAAAAAAGAAAGTGTAGGCATGGAGCAGTAACAATAACAGAAGAGGACAAATGGAATGCAGAGTCAGGTATCAGATTAATCAGGGACCAGGCTGGTTGCCAGATACTGCATTAGTGAGTATTGCTCAGAGATTTCCCTTTCACTCTTTTTTTGGCCAATTGAAGCAGTCATCCGTCCGGTATCTAAATCCCAACCATGCTATCAAAGCAGCTTCTATTCCCGCCATTCTTTAGGGTAAGAAAAGTGCCTGTAGCTCTCCCATGTTTGTGAAAGAATACGGTACCTTCTCGCAGCAGCCAAAAGGAGATGGACCAGTGGGCAGTTTCATCAGATGATATGGAAATAAACTAAGCACTCAAAGGAAAAAAAAAAAAAGTTTTTTTTCAACCTGCCCAGTAATTAAAATCTGAACACTTGTGTATTGTTCCTAGGGGCAGTCTGGCCTGGACCCAAGACATAGCCACCATTTAATGCTTTTAAAAAGAATATTTTGTTCCAAAAATTTGGATTAGTATATTTTGATTAGACATTTTATTATGCCTCTCAGTAAATGTGATTTTTGGGAACCTAGAATAGGAGCATTTCAAAGAAGGATGACGAGTTACGTAAAACATGAAAGAAGCTAGATTCAATTAATAGGTATGCATGTGCACACACGTACATGTGGACACAAGTCATATTACTATGTTTAACTTAGACTTGAAATTTCTCTGAAATGCTATACATTAAATTCGGCTGCTTAAAGTTACTGTAGGAGAATGAGAAAATAACATTTCTCAGATTGTGTCAAACTGAGTGAAAAGCCACCGTACATTAATAACAGAATTGTAAGAAACAGAAAAATTCAGCAGCAGGTGCTCTCATGTTTCCCAGTCTTGCATGAACGATATTGCAAGCGGTGTTGCGTTAGTCAATATATTTTGAAGGCACAAATAGCATAGGGTTTCTTGTTACAGGCTGGACTAGCAATCTGGCTTTGAGTAAACTTCTCCAAAAGAACAGAAGAACCAGAATATTCATGTAGCATATTCGGTCTTTTCCACAACCCATTTCAAGGAATTCCAGCCCTCCATCCTTCCACAATCCCTGTCAGTTCTTCTCTCATTTGAAATGTTAGCTGTTCATGATTAGCCCTTTTTATGTAAACTAACATTCGTTTTGGGGAGGATACAGTAGTAAGTGCATTTAGTGCTGCAGTGTTAACTAACTACCGTACCTGCCTTGCTATGATTTTGAAGTTGCTTTTGTGGTGTTTCGTAATACAAATAATGTGTCAGATGCCAGAATTTGTTATACTGTTTTTAGCTTTTTGATCTGGTAGGNGATAATAATTATTCAGTTTGGTATCAACCCCAGGAGAATAAACATGTGCTGGCTTCTTTGACGTAAGTGGAAAATGGGCAGATAAACTTGCATTGCCTCTTCTGAGTGAGAAATCAGTTTCTTCCCTGAACGAAAGAAGGCACAAGTTTAATTTGGACTACAAAATTGGAAATAAATTAGTTCAAAATTAAGTTAACCTTGGCCGTTTTTTATTCTCTCCCTGTTTGCTCTTTAGGTATGAACAACCTAAATGTGATAACAGTGCCAGAGCTCACCCAACCAAAACAAAGGATTTGTACAAAGGACGCCAGCTTCAAGGTCAGTGAAACAGATAAATTTTGTTTCATGTATTCCAGTACTTTGTTTTGTCACTACAACAACTTAGAAAGCAATTCCTTACCTTATATCTAATCAGTGTATCTTTTAGGTATTGCTACATTGATTTGCCACTGATTGAAGTGTTTGGCTTTTGAACAGTGTGTGTAAATACGGGTCTTAAGATGTTGTCAGAGAAGGTAATGCCCTTTTTTTCAGTGGCTAAAAGGCAATCATAACTACTGGCACTATTTCTTACTGTTGTCATGCCTGAGAAGTCAGCAAGATCCTTGGGAAATTGTCCTCTGTCTTCAGATCCGTGTAAAAATTGTATCCCCTTACTGTTTTCCAAGAGTACCGTTCAGTTTACCTCAAAAAAATATTATTTTGTTCTTCTCTGTTGTAGGAACAAACTTTGGTGCTTATTAGATTTTTCATTTTTTTTCTGACTTTCTGTAAGACTGTGAGAGATCTTATTTCTGGGTAGCTGAGCAACATAGAAGCCAGTAGATTTGCTTCATTTTTTAATTGGTCTTTTAAGGCATATGAACGAGGTTTAGCAGGTTTTAGTGATATTGCCCATGTTATGAGGAAATTATGAATCATTGTCAGCTATTGTAAAGAATCAGAAACAAGCAAATGATTTCGGCAGATTTTTTGTGTCATGAGAAATATTTTAGTTTAGCCACTCGGAGGAATATCTAGACAATAATTTTGAACTAAACATGTCCATCCGTGTTGAAATTCATGTTGAACGAAGCACAAAATAAACGTAATTACGAGGGATAATATGAAAAGAAGTAAGAAATGTGAATGGCATGTTATTATACCATATATAATTATATGTTGTGTTCTACATAGAAAGAAGTCAGTCATAGCATTAACCGTAAGCCGTCCAATTACTATGGATGTAAAAATGATAAGTGTGACCCCAAAACATAGCTATCTAGGTATGATGGGACATACAGATAGGAACAGGACAGTCAAGGCGGACAAGGAAACATTCATGCAATTTTAGATAGGCCTACTATTTTCTGGATTTTATCTAGAACCGTGGTTACAATTCTGATCATCTGTGTTCAGGAAAAATGGATGCACACAGAAGTTAGCTAGCTAGCTACAGCGCTACATGTCAGGGAAAGGAGCTAGTTTCCAAGAGAGGGCAACTAGTGTTTGCTTCGTTTAGACAAACAAGACAAGGTCTTGAGGCGATGTTGTTCCTCTGAGACCACGAGGAAGAGAAACAGAACTGTTTTTTTGCAGTGACAACTTTGGCACAAGAACAAATAGGTGTGAACTACCCTGAACGCATTTTGCCTGGAAACTGTAAAGTGTTTTCCAACTATTAGAGCTGTGAAGCAAGTCTTCTAAGGGACTAGTAATGGGGCAGAAACTCTGGTTGGATTTTAGGTAGATATTGATCAATTTATGAAAGAGACAGTGGGAAAGAAGGTGGCACGACTGAGATACTTGCTCTGTGTTGTCTCTTGTCGCTTAAGATACTGAATATACATATTAAGAATTGAAAAGCTGTTTTACACTGAAAATTGAGCTTGGAGCATGAATTTCACACCTCTTTGCAAATTGTCTCCATTTGTTTTCCTTCACAAAAAAGGAGCTGAACATGTCTGAGTTGGAGTTGTGCTGTTTAGCTCCTCACAGAGTTCAGCAAGAGCCATGTGTACCACATAAATCCTCAGATATGTAAAATTTAGTGGTAAATACACCTCTGTTGACAGTCAGATTGATGATCTTTATCCATCATTTCATCAGTTAGTACTTGCTTACTGAAATTACTTACTGCTGTTGTAACATCAGAGAAAATAGCAGGTATTTCAGGGATAATTTGGGATATATTTTACAATCCTTACTCCATTAAACCCAAAGGGAAGCTGGCCACTAATTTCTGTGGAAATAAGATCAGGCCCATGCTTCCTGTGTACTCTGGTAATCTCTAACAATTTCTGTCAAAACAGCATTTGCATAGTTACAGCTTGTATAATTACATGATTTCATGTGCGTTTTTTTTTTCCTAAGTGAAAAGAACATAGCTCAAAAGAGTGTATAACAGAGTGAAAACTCAAGAAACAAGTTTGGCACTTAGTTCTATAAAAGCTATCGCTTGTTGGTCACTTCTACCTCTTCCAAAAATTTTTTGAAAAAGCATTTGATTTGAATCTTAGAGTCAGGATGGGGAGGTGAAGAGTTTCCAATTTTCAAATGCCTATTTCTTATCCAAACTGGTAGTGCTTTTATACAGTGCAGTTATAAAGATTTATCTCAAGTTAGGATACTTTACCAGTGAAACAATTAACAAGAACTTTCCATGCTGTAAGCTCCTTCCTGATCATTTCATTTTTGTTAAGTTAGGCAATGGTCTTTTGATTATCTCTTTCCACTTATGGTATTTTGCAGTATGTGAGCTTTAGTCCAACAAACCTCTGCAGCAATGTGAGCTCATAGCTATCATAAGTCATTATATATGACACAGATTTGGTCTCCCAAGTTTATGTTGCTTACCCTCAAATAACCTTTGGCTTCCAAATGCTTTATATTATTTCAAAATAAGGCAAATACCAAGATTTCCTAACATTTCATAAATAGCTAGGTGCTAGCTAGAAAAAGCTCCTTCTTCTACTCTGTAGCAGCATGGAGTAAGTACGTACCTACAGCAGTAATGGAAGGAGGAGCTTCACAGTTGCAGCTGTGTTAGAGGTGTTTATTGTTCTTTCTGTCTCTTAAGGCTTTTTATTTTCTCTCTGTCAGCTAGTCTATTAAATACTCAAGATGTCATTACTCACTTGAAAAATTTCTTTCTTATCATCATAAAAATGCAAACACTACATTAAGTAAAAATGAATTAAGTACACATTAGGTAGTTTTTTTGGAAAGAGGAGGTGGAAAGGATCTTGCACAAATGCGGCTAGTTGTTAACAGATAACAGGTAAAATCATACAAATGGCTAATGTGAATCCACTTTTTAATAGAAATGAACCACTGTTACTCAAAGTTTCTCTACTGTAAGCAGTGTTGCAAAGGCATGTTTGCATTTGTGTTGTCTAAATTTTAAGTACAGCATCTGATTGCTGAGTGGTGCCAGGACTGAATAAAAATGTAGGTTAACTGTGCACTGACTTTCAAGGAATAATACATTTTTGAAAGGACAGGTTTGCTTTATTTGCAGCTTATACCCACAAAAATGTAGTAGCCCTGGGTGAAACCGCTTGCTGTGTAAAACCAGAAAGGTTTTGAAACAATTACTTTATTACTATGAATGATCTTAAAAAGGATAAGATACACTGGTACATCCTCAGGTGGATTAAATTGGCATAGTTCTGCAGCTGCACTGATTTATACCCCCTGAAAACTTGAACCTACTACATGTTAAGCCAATTATTTTTAGCAATAATTTGCAAATAAATCACAATGCAGTTTTTTGCAAACAGTGATATCTTGTTAAGGCAAAATTGTGGAACGTAACGGCCCATTAGAGTCCATGGCAAAATTCCCACTGATTTAAACTGAGCTAAGAGTATATCTTCACATCCTGAGGGTAACCTAATATAAAGTGTCTGACATTGAAGTCTAATCTAATGTGTTTAAGCACGATCCAAGCCACCTGTATCTGTTAGATTGGGCTGGAAGTTATATAATAATAATTCTTCTACTAGACTTTTTGAATTTTTTTTTTTTTTTTTTTTTAAGGCCAAAGCATTTTTCTGAGGTTACTTGTGGTTTTGGTTCAGCTCAAAAACTAGCTATTCAGAGATAATGAAAATGAAACCAGAAAGGAGTCTAGCGAATGTTGCAAACTGGGGAAATAAGATTTTTACTTTTCTCACAGAGTTTTCTAACATTCCTGTTTTGACCTTTTGTTCTCCACTGTGTTATACAGTAAAATGGAAGCCCTGTGATGAACTGACATATTCGTCTCTAGAGTCGTGAATGCTTTATTTCAAGCTTTTGGATAAATCGTATGATAAACTGAAATTCAGTTTTCTGCACAAGCTGGTTGAGAGCATTTAAAAGAGTGAAGGCTAGTTAAAGCTAACCCTATAGGATGATGGAGTGAGGTGCAGGTGCTGCTGTGTTTTCACGAAGCCATAAGTAGTAACAGGTCAAGTTCAGCCAAGCTGGAGAAATATCAGTTCCTGGAAGTGTGTCTTTTCAGGCTGGATCTATGGGTGAAAGAATTACATATATTCTGTAGTTTTCAATAGGTGAAGATAATCTCAGAAAAACATCTGTTTAGTAACTATGTGAAGCTAATGAATTTTTCAGAGCAAAAAATTCTAAATAATTTAAAATTGTACTTTAGGTCGTCTGGTGTTTATTTAATTTCTCTGCTTAATTTAGTAACATGTATTGTAATTGTTGGAGAAAAGATGTGGGATTTTGCCAGAAAATAAGGAAAATCCTCATGCAAATTTCATGTAAAACTGTCTGTGAGAAGACTTTCCCATGTGCATGGGGTGGTCTCTCCTAGGGAGCAACAGGGGATTCCATATGTTGGGAGTTACATTTTATGTTACTACTTATTTCTGAATTCTTAATAATATGTACAACATACAAGTAATACATTTCTTAACCTAGTCATTCTATCAAACTTTTAAATTTCCTGGCGTCCATTGGGCAGATGACTTCCCTGTAGACTGGGTATTCCAAAAGAAGGTCTACCTCAAATTAGCAAGGTACACAACGAAATTAGGCAGGGGGAATTTTAGTCAGGCATTTAAATTCATGTCACTGAAAGTGTATGCTTGGTAACATATTTCAGTGTTTTCTTCAATGAGTGCCAAGGACGGCATGTAGGCATATGGACGTTTCTGTACCCAGGAGGGAAATCTCTGGTCTTGGAGCCCATGCTCATGAGTTAGGTACGACTCTGCTGTGTCTCAGGATGGTGTAGGCTCCACAGCTGATGGCACCATCAGCACCACTCCTGACCATAACCAGTCCTTGCAGAAGGCAGTTCCTGACCACAGAGAAACTTGTGAGATCACTAAGGTTGTAAGAAGTGCAATTCGCAGATCTGCCAGCCCTCCTAGAGGGACCTTAGATCAGTGGTCTCCAAACTTTGTTGATCATTTACCCCTGTCAGTAAAAAAAAAAAAGTTGAGTATGTACTTCCAATATATGTATATCTATATTCCAATGTATGCATATTTATTTATATTTATAGATTATATACACATACTACTGTACTGCTATATTAAATACATTATTAAAGCATACACAAAAATAGAAATTAGAGAAGGATGAGATAAAGATGAAATAAAATTTCAATTTTAAAAATTTTATTTATTAATGGTACAAAAATTATTTTTTTCCTGCACCTCAATGGATTGTTTTGCAAAGCCCCTGGGATGTGTGCACCCCACTTTGGAGAACACTGCCTTAGATAGTGGATAGGCTATGTGTTCATAAAGCTAGTCTTGCCTCTGTTCTAAGCAACCTGGAAGAAAGGGACTTGTGTATGTAAGAGAGCAAGACATGATAATTTATTGGGACAGCGCCAGACCACTCAGCTAATTTTCCTAAAGGGCAAATCTTTTCCTTATTGAAAAAGTATGCACCAAATGCAAGAAAGCTCTGTTTTAAACTCCACTGTATGTGATGGCCAGAGAAACTTTGGATAATCCTTTATATAGTTTTAGATTTTTGTATGGTTACTTAACCTGAGAATTTATTTATTTATTCCTGTAATATAATTCTCATTACCAAGACCTGACATTTGAAAAGTAAGTGGAAAATTTTGGAAAGTATTATGGGAAATGTGATTTATCCAGCACAGTATTCTTTAATTTGAAGTACCATTATCTTTTTGTGAACCAAAAATAAAGAAATCCAAGGAAGTAGAAGACATGCTAGCTTGAGAGAGGGACACAGTGTCAAGCTGTTTTTTTGGACTTAACTGGGTTTCTATGGTTTTGTGGCTTTATGTCAGACCATTAATTTTGTTTATCTTTAATTTTGGTTTGTTTAAATTTATTGTTTTCTTTAGCACAGTATGTTTTTTAAAGTTCCTATAGTTGTGGTACTTCCTCTCATACAAAAAGATAATTGGGAAGGCAAACTGTAGATTGGAAATGACAGTGCTGTATACACTGTAACTGTAGTACAATCTACTGACTTGGGTGAATGTGCAGACTCAGTAAGTCCATATACTAAAAGTCCTGAAAGTGTCCCTTCTTTATTTTCTCAGAATAATACAATTCTTCACTACTAAACATTTTCTTTTCCTGAGATGCTGTTCTCAATTAACCCAGCTGGAATCCAGTAAAATGCATCAGTTGCACTGAAGTTTCTGTAGATTTCTACTGGTGAAATAAGATTAGCATTTCACTCTTATTTTTTCCTTCCTGGCAATCTCACAGCTCTCCAAAAAGCCTCACTTTGGATGCTTCTCATTAAAATTTTTGATCCTAGAACATTTCTCTAAAAAGATAAGTATTTGAGGGTTTTGATAGCACTGAGTTAATAAATGTCTGAATGGTTTCCATTTTTAATAGCTGGGGTTTATTCTGTGACACAGGAAGGTTCCAAATTAACAAAATTGTCATCTTTACTTAGCCTCAATGAGACAGATTCTGAATTCTCGGCTTGGACAAGGAGTATAGGTCACTGCCCTTCCTCCTTGCAACTCAAAACCAAAAAACTGCTTTACATCCAGGTCCTAAGCTCTGCTGATCACTGTTTATACTGTATTGGTCTACAGTTTAAGGCATGCTATGAATCTTAAGATTTACTTAATTAAAATGTCTTGATGCACGTATCTTGTACAGTCAATCAACTTACTTATGAACAAGAAAAATCCCTTAAAGCTCTTTGGTAAATACAGTTCTGTTGAATTCACAGGGTTTTCTGGTTTAACAGCCTACTAGTGACTCAATCCTCAGCTATTGTTTTGTCCTATGGATCTTCATAAGCTTAATTTAACTTTGGCATTCAAGTAGCTTATATTCGCTCCCAAAAATCATGCATGAGAGCTAACTCATATCATTATTTTACATTCATGTCTTACTTAAGAGAAAGCCAATTTTTCTAACTGCTTGATTTTCTCCCTATTGTAATGGCTTTATTTACTGTTGTTCTGATGGCATATTCAGCACTGACCCTCAACAGTTTATGCTTTGTGGAGCAAAACTCATGATTTAAGTTATGGGTGAATTGTGTGTGGATAAGTGGAGTTTGCTTTTGGTTGTTGGCACTGCATCTTCTTTTTCCAAAGTTAAAGAGAAATAATCAGAAATGCTCAAACCACAATGATGCAAGACCCGCAGCCAATTAGCCATCATATAAAGTGACTAACTTCAAAGGCATTCTTTAAATAAAGAAAGTGATAGAGGCTTAACTGCTTTTCCTTTTGAGGTATGTTCCATTATACTGTTACAGTTGCTTTGCCTCTGACCATGAGCACCTCAGATTTTGTAAGGTACCAGACTGTTTCCCAGCCAAAATGTTGAGGTCCCACCACCGGTCTACCTAATCTTTGTTACTGTAGTTTCACATTGTTGTTTGCTTCCTCTGTGGAGTCTGGTACTCGTACTGAATAGAAAATAATCTTATTTTACCAGACATTCTTAAATGTTTGAATGACTAAAAATTTGCTTGTTTTTGAAAGTATTAATTAAATAATTGAGTTTTTCTGATCGTAATACAGATTATACACGTATGCTTGCCTTCCTGTGAGCTTCAAATTGTTAGGTCAATTGGCATGTAAATTTCTCCACTGTGCTGTGATTTAGAAGGATTACATTTTTATGATGTAACCAGCTTTTGATGAGCTAATATTTAAAATACCACTTTCTGCTATTGAGTATTAAAGCTCTGAGTTGCCTAGTCTGAAGTCCACAACTTAAAAAAAAACATTCAAAGTTGGTGGCTGCTTTGGCTGAGCCTGTAACTATCATCCTGAGCCCTATATGGCTTTATTATTTTATTTATTTGTTAGATACTTGCCAAAAAGGCTCTATACTGAGAAGACCCACCTAGTTAAGTGCTGGAAGTGTGACAAGGAAATGTTAATGCATAGCTAGTGCAAACCTCCACAGCAGTGATGGCAGAACTGAGTAACCGTGTGGCAAGGATGAAGGTCTGCCTGGAGCCTGTCCTCTCCTGCAGCAAGGATGGGAGAGGTGAGGCTTGACTTTGAGGTGTGCAGAGGGGTGCTGTAGGGCCAGGCTTGCTCCTCCTCAGCCTTATAATGCTGGGGGAGGCAGGGGAATGGCCACTTCCCCTTCCAAAGCAGTAGCCATCTCCTCTAAGGTATGGGGCTGTTGGAGGAAGCCCAACTTTCCAGCACTCTGCTATCTTGAATGGCTGGATGTCTTTCCAATACCGTGGGCTTCATATAGGTTAGTGACAGCTTTGTGAAGAGCCCTTTTCACATGTCAGAGTCCTTTACAGCTATCCTGTGCTGGAAGCATGAGACAACAGCTGTGGAGGCTGCTCGCTGTGCAGCGATGTAGTTGTTAAAGAGGAGATCTGAGTGTCTGTAGAGCAGTAAGGTTCATGCAACACCAGGGCACCTGATGGATGGGAAGAGGGGGTTGCACAAAGCACAGACTGGTATTGCAAGCACTGGCTGAGTAAGGGTGCCCACAATGTCATACAAAGAGTTATTTAGTAATAAGTAGTGGTGGCCTGGGGAGGACGCTGGGCTAAGCCAGGACTTTTTAATGGCTATGATGTGTGTCTGTTGGTCAAACCTCCTTGTGAAAAGAGAGTTCTGCAGCAGTAAGTCCTGTATTTCCAGAGACCAATGCAATAGCTTCAATATTATTACCTTATTGTCTGACTACATGATTATATTGTAGTCTCCCAGTAGGCAGCTTTGCTCCAGAGGAAAGAAGGCCTGTAAGTTATTTTTCAAGGCTCTGCGGATCCCATTTGTTTCCTGTACACTCCCTTCTGTCCATCTCCCCATCCTGTTGTTAATTACTAATGGTCTGGTCACAGTTCTTCACATTTCTGTATTCTTGCCTCAGTTTGTATTTATTTCTTAACAAAAGAGTATCTTCTTCCCAACCTAAAAAATATTAATAAAGAAATATTAGTATCTGAAAAAAAAAAAAAAGCCCAAACACATAACTCAAGAGCTGCTGTAGCTTCCAGTTATGTGTTTGTCCAAAAAAATTACACTGGAAGCATTTGAGCTACCAGTGAAGTACCAGTGAAAGACACAGCTGTGTCACAGCTAGCAAAGGAGAAAAGCTGGCTAATTAGAGGTGATGCTACTGGCTCAGCAATAGCATTTCATTCATTGCTGTGTTTAATATTAACCTGTAATTTAATATTTATTTTAAAGGGCTATATTAGGACTAATAAACACTGACTTAATTTGCTTCTCAGCATTAAATGCTGGAGGCTATGCCAAAGAATATAAATACTGTTTCTCACCTCACTTGTTGCTATCCTTTTTTTCCAGCCAAATCCCTTAAGTGCAGCAGCCTTGCCTGCTGTGCTGCTCTGTGCCACTGGGTCCTCCTCTTGGTGGGAGCTGAGAAAGTCCCTGGAGCAGGACACCTCCAGGGGACACAAGCCCAGAGAGGGAGAAAGTTCTCCTGTGTCTGGCTGGCTTCCCGGGAGGTTATCATCCAGCTGCTGTGACTGTACAGTCACGGCCTCTGCACCGGCGTTCTCCAAATTTCTGATTGCATTTATTGTCCTATGGGCCAAATGATTAAGTGACAAACTGCTTTCCCCCAGAAATGCCTTCCCTAAATCTTGGTGCACATCAGAAAAGTACCACGGACCCTCATGAAGCTGCGTTGTTTTCCACACATCAAGGATGTAAACACGTAGATATATAGTGCCTCCTGCACTTAATGATTTTGCCATTGATTTTGAGATGGACTCTTTTCTTCCAACTTTGACTAGGGAAAGGATTATCTTGAAGTGAATATACATGTATAAATATATATATTTGTACAGACGCATACATTAAAAATGTGTCTGTTTTCCCCTCAGTGAGAAGTAATAAATTACGTGAAGCCTATTCTGCCATACAACTTCGGTAAAGATGAAAAAAAGATATTTCTGAAAGGTATTTTAATTCATACCTTTAATTTATCTGTACATCTCAATCCATGCATTTAATCCATGATTTAATACATACAGTATTGTAAATCCAGCAACCAGAAAGCTCTGGATGAACACATTTCTCTTTCTTTTAAAAGACATGGAACAGCATCTGGAGAAAAGACTCATGGTATTAACCCAGAGCTGATTTAGAGAGGGTTAATGTTTTATTTGTCTTTTACTGAGAAGTTTCTAACCACTTTGTAAATCTCTGCTTAAATTTAGCAGTTCTGTACCTCCACACAGTGTAATTTTCCTGGATATCTCTGAACGGTTTATAGGAAGGAGCCCACACATTAACAACAATCAGTGAATTTTCTACATAAAAGCAAATGCTACCTTGCAAGACAGTGAAAGTTTGGACAGACTCAGTAACGGTATAGCAGATTAGCCTCTAACAAGCAGATGTAATACACAGCTTTCCTGGATGAAACTCAGAGTACATTACTAGTCAAACCACACTCAGCAGAGTAGGGAAACCTATCTTATCTTTGTAGTCATCACACCAAAGAGGGGAAAAGAAACCCACACAGCATTCATCCTTTCCCATTCAAGCAAATGATCATTTTTATAATATCTAGAAGAAGAATAGGGATTTTGAAATAAAAATATTCAGTGAGTTCTTATCCTTACAAGACAATTATGTCTCTGTGTTCTATTGGTATCTTTTTATGGCTGTATCTCTTTCTGAAAACAGCTGTCTCCATTGACTGTAGAGGGAGCATATCTGAGCAATGTCAGTTGTTGAATATATTTTGATAGCTCAAGTTAGATGATGTAATTCCCACCGTACCTGAACAGATCATGAAAATGAACAGTTGTGTTATTCTCCAGTCAGATACAACTTGGTTTTGTCTGTACTGTAATCCAGGTATTTATCTGGAATTGGATCATGCTGCAACATTTCTGTCATGCACTCTTTCACTCTGAAGTACTTTTACATGGAAATAAGTTTAAAAAATACTAATAGGTTATGAGAGCATCTGTTTGAAAATGACTTTTATTTTTTTTTGGATACTCCTTTATCTCAGTTAACAGAAGTATTTGGAATTTTACCTACACTGTGGAAATAGTGGGGCGGTGGTGGGAGAGCAATGACTAATGGCCTCCTGAAACCAATTTAGTCTAATGAAGTCTTGAATTTCATTCTCTTTAAACTAGCACTTCATGTAGACTGCTCAGCCCTGCTTACTGATGACAACCCCCTGAGCTGCTGTGCATGGATAAATACTTCGTACTCCAAGAGATTTCTGTTGGTCAGTGATCAGATGCTTAGAAGCACACAGTGTTTAGCCCTCCCTGGGGAATAACAGAGATGCTCTGGAATTGAGGGGTGTGAGCCCTTCCTTTCTACTGAACATTACATTTACTCTCCTTTTATCTTTTTTTTTCTTTTTTTTTTTCTTTTTTTTCCTAAAACCAAAGAGACAAAGAAGGAAATGATTTTTTTGCAAAATGTTTTGATGCAGTGATTCAAGTCTAATATCTGAAAGTGCAAAACAGTGTATGTTAAACAGCTTTGTTTCTTTTAGCAAGGGCTCTGCAGAAAATATATTTGAGTCAAGTCAAGATAGTTCTTGTCTTTTAAAAGAAGTCTGTAATTTAGAATGAAAATACCTCAGACTCTTTTAAAACAGCTGCTTGTAAATACATGACTATAGATACTGAGGTATTGTCTGTGCCCTGTATAAAATCCTAGCATAAGCAGAGCGAATCTTTGATCACTCTGGAACCTAAAAGGGATTAAAATGTTTGTCCTCATTAAACAAACTTTGACACTGTCTTCCTAAAGCTACTAAGCTTCAAGAAATGCATTAAAAACATCTTGAAATAATTTCTGGTAGAGTGAAGACATGGGAGAGGTATCTCATAATAACTAGGGGCGACTGGATTGCAGTTCTTGGGTGAGGAGTAGAAAAAACAACACAGGAAGAGGGAAAGATTGATGTAGTATAAGCTCAGTGTTTTCTACCAGAATGCCTGCAATTATCATCTTGCAATCTGAGAGATGGCAGGAAAAAACTCATATGACTGAACAGAAAAGGCGAAAACCTTTTAGTCTGCCAGGGCTGTAATCATAATGAAAAATGACACCTGAATCTTATCATGATAGTGAGTGGGAGTCACATAATAAGACATTATTTCCTTTAAGAGGCACGGTACGGGCCTTCTTCTTTTCCATCTGATAGAGTATATACTGAATAAAAACATGCCATTGATTTGTAAGGCCGTTCCCTGCAAAATGAATGTCTTGCACTGTCTTGTTTTCATATTTGGATGCAAGTCATCCTTGATTATCTGGCAGAAACAGCTCTCATGCTTAATCTGCAAACAGGGAGAAATAAATATTTTTATTTCTGAATGGATGTATATCTGCAGCTAAATTTTCAAGAATGGACAGCAAAGGTTAGGCATTTATTCCTTGCATTTAGTCACTTGGAGAAGTGTTCCAGTTTAGAAACAAAATGAGCACTTAGTTCCCAGTGAGTTTGGTGGGATTTTCAGTTCCCAGAAACTTTGCAAATACCCTGTGCTGATAATAAACCACCCCAGTAATTTTGTGTTTTGTATCAAACAATGACTTTTTGAAATCCAGGCAGAATTATGAGGTTAGGACTTGTGAAATATTAAGCCAGTACAAGATGTCCCAAGTCCTAACATTTTGTGTAATTTAATGTATAATACAGAAGTGACATCAGTTTTGGCTGCTAAGTAATGACTGAAAGTGTCAAGCAATGAGTTTAGCTCATTTGACAAGGAAAATGAGTAAGATGAAGTCAAAACTTTTGATACTCTGATCTCACATCAGTATGTGTATTTTTCTGAAGAAAATATTTAGATTTTAACCTTCTGCATGAATCTTTCAGTTCACTTGCTTTTGAGGAAAAGACTGTCTCTGACAAAGGTATATTCAATGTTCACCTTTTCTAGATACTAGCATGGCTTGCCTGGGTAGACCAGTGACAGTTTGTGAGAGGAAGTCCAACATACTACATAGAATAAAACAGTACATCAAATATCTAGTGATTCCAAAATTTATTTAGGACAAGTCTGTATGCTGCATGCACTCTGATGGAGATTATCCACAGACCTACCTAGGTCCTAATGGAAGAAGATTGCTTTGACACTAACCCACTAGTCCAGAAACAGTGTGTTGCTGATAGTCTTTCCCCTTGAAACATGTCCCTGAAACTACCCTAAGTATCACAATGGGCCACTGCAAAAAAGCACACTTATTTCCTGTGGCATAGACTAGACATGAATTTGTAAATCGTAACTTGCATCCTGAGCTTTCTTGAAAGTGGAACTTGTCACCAGTGTAAGGGACAAAATACGTGCACACTCTCACTGAGGTTGGCTTTATTTTAGAAAGTAAAATATCAGGCTTAAGCAGAGTTTCCAAATGATGTTCAAAAGTTATGTCTCCCTAGTCATGTGGGAGCAAAGGCATGATTGACTATGCGTGTTGTATCTTGGTAAGGAAATCCTGCAAGCCTTAGCACAGCCACAGATAAAAGAAGGTATATGTACCACTACTGATATGGAGAACCTGGGAACAGACAAGAGCTTGGGAAGTCTCCGTGCTTAGTATAGTTAGTTATTTGTATCACAATATTTTATAGGGATGCCTTGTGTAGTCTGGGATCCCAGTGTTCTGGGCACTGTACAAACAAAGAACAACAAGATGATCCCTGGAAATTTTACAATCTAGCTGATTGCAAAGCCAGTTGGACAATGGGTGGATGGATGCCATCAATTGAAGAGGCAGTGAAAGTCCCTGCCAATTCCTCAAAGTGCTTCAGTCTGCCAACATGTGTCACCTCTGTTTCACACTGGCTGACCTTAAGCCAGCTGGCTTTTCACCAGGTCCCTTTGTGCATCAGGTATTTAGACAGCAGAGAATGCATTTCTTTGGACTCAGTGAAGAGATGAGGAACAAATATTCTAGTTCATAAAGATTACAACATATACAAGACTGTCTCAGTGGCTTCAAACATACTATGTTATGCCTCATGTTCTGTAAAACTTGTAGGCTCCCACAACTGAGAGCCCTCGAGGAAGAAACAAAATTACTCCATACAAACATCTGGGAATTCTTTCAAAGGGTTCAGAATGCTTCACAAGATTCTGAAATTTGCTTTTCTATAGCTCAGCAGGAGTGCTACTGTTCATAGATTCCTGATGTTGGCATATGGCAGAAATCCATGAATAATTTGGGGAAATAAATTATTCACAAATTTTGCCCTTTATGCTTGTGAAGTTCTTGAATTTGTTTCCTATCTAGAAATATGTTCTGGTAAAAACTCTTGCTCTGTATGTCATCCACAAGCAATTCACTGTAAATATTCCTAAAATACAATTCATGACCTCCTGAACCCTGATCCTGCAAACACTTACTCACATTCTTGTTGTGATTAGTTCCATTAAAATCAAAGGAACCTTCACATGTGGTTGTAAAGTTAAGCCTAGGCGTAAGAGTTTGTAGGATGAAGGTTTAGGTTGGTTCCATAACCCTTGGTATTCTACGTGCTATGTAGTCTCTGATTGCTAAATGAGATGCAGGCACTCAGAACCTGTGGAAAGTTAGGGTTTTTCAGTCCCTGGGTACCATTCTTATCCCTTAACTGAAGATTTACAGAATCAACCCTTATGAGTCTGAATTTGAGCACATGATTCAGATTTGCTAGTTAGTGATCCAACTTGAAATTAGCTTTGGAACATAGCAAAACAAATGCAAAGCAAAGGTTATTGAATCAAATTCATTTAAAAATCAGAGTGAATATTCATCAGCTTTTTTGTGATTTATTCAGCATGACAGAACTTTCCATACTGTGAACTTTACAATGGGGAAAAGTACCAGTAAGCAAAGAGTTTGTAGGTTTTATAGCCATCTACAATTACAATAGAAAATGTTTACTAGAGCTAGGCAGATTTGTTCACAGAAAATAAAAACTGAGGTTTGAAAAATTTAGCTAACTGAAGAAGAAAGCAACATCTAGGCATAGTTATTGACTGGCACATTCAATTGTATGTTTAGCTGTATTATATATATTATATAAGGAGTGGTGAAAAGAATATGCTGCATTTTGAACGTAAGTGATAAATTGCATTTGGTATTCAGTTCTACAATCTCATATGCCTTCTGCCATTATTCCTATGTGTCTGAATTTTCAACATTTCAAGCAGGAAACCATCATAAAAGACTCCATTAGTTGTGTATGTATGTGTATATGTGTGCATTTGAAAAATCACTAGTGACTAAAAAGAGTTACTGTTCCATGTGTTCTGAAGATTTCCATCCCCTCAATTTGAATTCAGAGGTTACCTTTAAATAGTCATGAAACAAGATCTCTGAACCACTGAAAAGAGGAGATTGCTGGCTCTCTGTTAAGATATGCAGCACATATTTCCACCCTTGGAAATTTTTCAGAGTATCTGGTATTTGATCCATTAGACTTTGAATGTAGAAAGTCAATTTTAAGTTATTTAGAGAAGTATTTTATTAGTTAGATTTTTTTTTCTCCCGCTGAGACCTATATAGGGAAATCCACGGTATCAGAGAAAGAACTGGAAGTATATAAAAATATTCCTGATAAAATGTTTTAAAACTCTCTAAAATATTTATACAAGAGAATTTTGGATTTTTTTTTCCTCAAAAAAAAAACAAAAAAAACCAACCCACATAGCTTGTACAGCATTTGTGAAGGGGCATCGGGGTATACTGTTTCTAGTGGCATTTCTTTGAGGTGAAATGAACTTGTAATTTCACCACTTAGAAATATGTTTCTGATTTATGCAGGTTAGAAGCTTTTATTTGATAGCTTACATGGCCCTATATTTAAATCTGTATTTATACTAACATGCACGTGTGTACACACACACATTCTCTTATGCATCTCAACTCACCCTCCTATGACAAGGCCTTAAACAGGTTCCGTTTTAACATAGATTGAAGTCAGCTTAGTGAAGAGTTTTCTCATGTACTGAATTGAACCTATTTGAATTGAACTGAATCAAACGTTCTGTAAGTGTATGCTGTTTCTGCTGTTTGTCATTAATTGTTGTGACATACTTTAGAGAAACAAATTAAATTTTCTTTAGCATCATTCAAGTTAACTATACTATTCAAATCTAAGAAAATGCTGGTTTTGCTATCAGGATTTTTTGCTTTGTTAAGTGACTCTTCATTAAGAATTAGAAAAACAAGTAGATAAATATAGTGCTAATAGTTCCTTTAATATTAGTTGATATCATCCAGATGATTATAAAGATATCTGCTTGAAAATAGCATGTAATTGACTTAGTAAATAATAGTTTATTGGTGTGCTTGGCAGTTACTTGCTGTAAAGAAGCTTTTAATTTTATTTAATCTGTAATACTGTGGTTCAAAATCAGTGTCTAATTCCTTGCTTTGAATTGAAAACTGTAAAACGCTCACTGTAACCAGTTTGGTTAGTCTGGGTTTAAAGCGGTTTAAATGACACTGACAACCAGGACAGTATACCTTCCAATGCCTACAAAGAGCTCAATATGAAGTGGAGAACTCTGGTATTTTCATTAGTATTTTTCTTGCTTTTTATTTCACAGAGGGAAGAAATAAATGAGGTTCAGTGGTGGGGGTTGTCAGGTTTCCAGAAGTGTATGTATCTCTCGTGAACACTGACTTTTCCTGGAGACTGGTGCTGGGACTTGGAAAGTCAGTATCATTGTCTTCTGCTCTCCAGAAGTCTGACTGGAGGTCATTCCTCTGCTTCTTTTCCCCTGCCCCAGAGTGGGGTGGCTCAGATGCCAGACTCTGGAGGGACTACAGGAGTTGAGGCTAGAGTGATACCAGCTGTCTGCACCCCTGTGCTGAGATGCATTGGCCACTCCTTCCAAACGTGGCAGAGGCCAGCTTGCTCAGGCATGAGTCTGGGCTGGGGGGAAGACGTGATGAATGAAATCTTTGTATCTTTTCCTGTCAGTGAGACCTAGCAGGGATTTTAAACTATGTCCTTACCAGAAGTGAACTGCTTGGGCTGTAGGCACATGTATTTGTCTGCATCGTTTGTTGTGTGACACATTCCTCATGTAGGGGGGACAGAGTTACTCTATGCTGTGTCACTGAGCTTGACAGCCTCAGATGATGTCAGGTTCACTACATATACGGTATGATATCTTGAGCATATCCACGCTTTCCATTTACTAATGATTTCCTGTCATCTTAGAGGTATTAAGTGGTAGTTTACCATGTACAGCTGTCGAAATGGCTGATAGTGCCACATTTTTCAGCCCTTTGTACCACCTTTGCGTACTTATCTTTCATATTTCTCGTGCAGGCCTATTAACAAACTGAAGTCTACTTTAGCATGAGAGAAAATTTAACTTTCCAGCCCTTACAACTGTATTTCAACATCTTTCCTCTTAGAAGGGCAGGAAGATTGCTTCTGAAAAAATATGGTTGAAACCGGTTACAGTTTCAAAAGATTACTCTCTGTATACAATATGAATTTTTTTCCCTTGGCAAGCCAAGACACTTAGTTAATTAAGAACTTTTGGTAAATATCTCTCTTCCTCCTTAATCATTTAGTGGAATCCACGTTTTCAGATCTGCTTGTGCAAAGCATACATTTGTGTAATTAGAAGACCAGCTGGGCTGTAGAGGCTGAAATTATCTAAACTACATAAACAGCACCTACAGAGAGTTCGTGCTCTGGATGTCACTGATATTGCTGTATCAATTTGAACCAAAGTCATGGATAAAAATAATTAATATTAGATATACAATCCCAATGTCAGAGTTTGAAGGGAATTGTTTTTCTCTGATTGAACTTAGTCCAGTTCCTACTGAATCAAAGGAAGCTAGTCTCTCTGATAAAAAGAAATTACTTTTGTTTCCTGAACTACTTTTTTTTTTTCTTTTACTATTTTTTTTCATGAAATTCCCATGTTCTCCTATTGCAAGCTGGGCTAAGTTTATTTTCTTTGCAAATACTAAAATGCCAACCTGTTATGAACTCTTTGAAATCATATTCTCTGTTTCGACTGTCCACTTTCTTTGACACAATACTGACTTTATCCTTTGTCTACTGTGCTTCTTTTTCCCTTGTTCGTGCTTCATGATTAAAAAATCAAGGCAAACTGAGCCACATCTGTGTCTCACGTGTTTACAAGCCCAGTTCATTACTTCTATGAGCTGTGCAGGATTTGTATGTAGGATTTTGTTCACTAGATGCATTTTTCAATAGGGATTACAAAAAACCTTACTCATTTGAAGTTCCTATAAAAAATCAATTTCTTGAGATACATATTTTGACCCCTATATTAAAAAAGTGCACAGTTCTCTAGGAGCCAAGCTTGTGGTTCAAGGCATGCATCATACAACCTCATTGCAAACTTGGCAACTGAATCAAGGAAAGAGATTAATGTACAGTGCAGTGGCTGGACATGTAAGGTCCAGAAATCAGGCTTTAATTTACAGCTCCCTGTACGGCTTAGTAAAAAAGAAGTCACACTGCTGTGGTGCTGGCATTTCCGATGTTTGGAAAAACAGGGCTCACTGTTCATCTTGAGTTGTTTTTACTTTTGAAGTTCATTAATTTCCTTGACACAGGCAGGTGGCTCAGTGAAACTAGGGCTATTTGGGAAAGCAGGAATCTACTGGGAGAGTAAAAACTGTATGGTTTATTCTACAGTGAAACCTTGTTTTGTCAAATTCCTCAGCTGCTAGTGCGTTAAGCTTAGAGACCTAGCTAAGCATTTGGGTGAATGCTTTATTGTTGCTAGCTCTCGTTCATCTCTGGCTGTAGGGTATCTTGCGGGCAGGCTTCATTTGATAGTTACCTTGTGTGGAAGGTTGGAGGGGGAAGGAGTAATGTGAGCAGATACACACTGCTCTGATTCTTTGCAATTGGCCCAAGGAAAGTCACCTTGGGAAGGAGTTCAGAAAACTCCAGTTTTTGTGAGAAGAGAGGCATGCATTTCTTATCATAAAACTATTAGATGAATAAGTCTATTAAACCTGTGCTCCTCATTCCAAATCAAACCTGTTCTTCTAGAGCGAGGGTGAAAAGAAGAAAATAGACACAAAAGATTTGATTCTAAGTGTAATGTTATGGCATTTTCTTAATTCAGAAAGATATGACATATACAGAAAGTGAGCCCACTGTGGGGCACAGTGAGTGTCTTGATGGTGAAGTTTTCTCTCCTTCTACAATGAACTTTAATAACTGTTCGAGTGCATAGAAAGAGAAGGGTACCTTGTATCCCTTATATCTCAGATGATGCTCGTGAGTGAACCTATTTTCAGGCGTAATACTGATGAATGCATTTATTTTTTGAAGTATTTGTTTGCAAATGTATTTTTTGTTAAACTAAGGATTCATATCCTTGTACATAGCCTCAAGTCAAGTTTCCGCTCAAAGATTTGTTTTCCCACTTTGTTGTTTAGCTTCACCACTTTCCCTTAGTAAAATCTGTAATTTGGAGACAAGTAGGAATTAATTGGGTTTGCCTGTAACTTAACCAAAATTTGAACTCCTTTCTTCAGCAGCAAAATATTCATTCCCCAACCCCGCTACCCCCGGTTGCCATCTTTGTGTTTTATCTCTGTTTACAGATAAACCAGAACTTTAACACAGGAAAGATAAAGTGAGGACATTCTATACTCATTATATTCTCAGTAGACTCTACAGATAAATGCCTGTCTTAAAAGAACAGCAATTTATTCTTAAAATCTGTTTCGAGAGCTATGCAGTCGTATTCTTGTTCAGTGTTTCCCGATAACCACTTCAGAACATATCACCAGCATTAATGGAATCTCTCAAATACTTGAGAGATTAAATACAATCCATTTTTATGCAGAAAAACAGAGAAACTAAAGGTCACCAAAAATTGTTGTAAAACTTGAATTTGGAGCTCCTGTCCTCTCTTGTCTTGATAAATGTTTTTGTCTTTATATGTCTGTGAAATACATAAATCATATTGGTCCTGTTCCAGCAGACCACAGATGTCAGAACAACCTAAGATGTGCTTAATATTCAAGATAATCCTAGATGCTTTACTGAGCCATGTGATTAGGCATAAACTTTAGTTAAGTTTGTGAAGGTACTCTGTGAGAACCCCAAGTTCCCCTTCCTTTTAAAATTTACTAAATTGAATGAAGCCATTTTCATGACAAGAAAAAGGAAAGGCGGCTGAAATTAAGCTTATGTTCTGTGCTTTGAATGGAAACATACCTATCAAATTGAGATATAACCATTGAAGTACCCTATACTATATTTTGGCTATATGAATAATCTTTTTCTTGTTCTTTTCCATGATGTCTGAATTTTTGATTCTCTCTGGCACCCCTATTTTTTCTACTCCACTCTGAATTTGACTTTATCTCACTAGAAGTTGTATTTTCTCCCTTCTTTATGTCTCCTGAGAGAAACATTTATTCTGAATAATAGCCAAGTCAAATACTTGGTTTTAAATAGAATGGATTTATAGACAGAAAATAAAATCCAACAGACTTAATGAATTCCTAAATCAAACAACAGGTTTCTCTTGTGTATAAGCATTGCTGAAAAAAAAAACAAAAACCAAAAACCACCACGTTTAGAAGGTGCCTTATAGTATGGCAGAATGATAAAGTGCTGCTTAAGTATCAGTTCCCACACCTCTGCTGTTTGGTAAGGCAGAAAGCCTGAGTCCAAGACATGCAAGGCAAAAAGAACTTACTGAGAATTCAACTCATCAGTGTGCAAAGTGTAGTGGCCTTGAGCCAGCAAAGCACTGAAACACGTGTTTGTTTTTAAGGTTGTGCATTCATTTGATTTAGTGAGAGCACTCTATTTGTTAACCTACTTGCCAGTTTTTTTGGAAGATATTTGTTGTGTTTCTCTACACCATGTAGGATTAAGCCATAACTTAAAGAACATGCTGTCCAGTCTGGAGCTATTGTTATTTTTCTGAAGAAAATGTTTTAATGTGGCAGTAGAATTAGTTTCTGACAGTCTTTGTACTGAGAAGTTTGCTCACAACAAAAGGAGCCCTTCTGCGGACACACAATAGCTTGATGATTAGAACACGCAGCTGAGTAGGAGAGGACCTAGGTTCAACTCGCTGATCCAAACCAGACAGAGCAGGGAGCTGAACCTGACTCTCTAGTATCAGAGATGAGGGTACTCCGCTGGGATAACAGCAAGCCAGGTTCAGCCCCCTGCTCTGTCTGGTTTGGATCATTGAATTGAACCTCAGTCTTAGCCATCTCAGCTGCGTGCCCTCACAGCAAGCTATTTGGCCAAGATGGGATAGGGTGTTTTGATCTAAAAAAAACCAAAAAAATCTGCACCAGAATAAAACCCAAATTACCCAATCCTGACATTTTCCACGTGATGGAATTGTTGTTTTCTGGCCAGACCTAGAGAAAGACACTTTGTGGTCACACGCTGAGGGAGCCAGAAGCAATAGGAAGATATAAAAACCTTCAAAACCTTCTGCCTCTGTAAATGTAGCTAAAGATGCAGAGATTCAGACATTATCTACATGGCTTTGGCAGAAGCAGGGAAAACAAAACCACCACAAGCATCCTAATGGAAAACCAGAGCTGTCTCAGTGACCTACAGTTTTGTTTGGGGGAGAATGGTGGAGGAGCATTTATCCTCTGTCAGCATCAGTGCTGCGGGGGGTGTCTGTCAGAGCACAGGCTGTCCATAAGAGTTTGGCTGAAACTCTAAGCAGCTATTTTCCTCACTGGTTTCTGTGCCTCTCTTTTCTCCCTTGCCTTTCTACCTGGTTCTCTCTAATTTCCTTGCTCATCTCCTCCTTTCACTGCCCTTTCTATATATTCATGTCCTTCTGATTCCCTTAAATTTTGAACTTCTCACACAAAGAAATTATTCTGGCTTAAGCTCATTTTTTGCAATGGCACATGTAGTTGAACTCTGGCACAAACCCCTCTGTGACTATACTCATATCAGTTGACAGAAATGGATGGGTGTTAGCTGTTTATCTTGTCCTTGTAATCCACACATACATATTGAATTTCTTAATCTAATCCCAGGCATTTTTAAAGGTTTAAACATCTTTATTCTCCCTATCTTCTCTTCCGCTGTCTGTTTCTAACCAAACAGTAGAACTTTTTTTTTTTTTTTTTGAGAATCTAGCATTTGAACCCTTTTATAGCCGTCTACACAGGGTTTAATTACTCTAGTCATATAAAGTTCACAGACTCAACATCTTTGGCAGTTGGAATTTGCAGTGCTGTATATCTCCAAGTATGGAGCATGGACCTCTAATTTTGAATGAGTGTGTTACATTCATTCACGTGAGGTGGAAAATAACCACTGCTTACTAAATCAACATTAGAGTACACATGTTTACACCGAAGAAGTATTCTCAGGAGAGTTAGAATGGAAATGTGGGGTGTATGAAATATAGTCAGAGTCATTATTTCAGTTCCATTCACCCATAACAAGCACTGTTGCAAAATACATGGGTGGAAATCACATTTTTCTTGTTTCCATCTCTCTGCATTTATGCAGCAGCGGATAGCAAGATGCCAGAGAACCCCCTTTGTGTGTTGCTTTTGTTGTGTTGTCAACAAACAAGATTTCATGGCCTGCTTCAGAAATAAGACACACATACTCGTATACTTGTGTACCCATGCTGAATGTTGTAGCAGTTCCAGACAGTCAATGTGATGTTAGCCTGTGTATAAAATGGGGTCATCTTTTTTTTGCAGAACAAGTCTGCCTGCTAGAGAGATATTTTAGATTACTTCTCTATCTCTTTGTCTACTCTTGAGTTCCACAATTAGTAAGCCTGGGAGGGTTCTCAGTTTTCAATAGCCTCTCTCCTCAGCCTTATCAGATACTACCTGTTAATACTAAATGACTGACTCTGGGCAACCTAATTAGCATTAAACTCCTGTGCTGAAGGTTTTAGGGTGGGCTTCTGCACAAAATGTAAGGAAATCCAGGCCTTGACATGGCTGCAGAATGCTCCTAGCTAGGTTCCCAAGCAAATGCAGGACGTGCAGCACATGAGGGAAACAGACCACACTATATACAACAAAACTAGCATACAGTGTAGTGGTCCACTGAGGAAACCGTCCTCATAATCCATAATGGAGTGCTATTGTGTAATTGGATCTCCATGGTGTAAGATGACCCAAGGCACTTTGTAATCAAACCACATACTGTAAACTATTTTACATGAGGTCAGCTGCATTGCATCCCTCCTGGCAGACACTTAAGAACCATAATTACATTCATCTCTATCTTTAATTTACTCCATTGTGCTTCTGTCATTGCAGGATCTTTGCTACCAAGCACTATGTGTTCATTTCCTCAATGCTTACTGTAAATTGCAAATTAAGGGTGGCATCAGTTTTAACTCTGAATTGCCCTGCTTTTTGTGGAAGTCAAGCTCATCATTAGTTGAATATTAGTTTATTGTGGTTTAATAAGGGACACAGTAATATATTTGTCTTGGGGGATCCATTCCAGACAGATGCTAGTTTACAAAGAAAGTTTGTTTGCAATCCTGCTATAGCTACAAAGATCTCTGTCAGTCTTGGAGAAGTGAGCTGGGTAATGGTGAATTAGGAGTGGATCTTCATTTTTAAACTAAATGAATAGAGTCTAATTGTTAAGGCCTGAGCCTGCAGTTTGTCATAGCATCCCCACTTCCTTCAGTATGAATTAAGGGTGTTTCATTCTTGCATAATATCATACCTTGTAAAAGTTTCATACTGAGCAATTGTAAGGATGTATTTATGCTTTTGTATTAGTCATTTTACAGCCTTTTTTATTTAGCAAAGGATGAGCCAGTGAGATTTGGAATGTTATTTGCAGAGGAAGTCTGTCATGTTTAATGGAAAGCGTCCAGGAAGGTAACATAACTGCCAATCCTAAATTAAATACTACATAGAGAGATAGATTTTTGTGATGCCAGGTTTCCAAGGACTGGTTCATTCCATAGTGTTCAAGTAATACTTTAGTGGTTCTTGTTGACTCTTGTTTCACTTCAGTTACTTCCAGAATTTCCATTTTATAAACCTCTCTTAATCACTGCTGTAAAAACTCATTCTGAGTTAAAATTTAGTGTATAATTAATGTTCCAAGAAATAGCCATCCTGCCTCCTCTCATTCCCAGCTCCCCTCTGTGTTTGCAATTCAATTTCTAAATCTTTTATCTGCAAGTTATGGAAGTGAGGGAGAAAAAATAATCAAATAAAATTGATGAAAAAAAATACTCCTAATTCAAATGCAGTTCTTGTAGGTATTTGTATAAGCAAAATCAAGCATGGGTAAGATTTTGATACTTCACCTGACTGTTTGCAATCTAGCTAGATCTTCTGCCTCCCTTCTGTTCCCTCTTTCCCCATCTCCTTTTCCAGCTTATCCTACACCATCCCACAATGTGTTTTGTGCCCTTGTAGCAGTGACAGAATGTTGTAACTGATGGTTCTGCCACTGCTTTCATTTCCAGGGTATAGACACACCAAGTCACTGCATCTGTGGGACATCGCATTTGTGAGCCACGGGTAGGGGTTGCTCTGTACCATCTGTCTACATTTGGATTAAAAAAGCAAAACAAAACAACAAAACAGTGTTTCAGAGGTGCACCCATCATGTATGTATCACCTTTTGAGTGACTGAACGGTGTCTTCAAGGTGTGCTGTCCTTACATCTCCATCTGTCCCATGTTATGACAGGATAAGGACCACAGACTAGCATGAAGGTTCTGCTCTTCTCTGAACACCTGGTACCACTCTATGGGCAGGGATTCTTCAAAAGTAGCTCTCACATAAATGTGTGCTGCTGGGCTGACTAAATTTCTAACTCAGCTCTCAATTTCCTTCATCTTTTTGCTTTAATGACCAATGGCTCTTAGCGTCTGAATAGAGCACTTTCTTGTGGCATTAGTTGAGGATGGATACTTTGGGGATTTTTAGCTGATGCCCCAGTGATAACAGTCTCAGTAAGAAATATCCAGAAAGGTTAAAAACAACATCAGTTTGTAGAAAAGACTGTTTTTCATGCACATTTCTGTGGAGCAGGCTGCTTAGATTAATTAAGTAATGTAAAAAACATCTCCTCTAAGCAAGTCCCCATAGTTCAATTTTTCCAGCAGGAGACCAGAATTATGCACCTTGTTTCTGAGGTCACTTCCATAATTGCAACAACATACTTTTTTTGTAATAGCTTTTCCTTTTTAATGGATATTTAAATAGAGGTAATTAAATATGGTTATTTATACCCATCTCCAGAGAGGTAACATAACAGCATGATGAAAATACAAGTGAATTAGAAGTAGTCATTTTCTGTTAAAAAGAACTGCATTTTGACTCCCTAAGTAATAATGGTTGTTAATTGTTAAGACTCTCAGAGTGATAATGTGGAGATTCAGACGCCTGCCATGCTATACAAAACTGGATTGCAAAATATTTCAGTTTAATAAGCTATTGTAGAAAGTGTTACTGCAGTCAGAAATACCAGCTGTACATCTCAGGGTCAGGCAATCACGAAATATGGTATGTAAGGCATACTTTTTGAAAATTGGATCCAGTTGCTTTTTGCTTCTGGACTTTTTTGGGGGCCCATTTCTAATCCTGAAACTCTTCTGTCTGACCTAATTAGTGGGTTCATTGACTTGTGTCATGGTGCCAACACTTCAGCCAAATACATTGTGTTTCTTACACTGGAACTGGATCCACACAACTATATTGCAGATCATGTTCTGGTGGCAAGGTGACAAGCCTCTAAAGGTTAGGAATTTACGTTGGCACAGGCTGACCATAAATGTTCATAATTTCAGATTCTCTTCAACATACTGAAATGTCTTTGGCCTCCAAAACTGGCATAGATAAGTGTGTAGGCAGTGACTACCTAATAAAAACATCAGCTGCTTTGTGTCCAGATAGGCAGCAAAGGAAGCAAAACCTCCTTATCATCTGAGTTTTCAGACCTTTTTCCTGGTCCCAGTCAAAACTAGGAAGGTTTTATGAATGAATGTTTAAAAAGGCAAATAAAGTTCACAGACCTTCTTGTGCTTTGCATGGCAATAGAGAGAATTACAGTGTTCTAGCCAGTTCATCTCTGCCTGTTTTCACAGTGACATCCCTGACTAGTTAGAAGCAAGAAATTTGCTTCTCAAAATGCTTTCAAACTGTTACAGAGGAATAATCAAACTAACCAATGGTAATCAAAAGTTAGTCATTTCACATTGCCTGTGTTATGCTATGATGTTCTGATTTTCTTTTTATTGTTTAACAATGATATTAAAAGAACTGCAATAAATGGAATGAACTGCTTTTCCTATAAACAAATGCCCTAGCCCAAATTTCTCATTCAGTTGCCTGCAAAAAACTCTTTGCAGGATCGTATGTGTTTCTGCTATGAACACTATCCCTTTTTTCCACAACATTTACCTGAAAAATAAGAATAGTTTGAGCCAAAATGAACTTACAAACTAGACACATATAGAATTCATCACAAGCAGCTTTACACCATCTGAGAGTGTAGGTTAGTGGTCTAGGCTTCCTCAGTAGTCAATGAGAAGAAGAGATACATTATAAGGGAGATCCTATCCTATCCCATTCTAAGAAAAAGTCTAAGGTAGTTAGGATGAATGCCTTCTGAATTTGTTCCTTTATAATGAGCTTACATAACTGTTACGGGTGAGACACCTCATTTCAATAGACTCAAGTTGAGCAAATCCCACTCAATGCACTTTGGTATGATATGAATGTCTGAGATTGAAGGGTAGGGCTCTGAAAGAGCATCCTTTGCTAACTCTTTTGTTTTCCCACCCCTGAAATTAGAACAGAAAGATCATTTAAAAATAGTAACAAAAATAAAGTTAATAAATAAATGTGGAGAACTGAAATCTGCTTCCTGCCCTTCTCCAGAAATAACACTTCTTCCCTGTAAGACTGCAGCTACAAAGCAATGGATCTGTAGCTCCCCTCCAGCTGACATCTGTTCTGTCCTACTTTATTATTTCTGTGCTGGTCTGTTTAGGACACAGAAACCCTGACCGCAGTGCTACAGGGAAAAGCATATTGGATTCTTCCTCAAGACTTGCCATCAGTAAGATCTCTGACCAGTCTTATGGTTATAAGAATGGCCTTGTCTTGGTGCTCTGAACCACAGGATAATTTAATTAAGAAGAAATTAGAAGGATGGTTAAGAGAAGTTGAATTTATAGGAAGAGGTAATATCCCATTATTAGGCCAAAAGAATACATTTGGAAGAAAAGAGCCACGAAATTTGGATAAGCACAGATATGGGAGAATTTGGCTCTGAGTTTAACTTAATTCTTTTAATTTGTAAAAGTATTTGAGAGGTAAAAAAAAGCTGATACCTGAGGGACATTAATGTCCTCAAACCCTCTAGGATAGAGAGAGTAAGAGGAAGATAATTACTGTTTGTGAGAGGTTACCCAGAGGTGCAGTAAGGGAAAAACTGTAATGAGCCATAAAACCACTGACTCTGTTGAGGTCATGATTTTAGTCTCCAGCAAGAGCTACAAATTTCAGTTCCCAGACTCATCTTTTGAATGTTTTCAGCAGTGTGTCAAAACATGACAAACTATGACATTCAGTGCACA
>VXAL01017819.1:44201-56543 GCA_013399475.1 Chauna torquata | reverse complement strand
TTTCTTTTTCTCTTTTTCTTTTTCTTTTTCTTTTTCTTTTTCTTTTTCTTTTTCTTTTTCTTTTTCTTTTTCTTTTTCTTTTTCTTTTTCTCTTTTTCTTTTTCTTTTCTTTTTCTTTTTCTTTCCTTCTGGAATTGGGCTCAGGAATAGCTCAGGAAGTCCTCCATAAAATGAGGAGGGCCCTGTGCATAGCTAGACAAACACAAACTTTTTGTGATTTATATAGGTCAACAGAAACAAAGTCGTGAACTTTACATATACGTTTGTGTAGTATAAAAGTCCAAGAAAAAGTACTTTTCCTGTATTTTCTACTCTCCAAGCATAACCACTAGCACTGACAAACCCGATTAAATTCAGTTCTTCGATATACCACCGCGTTTCAGTGAAGTCCAAGATGCAAAGGAAATATGAATAGTTTTGTTCATTCTGCTTTTGGGCAGATCAAAACTTATTTGTAATCTACAGAGATATTTCAGTGTTTGAGTGCACTGCTAAGCCTGATTTTCATATAAGCAAATAGGAAATAAAAAGGGAGTTTTAGATTTGGTAATTAGAAGTTGTCATACTTCTAGTCACTTGAGTGACTGACTCAAGACAGTTTCACTTCTTGCAGGAAGATTAATGTAAACTCCCTTTTAAAACGAATAATCTTACCTATTGTATGAACATTTTTACAGAAATGAACAAAATGTGTTTCTTGCCGTGACTTCAGATGTGCAGTAAAAGATATTCTTCCAAGATTGACGGTAACAGATTATTATCTACCAAGCAGGGAGCTCCAAGGCACTGGGTGCATATTTCAGAAAGTTTGTAGATACCTACCCCACAGATTAACTCCAAAAATCTATCCTTTGTACTAATGTTAGAGATCTTTATGTATACATGTATGTATAAATATAAGGTATATAATAATGTAATGAGGATTCTTTGACTGCCTTTATGTTATAGCTGAAATGAGGTGTTTGTATATTCTCGTCATTTGTGGTATATTTGTTGGTCTAAGGTTTACTCTGGGTAAAACTATCCTTAAAGCAAACACTCAATTTTATGTTACATCTCTGAACGTGTAGGGTAACTCCATGTGGTTTCAACTTCAACCCTTTGACAACAAATTATTATTTATGTAAGCTGTCAAATCCACACAGGACAAGCAGCTGCACAAGAAAAAACTGAAACACATAAACCATAGTGAGAAACATACGGCTCCCATAACAAACTATGCTTTCCCTTTCTGTATTTAGTCCGCTATGAGTGAATTATTCATTACAATCAAGCTAAAGCTCCCCTAGTCTTGCCATTTCATCCGCAAGTTTGTTGAAAATTAAAGCTCAGCATGAAGCCTCCAGAGAATTATTCTGAGTTAATAACACCTGCAAAGAACAGAGATTTTACTGTGAAACTGCTGTGTGATTGCCCACACATCAGCAAAAATTGGGAGAAACTGAATATTTTCTCTGTATTTAACTGGTGAGGATTTTGTGGGGTGTCATTTGATGTTAAGTAGTAGAGTTATAATTTAGAATGTTTCACAGCAACGGATTGTATTTGTTCTAACAGCAAGATTTCTTTTCTATGAGAAGATTTCTGTTACTGTCAGCTGCTATTGCAACTTTATGCAATACATATTTAGAAACCTTTCTTAATCTTAGGGGAAATTGTCAGAGACTGGCTTTAAACTATGGATTTTTTTTTTCCCTGTGATTTCTTGTGAATTTAGAAGTTAATTCTTTCCCCCTGCCTAGTTGTATCTCATAAATAGCAAGCTAAATCATGATTTTGATCTCTACATCTGTAGCACATGTACACACAGCAGCTCCCTGGACAGCAGTGGAAATTACCCAAAGCAAACTTTTTTGTTTTTTTCCAGATGTTTCAGGAATACACTAATAACAAACATGAAAAAATCAGATGGTGCTCCTAAATCAAATTGGATGTTAACATTATCATCTATCCAAAAAAGGAAAGAGAAACAAAAAAGTCAAATTATCTTGTCTCCATATTGTGCTGTATTTTTATACACTGAGGTATTACTGTCTGCATTTTCCGAGAGCCCGATATCAATTCACAGCTCACGTTTGGAGTAGGATTTAGGCTTCTATCTGATGACAGTAACGACCCCAGCAAGAAATGGATAAAGCTTTTATCACTCGTGACATATCTACATGGACAGCCTTGAACAGAGCAATTTTTGCCTGTGCTTTGAAGAGAACCAGCTCTGGTCCATATGCAAAGAATCTGTGCTGGCAAGATGTAGTGCTGAACTCAACAGATTGCCCAGAGGCTCGGTTGCTTTATTCAAGCACATTGCCATGCAGCAGGGCTGGATGTGCCTTCTGGATTGGAACAGTTTGGGCTCTGTCCTGCTCATCTCTGGGTGGAAGTTCTTTTGTGACTTGTGAAGTTACATGGTTTAATTTAAATCACAGTGCACAGCTTACATTGTTTGAGCCTTGCTTACCAGCAACCTCTTTGCTCACAGAGAACGTACTTCTGAATTATGTACTGAATGCTGCCAGGAGCCTGTTGATATACTCCTCTGTCCCTCCCTGCTAATCTCCTGCCACCTTTATCATTTCTGTATCTTACAGAGATGGCTCAAGAGCTTGTCTCACTGAATTTTCTCACTCAAATTTAGGATTATAATAATAGTTATGCCCCCCCACAAGATGTAGCAGGAAAAAAAAAAAAAAGAAAAACCACCACCAAAAGCCTGGTTAAAGGCTAAGGGAAGAGGAATATTTCTAGGAGAGTGACATCTGGTTTCAGATATGTACTTTTAGTGCAGTGGAACTTGCTTCACTGAATTCCTGTTATATGCCTTTCACAGTTACCGGAATAAAATATCCCTGGTGCAGAAGGCAAACCCATAAGAGACAGGGAACTCATGACTTCGTGAATGAGTTGGACAGTAACGTGTAGTGAGTGCTGCTGCTGTACATAATAGATGAGCTATTCTTACTGCAACACAGCTCAGGGCTAATATAACACAGGTTCATTTCCTTAGATCAACATGGGATGTATTAAAAAATAATTTGCTGGTCAAGATGAGGCTTTTCAGGCACAGATAATTCTACTGCCTGCTCCAGAGGCCACTGAGAAGTGTAATGAAACAATGAATACCTACTGATTGATTAATCTTCCTTTCCCACAACCCTTCAAAGCATTTTCCTTTTTCAGTTACGAGAGAGCTGTGGGTAAGTGGGCTTCCAGCACAGAATGATCTGTGAATGGTGGCCTCCAGCTTCAAGCTTGTGATGTCTGTGTCACTGCTCATGGATCATCCTAGAATTTAAATGAGCTATTACAAGGCTAGGTGAAGACCTGATGTTGGGCTCAGGGCTATAGAGAAGAAGAGAGGAAGCAGGTGTGTGGTATAAGCAAACCTCCATGTGTCAACAACCATTCACTTGTCAGATGAATTTATCTGCTCCAGCTGTACTGCTCTTAGAGTGGATCTTTCAGTATATATTTATCTGATGTATTATGTGTATGAAATGCATTGTCAGTTTCTTTCAGAGAAGAGTTTTGTGGCATAAGGAATGTAATTAAGTGGATGGTCTAGCATCACCATAGGATCCTACACTATTGTCATGGTTTTGGCTGGGATAGAGTTAAATTCTCTTCGTAGAGGTTCACACAATGCTGTGTTTTGGATTTTTTGATGAAGATAATGGTGATGTTTTCAGTTGCTGCAGAGCAGTGTTTGTACAGAGCCAAGCACTTTCCAGCTCCTCGTATTGCCCTGCCAGCGAGGAGGCTGGGGGTGCACAAGAAGCTGGGAGGGGACAGGACCAGGACAGCTGACCCAGACTGACCAAGGGGATATTCCATACCATATGACGTCATGCTGAACAATAAAACTGGGGGGGCTGGCCGGGGAAAAGGGGGGGCCGCTGCTCGGGAACAGGCTGGGCATCGGTCAGCGGGTGGTGAGCAATTGCATCGTGCATTGCTTTGTGTACACTTGCTTTGTATATTCTTTTACTAGCGTCATTATTATTATTATCATTATTTTCCCTTTCTTTTCTGTCCTATTAAACTGTCTTTATCTCAACCCACGAGTTTTTTTTTTCCTTTTTTGCGATTCTCTCCCCCATCCCACTGGGTTGCGGGGGGGAGAGTGAGCAAACGGCTGTGTGGTGTGTAGCTGCCTGCTGGGTTAAACCACAACAACTATGAACCAAAGTACCAACTAACAGCATCCTATTTTGCTAGGTACCGTACAGTGGGAGTTAATCCCTAGAGAAAAGTGAAAGAGGAAAGGAGTTGACTGCCACTTTATGTATTGGAAAAATGATACACTAAGAGAATGTGGGTTGAGAAAACCAATGGTAATTCAGAGAAGCAAAGGTGGAGATCTGAAGGAGGTATTGTGCTGTGGGCTTCTAGTCCATATTTCAAATGGTCTGTGTGATGAACAAACTTCCATTGCTTCAAAGCTGCTCTTTTCAAAATGTAAAAACATGGAAAAAACATCTTAAAGAGGGAAGAATAGTGCCCCAAATTGAAAGAGAGGGCTCCAAGGTATACAACTAGAGTTCAAAGGGATGTTTTTCTATTCCTGCTCTATGATACAGATATATGCCTGAATTTAGGTGCTTTTCTTTGAATTAGGTTCTAAACGTGCCCACCATTTATGGAAGTCTGTGTACAGGAGTCACATCTATCTCTAACTTTGAAATATTGCTGGAAGTTAAATGTCATAAAAATAGGAGACAAAAAAAAAAATCCATCGTTTTTCTAGGTTGTCCTGGGGCCAAGAAGAATGAGTTCCTGACGAGTGTTTTGGATGCATTGTCCACAGATATGGTGCATGCAGTCTCTGATCCATCATTGTCTTCTAGCCGGTGGGTTTCAGATCCTTTTTGTGTGTCTTTTAAAGGGTTCTGGCAGTGGTGAATGAATTGTTGAGATATTTGAGAAGTAATTCTTCTTCTGCCTTCAAAAAGGGTAAATTTCCAAGAACCTATCTAGGATAGTTTATTTCAAAGTTACCACTGTAGACTATGTCCACTAAGTAGAGATGCACCTGATGGCTGAATTCTAGAGTTTTTCTGTAGCTGCTGGTGCAACTGTGTCTCAGTCTTTGTTTTCTTGTCAGCCTTCACTTGATGAATACATGCCACCTTCCTGGTTTAGGTTTTGCCTAGTTGCTTCTAAAACAAACCAATGCTATACACACTCACAGGCAGAATTAAAAATACGTAAGTGCTGTCAAACTATGGGTGTCTGCAGGTCAGGTGCTTACTACCTGAAGAGGACAGGGCATTTATTATTATAGTTTACCCTCTAATTCAATACATTTTGATGTTTTATCTGAGAGCATCCATCACGGGTTGTAATTAGAATCTAGGTATTTGGTGATCCTATTGACATACTTCAGTTATGTATATTATGTGCTTCCATGTTTCTGCCATGTCTGCCTTTCAGTTGTTTATTTCTCTTCAGTTTTCTCTGTTTCAGGAAATGAAAGGGGAAGGCACTATGTTCTGAGTACTGTGCAACCTCAATACAGTTTAAGAGAGTTAACTAAGAGGAGATTATAGCCCTTTGGGTAAAATTTAGGATACAGTTGGCCAAAGTGGAAAGAGAGGAATTCATTACAAGAAACTAGTGGCCAAAAGCAGAGAGGTTTATGTAGCAAAGCATCTAACAGTGCTTTAACTATTCAGAAGTAAAGGTTTAAACCGAGGTTTATGTATCAGAATAAAGACTTAACACCTATTTTCTGTTTCAGGGTTTCAGAGCCTGATCCAAACCACACTCTGGAAGAGAGAGTAGTCCACTGGTATTTCAAACAACTGGATAAAAATTCCAGTGGTGACATTGGAAAGAAAGAAATCAAGCCATTTAAAAGGTTCCTAAGAAAGAAATCAAAACCCAAAAAATGTGTGAAGAAGTTTGTGGAATACTGTGATGTGAACAATGATAAGTCCTTGTCAGTTCAAGAATTAATGGGCTGCCTGGGAGTAACAAAAGAAGAAGGTAAAGCAGAAACAAAGAAGCGCCATAGTAAGAACCTTTTCCATCTTTTGTCTAAATTCTTCAAAGCTGGCAAAGTCTGATATTTTTATATACCAGAAGTATACAGTATAAAAGAATACACTTGCCTGTAGCTAACAGAGCTTTTCCTTGGGCAGATGACAGGAAAGCTGCTTCTGTGTATGCAAATTACCCCTTTGCTCCAAGAGAATCAAAAACTTCTTTTGATTCAACACATTAAATGCTTGCTTGTTGGAGATAGGCTTCTGCATTACAGCAGGAAACCTAAGAGGATATGATGCCATTGACAGTCATCAAAAAGCCAGTTCAATGTTATTACAGTAGTGTGTCCTGGATAAGTGGAAGTATTACACCTGTGCTTTTTTGGATTCCTGCTGGGAAGCAAACACATTTTTGAGCTTTCTAATGACTTCTTTTATTTCAAATGTGGTTTAGAGGTGCAGCAAGGAATGTGGTCATCTACCAAACAGGTGGAACAACTGCTGGTACACAGCCACCTTACTGTGCTGCAAAACTGATAGAAAGGGGAACAGCTAATTACAGTGAGTAATGGTCCTTGCAGAATTCAGTCACACAATTCCTGAAAATGAAGAAGAATCTAAAAAATTTGGTAAACAACAACAGAAGATCTCCACGTAACTCCATACTGTAAGAAGTCATAGAAAATGAGTATGGGCAAATTGTTGTGTTTGCTTGGGACCCTAAAATGAAGTCAGGACAGTAAAACAAAAGAGTCATAGGAAATGAGGAGCATGCCAAGTGGGAAACGGTTATATTCAAGTCAAGAAAGGGTATGTTGCAGAAAGAAGGAACAGCTCTACATCACACTACTAAAGTAAATTGTCTATGACTCACAGAAATGGATGTCTTAAAAGAAACATATGAAATCCAGGATTTTTTTTCCTGATTTTTTGTGGACTTAATAATAATACCTTGCAATTTTCACTTATGCGGAGGTGAAAAAACGGTATATGAAGGTGGCTGAATGTTGTCTTTATGCTATAAATGTGGAAAATGAAATGTAACACTTTCTTTTTCATTTACACTATTTGGCAGTCCAGTGTCTTAAAATGGAGGCCACTATAGTCACTTCATATTTTAACAGCCACCTCAAGACAGTTCTGTCCTGTCACGGCCAGCACTCCTCGGTTTTATCATAGGTGAAATTGGGTTTAACATCACTGATCCAGGACATAAAGAAAAGCTATAGCAAGACTCAGACCAAAACCCATTTTTTCCTGTGCCCATTCCAGTGAAAAAGATTAGAATTCTCCTGCTTCCCATAAGCTACCTGTTTCAGAAAAGAAAGTTGTAAAATACATGACATTATATGAAGATCACACATATTTAGCGAAAGTAAAAATTGTACTCACCATGACAAGATTTTTAACAGAGATCTTCAAAAAGAATATAAAAAAAAAAATTAGAACATTCATTTTGGGAAGGAAAAAATACTTTTGCACTGAAAAACTAAGAGCATCCAGCTGGAAAACACTTCTAAACCAGATCATTTGGTTGCCTTCCTAACAATATATGTTTTTTAAGACAAGAAAATAAAGTTGCTTTAGTTGGAATATCAGTATTTTTTTTGTTTCTCCTGCTTTGTTAATTAAAATTTCCTTACTGATAATCCTTTTACTTGCATAAAAGGGTGCAATTACCACTTTACTAAGGCTAGAGTTATATTTTTTTATTTGCACAAAAGGGTGCAATTACCACTTTACTAAGGCTAGAGTTATATTTCTAGGAATAGGTGAGACCCTGTCACCTGAGGTGTGAAAGCTGAGATAAGGAGGTGACTGTGTCATTCTGTGTGAGTCCCAGGTGTCCTGTGAGAACCATTTGAAGCAATGTAAAAGCCAGAGAGCTACAAAATGTATTTTCTCAGGGCAATAGTAATTTCTGAAGCATTTTTGAAGGTCCACTTTAGTTTGTCTTTGTCCAAATGCAGTTTGATTGACTAGCAAACTGACATGGAAAACCAAGAGGCTAAGTTCCTCCCTAACCTCCCAGGTTTGCTTGTGAAGTTGAGTGGGCAAGCAGACTGATACAGCTGGTTTATTTTTATTTTTATTTTTATTTTCATTTTTATTTTTATTTTTATTTTTATTTTTATTTCTCTCTTCTTTTAGAGGACCATCTTGGACTTTGACACTAAGAAGAAACTTAAAAGCCAGCAATAATCTTGTTCAGCAGATTAAATGTGAACAACATTCTTGGCTGGTAGAGCTGTTCCTGTGCAACATCTTTAAGCAAAGTGAATGCTTCCAGATAGTCTTTTCTTTTCCATGCCTCTTTCCCAACAGGCATAATAGGCTATATTTACTATTAAAGATTTAATAAGTTTGAAATTCTCAAGACTGACTAGATGCAATCTGTCCTAAGCAAATGCCACATATTAACTCGCCAGAAATGCTGTCATTCAGCTTTCATATAACTCCATGAAAGAAGCAAAGACAGTATTGAGGAAAAAAAAAAGAGATGTTTCAATGAAAGATTTGAAATATTTTGTCTCATTTTTTGAAAGCTGTGCAGTTACCCTGCTCTGAAAACTGCTTTTTCAGAATGAGGGCTTCAGTTCTCGGGATACTACATATAACTTGCAAACTGTATTCATAATGTCTTCTTTTCCCCCCTTTAGCAGCACCTAAAACCAATACTGAGAGCACTTCATCCAGCAGGCAGGTGAGTACTAAGGAGAGCAAAATCTCCATTCCTGTCTTGCCCACCTGAATTTCTTGGGATTTTAGCTGTTATCATTGCAGCTTCAAAATGTATTAGTCTGCAATTCTACAGGCTTGCCAAGAAAACATAGAGTAGCATCCTGACTAACAAATCTGGACTTCATTTCTGTCTAAGGAAAGTCAAATCAGTCAACTACAGGTGCAGAGTAAATATGCAAAAGTACAAAGTGGACTAGGCCTGCCTGTGGATGTTCGTAGTAAAGTGTAAAGTAAAGTGACGTCTAGGCTAGTGATAATTCGATGACTGTAACTGAGCCTTCATATAAGTCTTCTGCATTCCTGAATGACAGCGTTCCCATACACTTTTAAACGTGCACTGCTTTATCTCCACTTGTCTTTTGCTATAACTGAATTGTGTTAGCTTTCCTGTGTCATACAATAGACACAAACTTACATTGATTGAAATTACCCCCTGTGCAACAAGCCATGCATTTCCCATGCCCTGTGGAAATCTATACATTTTGTAAACACCACTGAATTACTGTATGGTGGTTTTAGATACCTTTTAAAATCTTAATAGAGAGAAAAGAGCTATCACTTTGAAATGCCTTTGCTGGCTGAGCAACATGATGCTGGAGAACATAGGATTTGCAGCAGTCTGATGATGTATGTTAAAACTAAAATTGGTTTGGTCTGTAGAATGATTGTAACAAAATGCCAAGTGCCCTGACAGCATAATCCATGATTTGTTTTTGCATCAGTTTCCTGCAAAGATTCGATCTTGCCTTTCTGAATAACACCAGTGTATTTCACTCATAGAATTTTGGCTACACAAGACATTCAGAGCTAAAAAGGCAAAAAGTAGAATTGTTAAATCAAGGTAAGGTAGACATTGAAAAGGAGATATTCAGATGGAAGCTCAGGAAGAAGGTTAAAAAAAATCTTATGCCCATATTTCTATTTTTATAATCATTAATCCCAAAGATGCACTTTTCTAGACAACATGGGCACAACTTCCTGACACTTTTGCATGTGTCTGAAGGAGGACTTGTAAATCTGTCAGTTATTTTAATCATCTAGTAAGAGAAGCAACTTACTATTCTTGCCTCACTTTTGTGTTCATTAGATGAATTAAATCGTTAATGCCCACCAAAACATCAGTCAATGATGAATTGTTTTTAAAGGTATTCATGTAAGTATAGTATAACATCAACTCAGGTAACCCTGAATCTGGGATAATAGGATTTTGGCTAAAAATACTCCATTACCATAGTTGTGGTCAATGTCTTCCCATCTATCAGAAAGCTATATTAATTTGTTTAAAACTGAACCCAGGGTGAACCTCCCTACAAACCAAAAGAAATCTTCCTGTCATTGTTGCTAGCCAATTTGTTACTTGCTTCGTCTCTGATTTGTTTGATGTTAGGTTCACACTTCCTAAGGCAAGCTCAACATTGGTTGTGGGTTCTACCAGAGACCTCCTACATACCTTTGATGGAATATAAAATGTTCTTGCAGCTAGAGGGATGTGATAAGTTTCTGTTTGTTTAAACAAATGTTTATGGTCTTAACTTTTCAAGTTCCCCCCACAAATCACTTATGCTTTAAACAAAGCAGCCTGAAAACAATTATCCTGTCAGAACTCAAGAACATTCAAAGGGGTTATTTTAATTATATAATGGCAATTACTGGCACACGTGCATTACACTTGAAGCATGACAAGCCCTCTCCCCTTTCTTGTAATCTGACCCTGACTTGCAGAATCTGTAATAAAAGTGTTCTAGAGCTTCCTTTTTTTTTTTTTAATTTTGTCCAATAATTTTGCTTAATCAGCACCAATTATTTTAAAAAACTTTTTCTGAAAAATGATAACCNCCCCTTTCTTGTAATCTGACCCTGACTTGCAGAATCTGTAATACAAGTGTTCTAGAGCTTCCTTTTTTTTTTTTTAATTTTGTCCAATAATTTTGCTTAATCAGCACCAATTATTTTAAAAGCTGTTGCTGACAAATGATAGCCTTGAATTAAGGCTGGCTCAGCAAACCATCTGTTGGCAGTTTCATACTTGAACAATACAAGGCTGCAAATGCAGAAGGTGGCTTTCATCACAAAAGTTTTCACTTGAAAGGAACTTATTAAAAAAGATCTGGGCTGGGTAGCTGCTTAAAGGAAACCACCCATCTGAGAAGGAGCGATCAGATTGGTACTACTCAGGAGACGGGCACTCAAAAGCTCATTTTCGATTAGTGTATTGTAGTAGTAAGCATATATATATGCTTATGTGTGCTCATGCATGTATATATGAATATATATTTTACATACATGCACATCTGTAGTTGTACACATGCATAGAAGCTTACTGAAAGAAGCAGATACAGTTACATGTACTAATATACCAACTGAGTCTCAGCAGTGGTTACTCTAAATGAGGTCAAGTACATGATGGATCTGACCCAGCTGGGGTAGTGGCCAGGTATATTTCCCTTTCTCAGCTCCACCCAGTCCAACAAACACACATATAGGTACTCACATGCTGTCAATGAGACCCAAAGGGTCTTTTGAAGCCTAACATAAAGTTTACAAGGAAACTATAGAATGTTCATAAGACTTTGGCCAGCAGCCCATTCCGTATGCATCACATGCCGTAGAAAGGTATATTGCACCAGGGACTTGCCTAGGCAATTGCTAAAACTGTGTGTTTGATAGATATAGATTTAAAGACGCCATAGTTAAGAAATGGTAAAGATATTGCTCATACCCATGACTGTTGATGCCATGAAGGACTACGGGGCAGGGATTATTTTATTCTCTCTATATATATGTGTGCAGAACTCTTGTGCTGACAGTGGCATGTAGACACTGCTGAAAAATAAACAGATAAATGTTTATACTTGATTATTTGAAAACATCATTAATAATGCAATTTTTTTCTAACTATCTTTCAGCAAGTTTCTAAGAAGCAAGGCTGAACAGCTTACTGATCCAAGGCAGATCTCTTTGACATGTGGGAGATTTCCTCACCAAAAGGCAATAAAAACAGCTGTAGTATTTGCACTTTGTACTTAAAAATGTAAATTCACTTTGTAGAAATGAAATATTTAAACAGACTTTTTTTAATCTGTGAAAATGTAATGGCTAGTTTTGAAAAATTATCACATACAATGTATGTGCATTCTTTTGTTGTCTGAAATATGTAAAACGTGTTGGAGATGTAAAAGTTTGCATTTAAACCTTTTTTTTTTTTAAATAGCTCTGGCAAATATTAGCAAAGAAACCTGATTCTATGTATTTTGGTTTCAATAGTATGCCTTGTTTTTCTTTACCAATACTGTCATTTAAGTAGAGTTATGCTGAAAAGTCCACTGTATTCTCAATTTTGTCCAAGCAATGTTGGATGTTTCAGGTTTCCAAGACTGAGGGAAGTGTGTAAATTGCTGTTGACTTGTTTTTGCAGTTTTTAACTGAACAGATTTTTCACTGGTGGCAATGTTTTGTTTCATTTAGTTTTTATTATTATGCTTTCCAAAGATCATGCAATGAGAATGCAACCACTAATGGATTCAAAACAGTTATTCTACAGTTAGGATTCTTGTACAAAAATGTATTCTTTTATCCATTTTTGAAATGCCTTCCATTATAAGTTGTAGTAGGATTC
>VXAL01017819.1:0-43539 GCA_013399475.1 Chauna torquata | reverse complement strand
GGAGTAAGGTGGATAGTAAAGTGACTCCAGTCTGATTCAGCCTGAGCCTAAAACCATGATCCTGCAGTCAGCACAAAGCAGGAGAGGAGTCTATATGGGTCAGAATTGTAAATATAACTATAAAGAGGCAGGGATGGCTAAACACATTTGTCAGCATTTTCTTCCCCTACACCTGGCTGTCCCCATCAAATCTTTGATTTGCCTCTGGGTACAGTGCAGGTAAAGCTGAACAAATTATGAAGAGTTGCCATAAGGAGGGACTCACATCACCCCTGCCTAAGGCTTTCTCCTTGCTGTCTGAAAGAAGTTCTCACAAGTTTTCATACCTTCTCTGTCATTCCACTCCCCCCCCTGCCCCCCAACATCTTTGTATATGTGCCTGAAGGGAATAAGAACTTGCGGATGTGAACTTAGAGCAGGGGACTCGAGTAAAAAAAGGTTCAGCTCTTGAACAGCTGTGAGTTACAAGGAGCTCGGTTGATCGATGCAGTGGTAGATGGACTGCTGGCATCTAGAATCTGACGTGAAAAGGCAGGAATGTTGCAACAAGCAATGATTTCATTCTGGTTTGTTTAAATAATGTGTGGAATCTGACATGTGACTAGCTAATCATAATAGCGCCCTGGCTCAAGCTTGTACCTGTAAAAGCTTTGTTGCAAATGAAAATGTTTCATTTTAATTCAACATATAGATATATGCAGGAGTGATAGGAAACACTGTAAGCAGTGGAATTATACCCCAGAAAATGTGTACTCTAAGCTTTGGCAACAGGAGGAACCAAGATGCAACTGTGTGTTATCTTGTATTTTTGCTTTAAAAAGTATTTGTTATTCTTTTATAATGTTAAACTTTGAATTTAATCTTCTTTATAGATTAAAGCTCAGTATACTATCAAACTATGCTAGTGGTTTTTCTTCTGCGACACAGATAGCCAACTTTGGAAGCAGGTACATACAATGGTGACTTCATTGCAGTAAGTTTACAAGAAACCTCGTGACCTCACATTGTGTCTATCTTCCTTTCTTTCTTTGACCCTTTACTGTCTCTTTCCTTAGGTTCATACCTTATTTACTCCTAAAATTCATGCCTTATTTACACCATTGATTTCTCAAAATAGTGATTTTGAGGCCAGATCCTTTGTTGCTGCAATCTCCATATAGCTTCAGCTTGTTATTTTGCCTCTTCTCAGTGAAGTGCAATGTGGCACTTCACTGAGATATGTATTACACCTTTTTCCCTCAGTGTGATTCGCCCAGGCTGCTGGGCAACCTTCAACCTGAATGGAAGTGATGAGGAGAGAGGCAAAACATGAGGAATACTCAGCAACTGGTGGGGCCCAGAGTGGTTAATAACAGCATTTTGTAAGAATCATCTAATTCCATCACTGTAGCCTTTGGACACAATACAAATGTATGCAATCAAATATTTTGTTATGTCCATGAATGGAAGATGAATGCCTTGTCCACGAATTTTGAAGTGGCAGCCTATTTAAACTGGAAAGGTGTGTGGGGAGGCAAATTTGAACTAGCCATTTCCTTATTTAAAGAGTAGCCTTAAGAGCTTATCAAATCACAATAATGCTATAGGCATTCTCTTGGATATCCAAAAATTTCTATAACACAGAGTCATTTAAGGACTCAGGAATGACAGAAACTTGAGGTATTTCATCTTTGTACATATTTTAGTATTGTCACATTTATGGTCCATTTCAATTTTCAGCCATTACACCATTTTGCTACAATCAATACCTAGTTCTCATAGTTCTAATCAGAGTTCAGATCCCTAACTGGAACACACTTGGAAGTTTAGTAAATTCACTTTTGGTTCCAATATCTCCTTTATGGACACAGGATAGTGAAACTCAGAGAAATCTTGTCCCATCTAGTTGTAACCAACCATGGCCTTGATACCAAAAAGCAATCCATGTGGATAGGCCCTCAGGCTCACACCAGAGTACCAGTGTTTATTTAGTTCCATGGTAATGAATTAGTTCTAGTTTTAACCCTATTCAACAAATTGCAACAATTCAGACGCAATTTTAATTCTGTTCATATTGAAAACACAATGTATGTTCTGGTTCTCATTGACCATTATTTGTTCTAGTTCCAGCTGTTGCTGAACAGATTTATTTAGAGCTTTTATAAAGTTGTAAGTAGAAAACTATTAACTTCATAAAATGTCTATGTGTTCAATGATTTGTCCAGTCTGTTGCAATGTCCATTAGTCAACAGGCCACACAGTGAGTAATGTTCCCTGTTTTGTCAACGCTTTGGATAACTTTCTCATCCTGATCCCAGCCCTAGAAGCAGGCCAAATTCATAATTCCAATTTTACCAGGATCACTTCATTCTTATTCTTCTCCCAGTCTAACAAAATGTCTAGATTTCAGACCCTCATTTTGCAGAACCGGGCCCTATATGATTGCTTGGAATTACAATATTTCCTGCTAATGTCATTTCAGATAATAAAAGAAGAGAGCAAAAAAACATCAGTTCGTATGAGCATAAGGAGGAAGACTTAAACTAAATCTTCTTTCCATATAAGTCAAGCGTTACACTTTGCTTTTCTCAATGGGACCAGGTTTTTGCCCTCCATAAATGCCATAAGCCAATGGAGAAAATAGGCATTCCTAGAAAGCTGGAAGGAGGAAGAAAAATATAGACTGCATCATTAAAGATATATGTGTGCAAGGTTTGATAGATTTAGTTAATGTTTTCCTTTTATAGTAGTAATAAAAGACGGATTAAGAGAGGTTAAGAAATATTCCCTGGTAAAGATAATTTAGCTGTCCCTTTTAAATATTTACACAAGCATATTATATAACTTTTTACATTAGAAACTAGTGTGAAAGAGTCTTTAATGTCGAAAGTGAAAGGTTTATTACTTTTGTTTTCTTTAGGATGGCAAATTGATGTCATTTTGGAGTAATTACTTTGACATTAAATAATAACCAGCTAAATTTATTGATGTCTGAAACATTAGAATGATTATAGTAAATTACTGATACAAACTGTACTCTTTGTCCCATTTAATTATTTCAGTTCAAGTTTTATAAGTGAAAATATGCCCTTTGTTTAAAAAGCATAAATACTGCATGGTATTTTTTTCTTTAAACAAAAGCGTATGTGGGAAACATTCAGAACGCACTTCTCTAGAACGTCAAATGTAGGGGATGACAGGGAGAGAAGCCTGTTTTTCATCTGGGTTAGCAACAGAAATATCTGCAATAATTTGCCAATTCTACATTCACCTTCCCTATTTTGTCATATACTTTGTCCTCTAACTAATGTCACTGCTGGAATACAAAGCCTATTGGAAGGAAAGATACTGAAATGAGCATCAGTTCTGTGCATGTGTGCAATCTTTTCCATAAAATACAGTCATTGGAGGTATCCTTTCCCTAGAGACTCTCTTTACTCTTGACATCAATTCGATGCATAGGATTGCTTACTTCTTATCAAATACAGAATAATTCCCATTGACATAGAATCCATTCCAAGCTGGATGAGTACTTTATGAAGGAAATCACTCATAACAGATTAGCACAGTCTATGAAATTGTAGGTAGAAGGTTGCAATTGTGTATTACACCAGAAATAACAGTTTATAAACATTTGTAAAGCTCACTCAGTACCTGAAGAACATCCATAAACATGCCTATATCTGTTCTAAGCAGTCAGTCAGGAAAACAAAAAGGTGATGAATGACATTTCCATTGAGAAATTATTTTCACTAAACCATGACTGACAAACTTCATATGATTGAATGATTGAATGATTCCACGAAATTTTGCTTTTTTTTTTTATTATTATTTAGAGTTTATTTTATGTTGAAACTTCCTTTCCTTTACCTAAAAAGCATGAAGCATGGACTCCAAAAGGGTCATTTTGATATGAATTTTATCCCAAAATTAGATAGTGTGAAAAGTAGCAACATTTTTGCTCTTCCCCCCAACTTAATATATTTTTTTTAAATCATTTTTATTTGAAAGAAGTCAGGTTTCTGATCATTCATTTCTCATGATTCACCTGAGTCTTATTTTACAGTCTCTGAGTACCTTGCTATCCCTGTATGAGTCAAAGAAAGGCTACATTTTCATTATAACAGGATTCTAGTCTAATGAACTGATGGATTTAGCACTGTATGCACACAGAACATGAAGAAAATCGCAATATGGGTAAGGGTATTTATACTAGTTTATATCTACGCAACACAGTTGAAGCAGTGAAGCTATGGCAGCGTGAATTAGTACCTGCAGAAATGTATAGGGCACTATCCTGCATTGCAATATAAGCCTGCTGTGGGACTGAATGCAAACACCCTTAAACCTAGATTAATATCCTGGCATATCTCAATCTTTCACCAGACATTTCACCTAAAGCTTGATGCATGCCAAACTCCATTTTGTCCACTACCTGAGAAGCAGCTCTAGCTCTGTCAGTGTGCAGCTCCCTAGGTAGTCTTCCTGAACCCACAGCTTGGGTTCAGTCTTCTGACACCCCAGGCTGGAACATCAGCGGGACCAAGAACCAGAACAAAGAACACAAGAAAAACCACAATGACAGATACTGTAAATTACAGGATATTAGTCCATAGCTGAGAGTTTATCACCCTGGTGGGCAGTAATCCACTGGGGAAAGTAAATAAATCAATAAATAAAAATAAAAAAGGCTGAAAACCCCTGCCCTGTATCATCAATGGCAAACCCTAACTTCTTGCTTCTTAATCCATCAAATCCATGCTTAGAGTAAGAGAAAGTTATGCTTCAGCTGTGTGGGAGTCAATGCAAATCTCGGCTAAGGGGTATTTGAGAAGTACCCTGCCACCCCTTCAACAAATGCATGTGCTCAGTTAACTCCCACCTAACAATTCCTCTTTTTTCACAGAACCATATGATGAAGCAGCCTCTGCACACATCAGCTTCTTAATGCTCTGCAGATGGGATGCATGCTTCTCTCAGTCTGTAGCATATTTCTTTGTATTAAATGCTTAGCATTGAGTGAGGAAGCTTGTTCTCTAGGCCCTCTCCCACCACTCTCCCAAGAGCTGGAATCATACTGTTGCTGCTTTATATAGGTTTCAAGAAGTATTTTGCAAGACAAAATATATGAAAGATGAGGTGCTGAAGTGGAAGACAATGAGTGTGAAGTTTAAAAAAGGAAAATGAGAAGAAAAAGTGAAGGAGAGGGACAGAGAGAGGAGAGGAGAGGAATGGAAGGAGGATATTGGAGATACCACAGGGGAACTGAAGGGGTAGGTCAGAGCTCTGTGTTAAAGCCACATGTAGGAGTGAAGGAGGAGCAGACAAGGAGACAGAACGAATAAGGAAGAAGAGAGAGTAGGTAGAAATGTGAGGAGAGGGTAAAAGGTGAGGAATGACAGAGGAAAGAAGATGGGAAACAAAGCACACATAGAAATGCTAAAGACAGAAGAAAGCAGAATTGCACATAAGGTATGGACATGGAGAGTCTAAGGGACCTAGGAAGGAAAAAAGAACAGAAGGGACACAAGTAAAGAGGACACAACTTTCCTCTTCCTGGACACAGCATCTCTCTCAGACACTGCACTTCCATTTTCTGACCTATAAAAGAGGTCCAGCCTGTCCTTGGATCACTTCTCTGTCCATGCATAAGGTCTAAATTTGGTCCTCTGTATCCCAGTGGCTCGGGTGCTTTGTTGCAAAAGGCATTTGTTTTCATGGCCAATCTTAAGGCTTTCTTTAGATCCAGGAAGTCTAAGCAACATTTAACGAAAATGTGAAAGCAGAAACCAGCGTATTTCTAAATTAAGAGCAGATTTGAGCAGGATGAGGAAATCTGAACCACAACAAAGATAAATTCGCTTTTGTATTTCTTATTCAGTAAAGATGCAAGCAAAGCGTAATTAGATTTTTTTTTCTTTTTTTATTTCGTTCATTGTGTCAATAGATCCTCTACAGGCTTGGCTGATACCCTACAGTTTAACATTTTCTTTAATGAACACATTGATGGCAAAGATTACAAGAGAGTGCTGGCTTCTCATTGTCTTTTTTTGTGGTTGCCTTTAAGTTCACTCTTGGGGTGTCTAAAAACTAATTATACAAATACTTCTCTAATCTTTAATCTGAAGGTTTGTATCTGTGTGTGAGAGAGAAAAAGACAGAAACAGATTGCAAGAAATATGTTCAAGAGAACTTTGGAGTCTATGAAAAATATCACAGGTTCAGACTGGAACTATTTTCAAGGTACCAAATGTTGTGATGACCTGACGACAAGCAGCTTGACTTCATTAGACTTGAATAGTCATGCAGAAAATGACTTGGAAAATAGCTAATGACAGGAAATGCCTCACACTTCAGATTTTCTGAGGTGCCATAGAGAAGGTAAAGGAGCATGTTCATCACATGCTGTCCTAATGCAAATAGCAAGCAGACACAGCCTAGGCAGCTAGGAGAGAAAAGAAGGCCAGCTGCACGCCAAGATGCAGCGTAGAGGTGGATGGGGGAAAATGATCAGGTGAAGAGGAAGAGGCTGACCCTGAGGGTGCCCAGCCAACCTGGCTTACAACCATTGCCTGCTGCACTGCTTAAAGCCCAAAGACTTTTAACTGTCCAGGATGTACGTCCTTGCAGCAAGCAGCATAGGCAGTCCATATTTACATTCTCAGGACAAATTCTGCCTGGAAGCTTTTCACATCAAGCCAGTCAGTACTGCTATAAAATGCAACTGGCACAGATTTACTAGTTGCCTGGAGTCTGCAGGGGCCAAGAGGGGGAGGGAAGAAAGACTGTTGTGGACTCTGGAGCCTGTGCTCCGTTTTACCTTTTTAAAATAGAAAGAAAGGATCATTTATCTCCTGAAATCTATGACATGCAACTTCCCAGGGCTCAGCGTCCTCTCCACACTGAGAAACAGGGATAGAGGCACCGGTGTGAGCCAGTCTCACATGGTCCAAATGCCATAGCTGTTTAGTCAGCATTGTCAGCACTGAGAAAACACCTCTCTGGGCATTTCCCAGCCAGGCAATATGCTAACTTTTATGGTATATCGGAAGCTTTATACCCTTCTAATTTTTTTTAAAAAGTGAAAGAATTGCTATAGCTGAGAGTCCAAAGGTCTGCTTTTCTCCCACAATAGAATTAAGATTGCAAAAGTGCCCTCTGACAACAGAAACCACTTTTCAAATGCGGCATTGCTTTTACATGGTAGCTAAACACATGAATGAATACTGGAGCATAGGGACTCAATCATCACATTCTTCCTCTCACCCCCCACTTTTTGTTTTTTTCTTTTAATTTTCAACATCCACTGATGGATTTTGCTGAAGAAGTTGGTCATTATGGCCTGAGCCATAGAAATGAAACGGTAAAAGTGACTACTCAGTTTGAGAGATATTTTCACTTATAATTCTTGCTTTAGTTTGTGTTAGTTTTCAAATGGAAAAGATATGCCTTGTCACAGGCAGCAGTGGGCACATTTGCAGCCTTGGCTGATTGCAACTGTCAGTGTATCTTTTACTTTTTTTTTTTCTTGTGGGATTCAAAAAGTTTTTCACACCACAAAATACCACACTTGTACCAATTGCTCTCTATATTGAATAGTGTTGTTAAACTTCTGGACAATAGAAAACACAGCTGAGAGAGACCTAACAGGTCATCTCATCTAGCATCAATATATTGGTGATAGTGCTTTGCTGATGGTGTTTTCACATTTTGTTCTTCATGCACTTAGATTATATTTAGCTCCCATTATAAATCTCTTAACTGATATTTTTAAATGAGAATCAATGAAACACAAAAGTCCATCTATTTTAGGAAAGAAAAATGCCAGTGTGCCAGTGAAGTCATTGTATTGCAAGGTTTATTAATGTTCATCATCTTTTACACACAATTTCAGGAGCAAAATTCAGCTTGTGCTGATTTACTATGTGGTTCTGTCGTGCTACAGGATTTCACAAAAAAAGGTTCCCATTCCTTGGCAGTGTCTGCCATAAATATAAGGGAGTTGACTATTTTCATCTTAACCCCCATGTGGTTGTAGTATATCACAAAACTATGAGATAATTGGATGTGGCTGACAGCCTTTGTTCGAAGATAGCAAGGAGTGGAGTACAAATGATCCAGGTGGAAGTGCAAAGGCAAAGCTACATGTGGAAACTTGTAAAAATGCCTTCTTGTGCTATTCTTAAGCTTGCCTTCTGGTGAACTTTCAACTCTTTTTTTTTTTTTTTTTTTAAAGCAACATTTAACAGATAGGGATGTTACATTTGCTACAGGAAGATGCATATAGATGTTTCTGCATAAAAAGAGAATGCCCTTTGTATAATATCCTTTGTGAATTGCCTCCTATAAACACTCAGAGCTGTGGTTAATAGCAAAACCTATGTTTATGCAGACAACATAACTCACAGGAGGATTTCTGTTCCCACTTAAAGATCCCTACCTTTCTTTAAAACTCTGTGCAGACCAGCTGTGTGCTGGTTCGCTGGAAACACTGAGGCAGTGTTCAAGATCAGCACCAGTGAGCAGATTTAAAGAGTAAGGCAGATCTGAGAGGAGAATGTGGAAGCATCACTTTATCATGCTGTGTTCTGTGAGAGTTAACATATAGATGCTTGCAAAGGTAGTGAGTTAAGGTGCTCTGAAATACAAATATGCCCATTTCCCTGAAAGGAGGGGCTGACAGAGTGATGGGTGCAGGCTTTGAGCTAATGTGTTTGCAAAGCGCTGCTTCCGCTTCCCCTTCCATCTCATCCTACAGTGCAAGTAGTGTGTTACTCTGTCATACTCTATACACTGTGGAGCACTCTTGCTCTTTGCCTTCAAAACCTGTCAGGAGGGTGCTGCTAGATGGGCTAAATGCACATCTGGCTAGACACCAGGTTTAAATGTGGTGCTTGGGTCCATTTCAAAGCAGGGCTCCAGCACCATCGCTTTAGATCATGTCTTTGTGGGCTCAGCCGTTGAGCAAGACTCCGGGCAAGCCCCAGCATGAGCCATCCCCACAAACAGTGCCAGGCTCACAGCAGCCTTTCCATCAGGCTTAATAAGTACAGGCATGAACAAACAGATGAAACAGATGGGACCCACTCTGTATTGCAGAAGTGTGCAAGGACTGGCTTCCATGAGCAGGGAGGAGAAATGGTCATTTGCCAGCACTAAGGGCAACCATAACTTCAACTTTAATTCACACTAAGACCTCAGACTAGGGCATAGTTGGCCGCAGATACAAAGCAATGTATTTGTGCTTACTGGCTGACTTTCTGAGTAATAAGGAGTATGTGAATCCAAGATAGGGGTTTTGAGAACAAGGCAATGCTGGTTTTACAGACCAGATATATTTTTTCAAGTTTAATTTTATGTTTTTCTCATGGGTGAAGCTAGGATCAAAGTATCTAATGTGCAATCCAGACATCTGTACTGATGTAATGGTTTAGGCCATCATCAGAAGCAGAAAACGTTGATCCATGTGTTGTGAAAAGTCAGCAAATTGCACATTTCAGATTGAGGGATCTTAATAAAGTTGAGTCAGAAGCAAGTGCATAATCTAAAATTAAAGGGTCAATCAGCAGATTAGGTGTTTCTAATAGTGGATAAAATCTGTCCTGATAAATAGAGCCACAGAAGTTATATGCACTGCTCATATCCCATCTGAGTTTCACCATCTTTGTACAAGTCTTCTGAGAACCTGTTTCCAGTAACAGAACAAGGTTGGCAGTCCAGGCTATACACACATCTGTTTCCGGGAGCATGGCAAATCTACAGACTGCATCACAAAGCTGGGTTACATATGCTCTAGAAAGCCTTGGGCACCGATTCTGAAGAAAAAAAAGATATTAATATGAGTTGTTTTATAACATTTTTCATCTTTAATTTATTTATTTATTTTTACTTTGAAAACGGATACCATACTGAAATTTTCAGCAAAAGCAGAGAGACTGAAGGCTTGTCAAAATCTTTCTGACTGGACTAAAGTTGGGGTGAAGTTTGTGGTGAATAGCAAACTCACCCCCAAAAAGCTATGCACAAGTTCTTGTCAGGTTTGACAAAGAGTGTTTGTCATCAGAAGACAAAAAAAAATGTTGCCAGAAAATCAAAATGAAAGTTTATTAATTTATGTTTCAGTTGACTTGAAGCAAGTTTTGTTTGTTTGTCCGCTTGACAATCAGATAACTCACAGGGGAGATTCATGTTTGGTTATATTTTCCTCTCGTGGTCTGGGAGCAACTAAAATACAAGATGTATAGCAACAAGTTCTAGGTAACTTTCCAGGTCATGAACTGAGGTGAAACCTTAGATATTGCGCAAAACACCAGAAATTTTTTCAAACACGTTTATGAACGTAAGCAACACATGAAAAAAGATAAATGAAGCAGAGACATTGCAGTGAAAATGCATTTTCTTTGTGGGTTTAGAAGTTACACATGCCAATTCTATCACTTTGGTCAGCAGACTGTCACCCTTAGTGCTAATCTATTTCCTTCACCTAAGGCAATAATCTGCATTTCCAAACAGAGCAATCCCCACCTACTATGGTCACTTGGGCCACTAAGCATGGGACATAGTATAGTTAAATCACACGGGATTCTTTTGGCTGCAATCTAACATCCTTGTGCCAGCAGATGTGAAGGTATGCTGTACTTTTATGACTTTATAGTAACCAATTCCAAATAGTTCACCAGTTTGGTAATTCAGATATGGATTCAGGCAGTACCATTCTTCATGGAAAAAACAATGAATGAAATTTAATTTCATTGTAAGTTTCTTAGGGGAAATGCTATTTTTTCATAATCCTTTTTTGTGGGTATATTTAACTTTCTTTGTTAAATCTACAACTATTTCTGTTCCATTTGTCTCAGCTTGTCTGCTCTTTTGGGAGTCAGCTGTCCTATTAATTTGGTAATGCAGGGAACAGGACAACACACTCCTAAATTAGCACTTTCTAGCCTTCTTCAATTTGTAAATCTTTTTGTTGTTGTTGTTGTTTGTTTTTGTTTGTTTGTTGAAGGAGGTGCTTTCTACAGTGGAGTCAATACAAGCTGCTGACAGTAGATTTTTCTTGGCTACCTTTTGTGGATTCCTCAGAATTCGTCCATGGACCATGAGCAGATGCAGTTCACTTTTTGAAACTACCACTGTAGATGGAGAACACTGGTACTATGGACAATATTACTCAGGAACCCAACACTACTCATTTTCATCTGTTAATGTATATTCTTGGACTTTGGAAAAGAATTGATTCTGCCACAAGCTCTATTGGAAAATCTGATTTCTTCCAGTTTGCAAATCATCTGATGCTGTAGCCTGGAAAATTTGCTATTTTGTGTTTTGGTATCTGTACCGGTGCTGCCAATTGCCTAGTTTACAGTCTGCATGTCATTCTGAATCTATCTCTGGTCATGTGAAATGAAGAATTACTCGGAGCTCTAGAGAGCAACTGCTTCATCAAATAACATCACTGCAGATCCCCAGCATGGAAATGTGCAAAGGAAATATCACCACGTTCCTTTGTATTTCTTCGTATTTGCTGAAAGCTTGTCACAGCCAAACTTTTAGTTAGTAATTATATAGGCAAGATGTGGGGGAGACCTTCCATATGCTGCTGTGGGGACAGAATTTCACTTCTTAGATTAAGGTTGGTGTTTCCCTGAAGATATTCACCAACTCAGCCAGATTGCTGGGCCTGGAACAGCAGTTACTGAGTGAGGGTCTGTGCAGATCCATGTGGCAGGAGGTCGGACTGTGGATTATGTGGTTCTTCTTGGCTTTCACAGCTTGTGAATCTCAAAACAGACATGTATAATGCAGAGGAGGAGTGGTAAAGTGCCTTTAATGTCACTTGTTTAAAATGAACTTCTCAACATAACTTTTAATTAGAGGAGAGATTTACTTGTAGGACATGGATCTGCCAAAGTTTACTGAAGTTTGTTTTCCAGAGGGAAATACTGGCTCCAACAGTTACTTTCAGGCATGTTACTTTAGATTTCATGTCAGTTTTATCCTCTTTTTAAAGTGAATGAAGATTAAAAATTTTCACAATGTTGTGCCATTCGGTTGTTACCACAGCCCAATGGCACTTTTTTCCTTGTCAGCTGAAAGCCAGAAGTGGTGAAAAAAAAGTACTAGCCATTCTTGTTTCAACCAATACTATGAATTTTTGGGGTTGCTTCTTCTCATTTTGTCTGCTCTTGAACTATGAGATGTAAATATATGTTGGGATGAAAGCTTTGAGAGACTGACCTGGGACCCACTGACTGACAGAGATGGAATTGACTAAAGAGACTTCCCTTGTTTCTTGCTCATAAACAGTCAAAGCTGCCCTGGACCCTGTTGGGAGCATCCTACTGCTGCAACTCAGCAAGCCAAACAGAAGTTTACTGAAGCATTTGCTAAGTAAAAGACTTTGGGCAGGGCCCACAGACAAACAGTCGAGGTCCTGCAGCTGGACTCACCCATGTGTGGCCATGGTTAGGAATCTCACCCAGCATCTCACTTTAGCTTGTTTATGCATTTCCCAGGAATGCAAAGAGTTCCTGACGTTTATGGAGAAGTTTAAACAAGTTTCATGAAGCTAATTATGTAAATATGACAAGACACAGAACCATGTAAATACTGAAAGGAGATGCAAAGAAAAAACATGAATAATTCTGTGAAGAGTAGCTAGGGCCTGATTTCTGACGGCTTGACATCTGTGATTGAATTTCTTGTTATTTAATAAGATACAACTTTTAAGACACTTGTGGAAACAATATCTTGAAGATCCTCGCTCCTTTGTCCTGAAATTGTCCACAGAGTTCAAAATTTATAGGAATACACTTAACACATCACCCTTGCTTAGAGGTCCTGGCTAACAATTCGTAAGAAGGAACAAAAATTTTCAAACTTAGATATTTTAAAACAACTATCTAAAGACATGCTCTGATGCTCAGGTTTTCTAACCATTTCTACCAAAGATATGATTTAATACTCTTTGAAAAATCAGGTCTCTTCTTGTGGTGCCTAGCTACACAAATACGAATTCCTTGTCCCAAAGCATAACTCACATTCACTGATTGATTTCATAGCAAAATATCAAAGCTCAGCTAGTCAGAGAGTGCTGATAATAACATCTTTCAAAGCTTTTCTCCAGATGAAGCATCTGTCTCCCCACTGGTGTCAGTGTCTATAAAATGTGCTATCACTAGCTCACAGAGGATTTTTATTGCCTAAAATGAAACCAGAAGACTGTTGTGTTTTAGATTATTGTTTCATTTATTAATATTAAGTATAATTTCTCAAACAGGACTATTAAATGAGAGCTGGCCTGGGCACTATATTCTAGCTTGCAGTTTTTAGTGCTGTAAGGGGATAGCAACACAGCAGTTCCTCAGAATTCAGTCTCTCTTCAAGCTGCCTAGGATCTTATTTTAAAACATCAGAATTGCAGAGGTGTTTATAATTATTTAGAAACTCTGGAAGAAATATATTATTCTAAAGAAAAAAAAAAACCCTTTCTTATTGGTCTTTGGCTACATGATGATCAGTTCAGGTTAGTAAAACATTCCTTCCTGGCTTTGTCCAGTACAACATCTGCAAAATTGTTGCAGTTATTTCAGAGACTTCATCTCTCTCTCTCTCTCTCTCTCTCTCTCTCTTATTTTTTTACCCTTGAAATAAACTGGTAGTATTATGTGTGTCTTCAGTGTTAAAACTTCAAGGATGGATCCATCCTAGATGTGTACTTTCTACATACATCACTTGAAGGGACATCCTTATGTCCAATGGTTTGATAGAATATCCCATTCCCCTCCCATGGCAGCAGTAGGACCATGCTCAGTGCTTTTCCTTGGCGGGGCTTTAGCCACCTCAGCAGCACTATTTTGTCACTGTCATAATATGAACAAATATATGAGGAGCGCGAGATACCTAACTTTCCTAACCTTCATGGAGCCAAGTCTTTTTTTCATATCTATAAATTTATGCTGTGTTACACCCAGGAGAGCCAGACTGATTCTCTGTCTGAGACAAGGATTTCAGGAGTGACAGGAAGCATATGAACAACTTAGATCTCATGAGAATCCGTAAGGATTTAATGAGAATTTACACATAGCTCTTCTGCCTGGCTCTGTAGAAAACTGAAATTCATCTTGTAGGCTGAATGTCTTAATCTTGTGTTATGTGCCTTGCTCAGTAGAGAAAATGATTTACCACTGGTTTCAGTGAGAGCGAGATCTACCATCTCATCCTGCTTGTGTTAATTATGAAATGAACTCTACAGGGAGATGGCTGGATGTCGCATTTTTGTACTTCAGCTGCAGCACCTCACAGGCAGTTTCCATGTGTACTTCTGGTATGTTAATCTGTAAACACTTCTAGATAACAGTCTCTTCTCATATCTTCTTAGGCTAGTGGAAATGATGGTTTTCCTACCATCCCACAAACCTGAAAAATCCATGATCATGTAAACTGTAACAGCATTTCCAGAGCATTGCTGCCACAGTTACTTTTCCTAGTAGGCTGACATCAGTCAAACTAGAGTGAAGAGAATCCACTCTTCATTCTAAGAAGTTCTAAGAGCTAAGTTCTAACAAACATTCAGCCAACACTAATATAGTTTTAACTAAACACACTGAGCCAGTGACAAGAGGAACTTTTTCACCTGAAATTATCTGTGGTCTTACACCCACTGAAAGTCAGCAGAACTTAGATATTCAGCTAAGCCTTTCAGTGATTTACCTCCCACTGAACTGGGTTTGCTTTACTTTTAATTGGAGTGCCTGATCACTCCTCTGTATCTAATTCAATTTGTAAGGAGAAATATCAACCCTCCTTGACCACTGCGAACAGATTCTATACCTGGGATCCATTCTAGCAACATCTCATTTCCAGTGGAGAGAGAAACCTTTCCACAGGAAATAGTCATTTCTCTTAAAGGACTGTCTGCACTTTATGTTAGTCCCTTCTTTAAGGACTATTTGAGAGCATAATTTGCTAGAGAAGGAAGGGAGGCTAGACAGAAGAATCAATTTCAAAGAGATTCATGTCATGAGTTGTCATCTGGACAACCACATGTCAATTTGAGCTCCAAAGTTGAGTATTTTATAACACTTTGGAATAAACCTACTTTACTGCTTGATTTGCCTAATGATGGTTTCCTTGCTACAAATAAATCAGGCTTTTCTCTTTCCTTTTCTTTTCCAAGCTTTGCTCCATGATTCAACACTAGGACAACTTATTGCACAAAGCTTTGGTTTAAGAGTATGAGAAGGGCAACAACTTGATCCAGAGGAAAGGGAGAACCAGGTGTAATTCATAGCGAGCCCTGTTTATCTGAGTTAGATGGGTATGGCCAGACCCCAAACAAAATTTGATGGCTTGGCTCAGATCCCCCAATATGGAAAGGGTGGGTCTGTTCTACACTACATACAAGGTGCGGTTCTTAAGATTTTGTAATACACTTTGCCAAGTGTACTGAAGTTCTCTGCACACAGTGGCCCAAATTGAGACATGACTGGTGCAACTTTCCTGGAGCCTGCCAAGAGGTGGATCTAACTCACTCCCAAGTTTGGCTCAGTCTTAAGGCAAGCTGAGAGAGTACGTATTTATGTACACTTCCAAAGCAAGTTTAATACATGCTGTTCTGCAATACCGTCAGAAAACCTGAATGCGTTTTGTAGCGAATTAAGCCCTGCAGCACCTCAGCAGAATTCAGTGAAAAGAATACCTGTGTTCTGTACAGCAGCAAACAATATATAGGCATGGCATTTACCCAAAAGTCTGGCACCATGAAATGGAAACCTGGCTTTGTTTTGTCCACTTTAACTTCCCCCCCACCTGCCTATATTTATTACATTTAAATATTTAAGTGGAGCTAGAAAATATCACCTTCATTTTTGGACAAATTCTAATTAATAGATTTTGTACGAGGTTTGCTTAATTCCTGTAAATAGATTTGCTTAGGGAGCAGTACACACATGAAAATTAATTTAAAAGCATAATCACCCTATGGAGAACACAGTTCGATTATGCTTTCCCAGCCAAAGTAAGGTTCATACTAGCTCTTTTTTCTGTTGGGACAGAAGGGCAATGAGCAAAATGATTCTTTCCAAGATCTCCATACTTTCTTTCCATGCCTTGTGTTGAACAGTTGCTCTAATTCTTGTGTTCCTGTTCTGCTTGGATTTTGCTAAGAAATTTTTTTTGGAAATACAAGAAATTAACTTTTTGCATTAACATTTGTTTGTATTTTTGCTGTGAAGAACATAGCATTTTCTCAAAGAAGAGATGCCAGCTGTGCTGGTATTATACTGATGGTAATCTTTTCCTGTTCTGTGTTTTCTTTTAACTACCAGAACTTTCTCCCAGGACACATTTAGAGAGAGATTCATGCACAGAGTGTTTTTTTTATTGCTAATCTGCCAAGAATTGTTAGGTTGTTATGGAGATACAATATACTTACATGAGGAACAGAGATCCAGTCTAATCTGAAGGCCTATTATTCGCATATAGCACAGAACTTGACATTTTTCATTACCGTCAGACTCAGGCTTGATATAACAATCACAGAAACCAAATCCATGGGGAGTAGAATCCAGACTTTGAGTGCAAAGGAAACATTTCTCCGTGTTTGCTGTCAAAGGAATAAAAACCAGCCACTTGCAAACACTGCTCTGCTGAAGTTATGGCAGGTTTAGTTTGATTTGGACAACATTGAACTCTTATTCCAGAAACAAATAATTTCATACCTAAGCAGGAACAAAACTCCATTTTAGTATTAAGGTTCTTTAATTCTTTTCTTGTGTAACAATCAACATATTTTATAGTAATCATTAGGATGAGAGAAATATGCCAGAAGAAAAGCCAATTAGGTGGTATTGTTATTATTACTATCTGATTTTGTGATCTGTAAAAAAACTGGTTACATTTTAAATGTCTTGGATGAAAATATTCAAACTTGAAGGCATAAAGTTAGCATCTAAATTAAAGGCCTGATTTATTTTTTTTGTAGAATGCCAAGCTGTTAAACAAAGCCAAAGCCAGTGGCATGCCAGAAAGCTAACAATCTACTGCCACAAGAACAGTTTCAGATAGATTTATGGTCCCTCTGTCTGGTCTGAACCTTTTCTCTTTGAAGATGCCTAACTTAACTCTGCACCATGGGTGGCAGGAGTGTGAGAGAGGGAAAAGGCTGCAGTTGCTTTCTTAGTCCCTCCTTCAAGGCAATGGCACAACAGCACCGATAGCCCATGCGGGCTTTTTACGTATTAGGAGGTGTCAGATAACCTGGCTCCTCTTGTTCTAGTCAGAACATTGCCTCCTTAGGGAGATGTTTTTCTCTGCTTGACAAGTTAAAAATATTAAAACGGAGCATTGTTTTCTAATCTGAAGTCTTTTGGGGAGTGGAGGTAGTGTAAAAAGTCTTTCTGACTGTCAGTTGAACAGTTTCCTTTTTGCTGTTTTAACTATTAGAACAAAAGAAAGGAAGAATCACATCTGGAAAAAAATAAAGTAAAAGGTGGGACAAAAATACCACAAAATTACCTCATTTACTGAGCAAGAAAATGATAAAAAAGAAAGAATGTTTTACTTTTGGAGTCCTTGAGACCTAACTTCATATTTTGTCTTTCTGCTGGAAACCTCAAAACAAAATAACCAGACAATTTTTCATGATAACTGTTGGACAAAACCCCTTTGCTAGCAGAAAGATTACACTCAAACTTTCTGAGTAGTTCTACTTCACATTTTGATGATATAGCCAAGCCCCCCTGCATGTATTTATTACTTGTCAGGAACACAGGCACTCGAGGGAGAGATATTCTTGAGTATACTCTTTCCCTGGCAGTCATTCAAAACTGGTAGGAGGAAAACAGGCATCCTGCAGTGAGCCAGCATTGTCCTCTCTCTGCTTTCCACATCTGGCAGAAATCCCTGCTGCCACTCCCACTCCATCCTATTCTACCTCCCAGTGGAAGCTACGCAGAGGGTTGGTTTTTTATCATTACTGTAATTAGTTATGTGTACTTCTTCCTCCTTCTGCCCTGATTTTTCCTCTGAGTACCTACCTAGTGCCTTCTGTGCCCATCCTTGTATGCCATGGGGATAACTGCATGTATACTGTCTCATGGAGTGTCAGAAACTTAATGAAATAATGACTGTAAATTTCATTGAAACGCTGAGGGAAAAATCAGTAATAAAAACATATTTTATAAGCACGTTCGTCAGTGTTTATAGCAATCCTTAAGAGCGAAATGACCCGAATGATCAAGAAATACTGTACTGAATCGATCTAAAGGGTGAGATTCTGGACGTGCCCATATTCAAAGTCATTTATTTCTTGCGCAGTTGTTCTGTACTGTTTAGAGGTATGTTTTAGCTAATTCAAACACAGAGTCTAACTCACCATAAACCTCTACAAGTCTGATGTCTACACGCTAGACTCTGGGAGTTTGATGAGAAAACCTCAGTGGTGTGGTATGCCTTTGAATCTGCACTGTCATCTTCAGGAAAGCTTTTAGGAACTCTTTTTTGTCCCTGATTTTGGGAACTCCACACGAGACAAATAGGTTTTCCTCCTGCTATTATAGAGCATATATGATTTTCTCTGACTCCTCGTCTCAAGCTATGGCCTAGGAAATAATCTAATCTAATGCAAAATTGGATTAATCAGGTGAGTAGTCAATAATAAATGCCAACAAAAATAACAACATGATCACTTCAACATCTGTTCTCTTTTTAGAATTATCAAATAACTAAAAATTACCTAAATTAAAATAAAAGCATGGAAGAAGACAAGCAGGATGGGAAACAATTTTCTTATTTAGGAAAAATTTGAGTTCTTTTTAAATTCTCTTATCCTTATTTGTGCCAACTGGGGGAAATTTCACTGAGCTAGGAAAAAAGAAAAGTTTATTAAATCATTCAAGGCAGGGTGGTTTTTCTTTCTTTCTTTTTTTTTAATCTGTTAATGAGAAGACTTCAATAAAACTAAACCTAATTTTCAATGCAGAAAGAGAAATCTACTCAGAAACACCAACTTTCTTTAAAAAAAAATTAGACTTCTTTGAATATTCAAAGTTTTAAAAGCAGAAAATTTGGCTCTCTTTAAATTTAATATGGCTTACTTCTACATACATCAGAACAGGTGTCCTTTTTTTTCATAAAAAGCCAAACTGTTTGCTATGTACTGTAAATCTTTTTTCTTCCTCCACAACTATCTCCATGACTCTGTCTTCTGCTATCAGGAAATCATGGTATCACATTCAGCAAGACCATCTCTTTTACACATTCCAAGGCTGCAAGTCTAAGACAGGCATGTCCTAGATCTAATTTCCAGGATTCCTCTCCTCATCTGCACTTCCTCATATACACCCAAACTTCCTTAAGAGACTATATTATAGATGCAGATCTTTAATGTTATATGGAGAGATACCTATATTATAAACTTCTCTGCCTACTTGCTTTGTTTGATCATTTCTGCTTCCTGAGTCCTATATCTTATGAGGAAACCAAAGAGAAGATAGGAATGGAACCTTAATCTTTAAGGTGTTGAAGTTGGCCAATAAAATTCCTTTAACTCAGATCATGTATATTTGCTACTCTAGAAAAGGATTGGGCACATAAAACTTGCATGTATGATATGCTGTAGCAGCGTTATATTTAATTGAATTTGCATTTCCACTAAACTGTAGTGTTGCAGATGTTTCAGAATTATGGCGTTTCACATATAACTAGTAAAGTCGAACAGAAATGATCATATTCAAATGGTAAAGTTTATTATTTTGTGGTTATGTTTAGACACTAGGGAAGGTTGTAAGTGACTTCACGGTTGTAGGAAAGATAATAAGATTAATATAGTTTTAATATTGCTGTGTGTGGCAGCAGCCTGGAAAATATTAAATAATGCTTTAGAATTTCTCAGCCTTTTAATACAATTCACTTTCAATCAGGAGATGGATTCAACCTGATACCCATGATGTGCTAATACAAATGCTCCCATTCTCAGTTGTGTTTCTTGAATTCACAGAGGTCACATTGAGAGGACTCCCCTCTTCTATATCCTGGCAAGGTAATGAGGCTGGCAAATTAATGCATTTTTTTGTACCACATTTGGCTTAAAAACAAACAAAAAGATATTCCTGTGGACATCACCTCTCACTGTGCTCTTTAGTTTCAAGTAAACAGTTTTTGTTTGGAGCAATTATGAGAACACTGTTCCTTCTCAATCTTTCGAAATGAGAACCACATGCTGGTAAATAGGGATCTCTTGGAGAATAGCAATGCAGTGTCTTGATACATGACTTTGGTTGTTTGCATTAACAACTGTCTCAAGGGAAGTAATGAAAAGCTCAGAATGACAACTATTCTATTACAGATATTATCACCTTGGGAAAGAGATTGCAGGAGAACAGAATGAACAAATTCAGAATTACCTAGGCTTCTTTAAAAGGACTCCTTTCATCATGAGCAACCAAAACATATTAAGCCAACATAAGCTGTGACAATAATTTATATTCCCAAGTAGATAGAGTATCCAACCAGAGGTGAGACTTAGATTTGTTTCATAAACAAAAAAAAAAAGACAGGATGACTAAGATGCACGTGTTTTATTCCTCGTCTGACCTGCTGTGGGACTCAGGGTTTCTCAGTTTTACCTTCCTGAATTTAAGTTTGCACACGTATTGGCAAAACTGTGTCTCCCAATATCCCTCGCTCCCCTCCCCCTTCCTCCAAATCATGCAAATATGTCAAGCATTAGTACTATGTACAGACTGCAAGAACCAGAAAACACTGTGGTTGAAGCTGGTATGCAACCTGTTACTCTGACATCCTCAAATACTGGCATTGTTATAGCCTTGCTGAACAGGACATTTATGGGAGCGCCAGAAACAGAATCCTTTTCCTCTGAGTCCCTGACCAGTGCTTTAAAATATACATATTTATACATTAAGACATATAATATACATATACTTTCTTTTTTTTTCATTAAGTTCTCCTCTGTCCTGCTGTCTGCACCGTGGGTAAAAAGAGATTTCCACAAAGTAATATGTGTTGTGCAAAACGATGTCACATGCACGTATGCACAGAAGGACATAGCTTGGTCCCATGGTCAAGACACAAGCTAGTAAGGTAATTCTGAGTGCACTGGGATTGCAACTTGCAATACCCTTTGAGTGTGCATTTTTTTCACATGCGTCTCCTAATTCTTTTTATTCAGTAAAAGAAAAATGAAAACAGCACTTCCACCTAGTAAAAATACGCTGAATCAAACTTGAACAATATAAGGAAGAATGTAAGACCTAATCTTTATCATAAACCTCAACCACATGAACTACCAAGCAGTTGGTAGCAGTTGTATGTTAATATCTACTGTGTGGACCAGAGTCTTGGAGAGCACATCCTGGGGGTTGTGTTGAGCAACAGAAGAATAAGGGGGGAAAAAGTAATGATGGTGTCTGTTCCAGCCTCTTGAAGGAAGGTCTTTCTATCTCATTCTGTTTGGTTTTATTTTAGCTGTTTTGCTTTCCGCAAGTGGGATTCATTTTTTATCAAAATGAATTAAAACAAATTTCAGTAATAATAATTTAATAACTACCCAGTAGCTACGATGACTGGCACAATGAGCTTTATAACCTCTTGCAAGGAACACACTGGAACCATCTTATAGGTAGGAAGGCAGAATAAAAATCAGAAGAAATGGCATTTACATGTTAGCAGTAAAAAAAAAAAAGAAAAAAAAACAAATGGGGCAAAATTTACCCAAAGTTTAGCTGTACTTCCTAGAAAAGAATAAAGAATAAACATAAGCATAAGGATTTTTGCAGTGTGGAGGCTAGCCAAAAATGTTCTGTTAGAACTATTTTTGAGAAAAAGTGATCTGGAGCAGATGGAAGGAAAGTATTCATTTTGCATTGAAAATTGAACTTCCTATTAGAAGAAAAAAAGGTCCAGCAAGATCGGTTTTGGAGTTGTTGTTACATAGGTGTTGCAGATGTAGTAACTCGATCTTCTCTGGCCAATATGAGGGATGCAGCACAGATGATGGATCCTGTCTGAGGTATACCACTTTATATAGTAGGAGACCTAATCAGGCCAGTAATGATGATATTATATGAAACACCAAAAATGATACAGAAAGATGACACTTCACAATAAAAAAAATCAGGTTTACTATGTTTCTGACCCAAACTGAGCATCAAAGCTTTGAGTAACAGTACTTTTTTTTTTTTTTTTTTTTTTTTTTTTTTTTTTTTTTTTTTTTTTTTTTTTTTTTTGGTCTTTTTCCCCCTATAGTATAATGCCTTTATATCTGAAAGACCCTAGCATAGATTTGAGGGACTCTTTGGATGTTTTCTCAGCAAAGGCAGAGACAGTACTTTCAAATCTCCATGAGAAACTGAAAGAGTATGAATGGCATACTCAGGAATCCCCACACCAGACAACAGCATGTTTTGAAACATCTCAGTTCTCTTTTACATGATGTTAAGGTCGTGACCAAGAAAAATTGCTTCTGAGCCTTTCTTTAAACAATATCTACAACAGTCAGGATTGCCTGTCTGTTTCTTGGCTACTTTAAGATGTTCCAGAAGTAAACTTCAGTCAACCCTGTCTGCAAATAGAGCTGCAAGGTAAATGCTTTGTTTTAATTGGCAATGTTTTCTTTGAGACAGAAAAGACAATGTGAATGGGTTTGGAAGAAGCAACAGACCCACCACAGAGGACTGTAAAGTCCTTTTGACATTCACTGCACTGGCTGCTGCTACTGCTGGCATTCCAGATATTTCCCCCCATTTTTTCTTTTTTTTGGAAAGGGTCCTTTGCAAATACGAAATAGTTTATGAATAGAGACACCCACAAATATTTACTGGGGCTGATAAACAGCAGAAAACTCAGTGAACGATCGCAGTTCATTTTTATGAAGATGAAAAGCTGTTCATGTTTGCCAGGTCTAGGAGCCTCAGGCCATCACCATTAAAGTTAAAAAAGGCCTCATCGGAATAAAAAAGACTTGAAAATTGAGCTCCAGCTTTGTCTCCAAAGCAAAATGCACCTCTTTAAGTAACAATAAGACTTTTAAAGCACATTACTTAGCATACACGAACATCAGGGTGGAAATTTATTACATTGGTCAAACAGGCAAGTACGAGTCCCTGGGTGAAACTATTTCCAAAACGACCTTTGGCCTTTTACCTGTGAAGAACAGAGAGGGAATATTACCTCTGTTTCTGATATGCATGCAGTTCGTAAGAAAGCAGGGGTGCTGTTTGAATATTCATATCTTTGAAAAGTCTTTACAGAACTGGAGAGGGCACGGAAAAATGTTTGAACTGAATGCTTATAAAATTACCTTGCAAGGAAAAATGTAAACACTGCAATATGCTCAGATAATCAAAAAAAAAGAGAAACAATTTAACTAGCTTGGGGTGTCTTCCTGGGGAAAAATGCCCAGTACTACATCACTCTTGAATCTGTCAGTGTCAGGGCCCTGCTGGGACAGTGGGGACTCCCTGTCGGCCCATGAGGGCAGGGCCTGAAGCCAGGGCCTGTCCCCCTGCCCCACCAGAAGCAGGGCAGCCAGAGGCACCAGGATACCTCAGCTCTGGGCACCTCCCTGGGGATGGGGACTGGCCGTGGCTGGACTGGGCCAGGCCGGGATGTGGGCCCACATGTGGACCCAGCTGGGTGAGGCCCATGGCTGGGCAGGGCTATGGGGAGCTGGAGGCCGGCCCTGCTGCAGCCTCACTGGGGCAGGGGCTGACTGCCTCAGAGCAATGTGGGGTCCTGGGGCCTGGGGTAGCTTGGGGGTAGGTAGGGACTGGGAGTACTTAGGTCAGGGCTGCCTAGGGTGCTGACATAGAGAAATAAGACGTGGTTTGATAGAGAGGGTGATAAGCCTCAGTCAACCCGAGGCACTAGAATATTCTCTATTTTTGTAGTATTCAAATGAATTCTGTGTGACTCTTCCGGAAGATATGAATTTGAAAACATACAAGCCTAGTCAGACAACATGACCTTTTGGTGTTTTACGGTCTAATGGTCTGTGCATCTCCTGTCCTGCTTAAACTTGGTTTCCATTCAGGTAAATCAGGCCTTCATTCCATCAGAAACAAATAAAAAGTATTGTGAAATATGCTATCTTGATATTAAGTCTAAATGGACAGTTACCTCTGTTCAATTAAAGTAAATTTTTGTGCATCTTTTGGCTCATGTTTGGGCTTTAGACTGAACTTTGGATGTTTTCAGATATGGACTTGACCAGGGCATCAGATCATAAAACCTTAAAAACCCTAAAAACCCAGAAGATCTCCTAAGACTCAGCTTTCAAGTAAGGACACGTACTTCATTGGAAGAGTCTAACCAAGGAAATCAACCAGCAGCAGTTAACAGCTGCCTGCCGGAGGTCCTGTGGAGGCTCAGACAGTAATACAGGTTGGGAAGATTAATGGAGGAGCTTCCTCTTGACCACTTTATTGCAAGGTGACCTCACCCAGGGCACAACACAGTGGAAAACACTTTCTCCAAATAAAGCCCTCTCCTGTATGATATAGGGCTCTGACCTGCCACGTGAGATGACAGTTTGTGTGCAAAGATGCATTTCCCTCCAAAGTCAGATAGAGACATTATAGGCATATAGTGAAGCAGTTTTTTATAAAGCCAAACATTTTTGTGAGCTGGTAAGCACAGTTACTGTACTGTAGCAAAAGCACTGCCACTTGCCAGGAGCTGTTCTTCAACTGACTGCTGTGTTAACAGACTGCCAACTGGGTTAATGGGACCAGGAGCTGGAGGGTTTGAAAGCTGTTTGGCCAGTCATTCTGCAGCAATCAGTAAAGTTGGAATTGTCACTGCCTTTTGCACAATGTTAGATAGTCATGTTAATACAACTTTTCCACTACCTGTTAACATCTATTTTAAAATGCCACAGAGGCTTCAGATTTTTTTCTGGGAGTTTTTAGGATTTGCTTTATCATTTGACAGCTTGCAGTATGGAAGATAAATACTGGTAAATGGTAAAGGGATGAATTGGAGGTGGTGTTTGTGAAAGGGAAACAGAATATTCATGGCAAAAGCAGTCTGTAAAGACCTGAGAATGAGGATGCTTAAAATACAATAATGAAATAGTGTAAAAAGCCGCCACACATGCTTGTTCTGCTGTGCTGGTACATATAGACCTTGAGGGAGAAAGCAGGTTTTGAAAACTAGACATTTAAAGGCCTGAAATAAAGATTTTAATAATTCATATGGTGCCAGGGTAGTGTATGAGACCCAGACAGTTTAAATACCACAGTGGGAGCATGGCTTTCCCATGGCCCAGGGACTCTGTTCCACTGCAAAGTTCAAAATTTCATGCTACTGCCCTGGGCATTTCTAGCTTGAACTGTCAAAGGGACATGGAAGGACACCTCTATGTGCTCTGCCTGGTAGCAACCAGGCTGGCCATTGCAACACAGGCAGGCTTGGAGACAACAGGGCTACAGCTGTTCAGGCTTCTGCATGAGAGACCTGGGAAGTCAATATTTTGAAGCCCACTTGAAACAATTAAATGATGTAAAAGGCTTTTAAAGAGTTTTCCCCTGATTTCAACATCCCAACAATACTTAATGAGTCAGCTAAACTGTTTTTTTTTTTTTTGGTGAATAGTCAGTTAGTCATTTCTCTCTTTTGTCTGTGTGGGTCTTTCACACTACAAGTAGAGAGGATTTGCTATTCTTGTATTATTTTTCAATAGGAAAAATATGGTTGTAAAACCATCAGAAAAAAAATGGCAGACCATATGAATGTAGTACCTGAAATTACTTACAGCTCATTTTAATGAAAGTGGTTGGATTGCAATGTGCCTTCCAGGTTGGAAGAATTATGTATAGTGCCTGTGAAACTAGAAAAAACTGAAGGGAGTCACTGTAATGATTTTCATGTACATTAAAAAAAAAAAAAAAAAGGTTGCTGCAAAGGAAAGCATGTTCTTTCCCTCCACCAAGGAAAGGAACAGAAATAAGGAGTTCGAGCTGCAATGGGAAAGATTCAGAGTTGACACCATGAAAACTGCAGTAGTAGGGACAGTGAAGTGCTAAAAAAGGGTGCAGGAGAGGCAGGTGCTTGGGGTCTTCAAGAGCAGAATGTATATGTTGTAGACAAGAATCAGCGTTGTGATTCTCACATGGGCAAGGGGATGAAGCAAACGTCACCTCATGGTCCTTTGTAGCCTCTTTTCCTACCACTCTGATTTTTTTTTTCTTTTTTTTTAAATCTTTCAGACTGTTAAGAGTTTACCTTTTGGCAGCTGCTGAGATTTTTTTCTTTTCCTGAACAAGCTTACTGAATTTATCTTCACCCCTATCCCCAGTCTTCAGCTTCTGCAACTTATTGCCTATTGGTATATGGTCCAGTTCCAGAACGGGCAGTGCTGACTTTGTCTCCAGAACCACATCTAAATGTCATCGCTGCAGAACTTTCCAAGGGATTGTGTAAGCTAAGGGCTTTTTATGCCAATAATTCTTTCTCTTTCCTATCATAGTGCTACCATTAGAGTGCTAATGTAGATGCAGCACCAGCTGGGGCTGGAGCTTCAACATCTTTGCTATTGTTTCCTCTGAGACACTGAGATAATGCCGCACGTAGTGTAACCTGGCATTACATCTGTCCCAGAGTTCCTATCAGAGGAGCTGAACCATCAGTAGTAATGACGGGAAAAATTCAGGGAAGACGGAAATTCTTAGTTCATCCCAACAGATGCTATAATTAGTGTTGTTTTACTTGTCACTTGAATTGTAGTTGGCCTTTTCTGGACAGTTAAAATATTGCATTTCACCCTGCGGTCCTGGCCGTGTGCGCCCCACCCCCGCCCCCCCAGTGTGTCTCATCTTTATTATTCCTTCCCCCCTTTGCCCAATCTTAACTTTTCAGAGGGTATTTTAATATGTGGCCTTTGTGTGTTGGGAATTTGTGTGGATCAGTGAAATTTCCTGGGAAAATTCCATCCAGAATTAAGGCAAACATGCCAACACTGTGGCTTTACACAAAATAAGTCTAGCAATTTTAGGCAACTTAACTCTGGTTGAAAGGCAGTCAGAGAGGCAGAATTCTGCCCTGATTTGGGAACTGTGGCAGCTCCACCACAGCCGGCTCTCTGATCCCAGTCATTATTGGGAATTACTCAGGTGCATTCATTTCACTCCTCCTTCCCAAGCCTGGCCTCCACATGTACAGGCTAGTATTTATGAGCTGTTAAAGAAATATGTGAAGCTAAAGGTCAGATTATGTTTTGATGCCTGCAGATGAAATAATACTACTCCACTTTTAAAACTGGAGGACATTTCTACAATTTTGTATGTAGCTCCCAACAATTTCCACCACCCTCCTTACCTTCTAATCTGGAGCTGAGATGACTGCTTGCTTTCTTACTTGATGACTGCTTGGCAATGCTTCCTTCTGCTGGGTTCAACTGAAAAACAAAATATGATGTACCTCCAGATGTAGCCACTTTGACTTTTTTGTAATCTGAAATAATGAAAGAAGCACCATGGATGAATTGGTTTTAAAAAGTGAATACCAGACACTGTAGGTGGTGCCTTCTAACCCTTTCAACAACAGATCACTTGAACACACACCTGACTTTTCTCTTACCAGTGAAGATTTTGTGTATTGCCAGACACCTTTTTTCATTATCATGAACTGTTTATCTACTTAGGGTACTCATAAATCTTGACTAAATATTCCTCTTCCACTTTGCCTTCTCTTCTCCTTACTTGCCACTAACTAATCCTTACCCCCCAATTACTTGCCATTTCCTCTCATTTTACCTGCCTCCTACTTTCTGCAAAACTGTAAGTTTTGTAACTTACAAAACTTTGTAACTGCCTAAAAGGCAGGCTGCTAATTCAGTATTCTTTGCATGCCCAAGTGGTTTGCACATTAGAAAACTTGGAAAAATGCTTTGGATGAAATGCAAGCCCTTGGAAGACTATGAGAATTTTGCTGTTGATTTCTGTGGACTCAATATTAGTGTTATTTGTCCAAAGCATATTTTCTTCTCACTTATTTCTGTAAGTTGTGTTTCTTAGATTAACTTCATTGGTCTCTGAATGTTGCTTTTTATCGTGATACAATGAATAGGGCATACGATATGCCTCTCTCACTTCCTCTTAGATTTTCCCTTCCTGACTTCATTTGGTAGTTTTCCAGCACAATATAGTCCAATCTTTTACTACAGTTATATTATTCTATTGCATTTCCCCAAGTAGTTCTGGTGCTAGTGCAAAAGATGGCAGTGGTCTTTTTAACTGTTATTATTTATGACTTAGAAGACAAGTGAAGTCTTGGGACACCAGGGCTGACTGAGTATATCTTTGTTCCAAAACCTAAACTCAAGATGTTTGTCCCTCATATACAGCCTAGAGCTTCCAGTTTTAAATACAGGCTCTGCATTACACAGCAGAACTGTGTAATGAATTCTACATATTTTTGTCTGGGAAAATCTATTATTCCTTGTCATCTATACATGAAAAATAGAGTGAATTAACAGAAAGGCAGGACATCCATAAAGTGACAGCGGAAATATCATCTGAAGGGGAAGGAAAGGGCATGTCGTTTTTCTTCTTTCCTCTCTAATTTCTACAGTGGTTTGTATCATTCAGAAACCATCCCTGCAAAGACATCAATAACAGGAAACTGTGGGTAGAGGTGACATGAACATGGGTCCCAGTGTTTCACACTGTGGATATAAATGTGAACATGCCTACTGTTAGATTGTAAAGAGTTTTAGACCACACTAAATCCTCTTCCTTCTCTCTTGCATTTATAATTATCAGGTCTTTGACATGACTTGACCTACTGTCCATGGTCTGTGTCTGGCTTCATTTATCCCTGGGCTCACAGCCACCTTTGTTCAGTTTCAAGGTAGCATTGAAACAGAAACGCTGAGATAAGCAGGACTAAGAAAGACTTTTCTCTCTCCCAAAACCCATATGTAATAGTAAGAAAAAAATGATTGTACTCTCAGGACATTTGGCTAGGCTATTACTAAGAGATTTTTATAGTATGGACTACCTTGTCCTAAAGAAATACTTTTCCTATTGCAATTTAAAACCATTTCATAAACTAAAGTACATTTGTATTAAATGGGAAGACTGAGACATGAAGAAGTCCAAGGTTGAAGAACAAGCCAGTAGAATCAGTAAGAGTGAGTCAGGAGCAGTGAGAGGAGCAGACCAAGTATTTCCTAGCACAGCAGCAACCATCCTTATGCACAGCTTAGAACCGGTTTAGTTATGTTGGTGGAGACAGCACTTTAAGCTGTTCCCTGTTATTGATAGACATTTCCGAGACATGGTTGTCATGATTTTATGTAAGTTAGAAATGAAGCAGTTTAGGCTCAGTATTAAGGACTGAGAAGGGTAAATTTTCATCTCAGTACTAATTCCATGAAGTTAACAGCTATTCAAAAATAGCACTTTTTTGTCATTATTTTGATATTTGTATAGTATCAAATTACTACTAACAAGCAAATAAGGGATAATGCTTACAATCCATCTGTGGACCTTCAGCAATAAACCACTTGCCCTCTTTCACATCTTTTGCACATTATGAAGTAAGGTTTTTAAGTGCTTATTGGCACGGAAGAATGTGACCAGAACCTGTCACTTCAACAGCGTACTAACGATGGTGAAATAAAGAGGCTTTTACTTCAGAATAGCATTTCTAATGGAACTGATTCCAGAATAGGTTACTGGACAGTATTTATTTGAATCACTTTCTTCATACAGACAAACTCTAGACTCATTTAGTTAAATCACTACTCAGACTTTANTATATTTATATAAATCTCACAGGCTTCTATTCTCAAAATATTATGCTGTCTGCAAAAGACAGATCCGAAGAGATTAGATGGCTAGGCCTGAAGATTTCACTCTTCATATTTTTCACCTTTAATTTATTTTAACGGGTTACCTTTTTGCAGTTGAGACATCACTTAGCCACTTCTGAAAATATTTTTTCAACTTAAGAGTAAATAAAAAATTATTTAACAGAAATATAACTACTCTTTAGTATGCTTGGTAATCCGTTCTGCTTTTGCCTGGCTGATTCAGGAATCCTGTGGGATGACTTTCTTTACAAAACATTGTCTTTGACTTCCCTTCCTTAGTGACTGTATTAGCTCCAGAGGTGTGCTCAGAAGAATAAACAACTCAGCTTTTCCAAACCTCCAACTTGGTCTGTGTTTTGGGCAAGTGGCCATGTAGACTTTTATTTTATTAGACCCTGTTTGTCTATTATTAACTGTTAGCTATAGATGAGCACAGGACTGTGGTTTGGGTCTGTTGCTTTGTTGTTGTTGTTTTTTAATATAAACAGCCTTTTGAACATCAGGCTTCGCCTTCAGTGGGCTGGGGGTACAGAACAAAATTAAACAAAACAAAAAATCAAAACAAAGAAACCACACCAATGAGCATATAAATAATGAAACACATGACGTTTTCTGTATGGAACTAGCTGCAGACAAGTTCATTAATTAAATCATCCAACATGAAATGTAATGGACAGTAAAAATTAGGCTAGTGGTAGTTTCTCACATTATTCGTCTTCTTTTATTTAAAGTAGTTAATCATTCTCAGGCTCTGTTTCTCTCAGACTAGTGATTTTACGAATAATATATTCCAAATGACATGAAGTTAACTTTGGAAAACAAGCCTGAATCAGCCTAGGAACCAGACATCACTCCTAAATCTGACCCCCCCCAAAATAGAATTCTGCAGGACCTTGATCTACCAGGGCAAAAACACAGGCATTTAACAGGGGCCAGAATGTCAAGCACCTTTCCGGAGCAAAGTTTTATGTCAAATTAAGTGTTTACTGTCCCTCAGGCATCGCTATGGTAATAGTCACTAACAGTTGAATACCAATGGCAGTGACAACCTGTCCTGGAAATTTGCTTAGAAGTGTCTGGGTCTGTGAGATTTCCTCACCACTTGCCAGCCAAAATATGAAAGAAAAAGAGTCTGCTTGTATGGTTATGAGAAGGGGAGAATCTAAACCATCCTGGTTAATGTTCTAACCTAAACTTGGAAAAAATGCAAACAAAAAACAATAATTTGGATTAACTGGGCATTGATACAGGCAAGCTGTGCTTACCAAACGGCACATGAAGGCTGTGGAAAGTTTGGATTTGGTGGGTAGATAATTCAGGTTGAAAACTGGAGGTTTTCTATCCCTCATCCCTAAGAAGTTTGCCCCAAACAAATGGTAGCTGTTGAGGTTTGGAGGCATTCTCTACATGCAAAGGCAAAGTTTTATGAGGAAACAATGTTATTTGCAGGCCTGAAAGAAGCAAGAATCCCTGACAGTTTCATGAAAAAACAGAAGATGAGATTTCCAGTTCAGTTGTACAGGCACAAAAGGGTTATACCCTTCAGAAAAGCTTCAAATGCGCATACAATTCTTCAGGTAAAATTTGAATAGCAAACTTTGTATTCTCCCCCATAAGGAAGTTTCAACCTCTGTCTTTCTCCTCATTTTCTGTGGAAGCTGGTGTTTGCCTTAACAGGAAGAAGCGAGAAATTCTAGACAGTCAGTACTGGAGCTCAGGGGTCCGTGGGGACAGATGCCAGTTGCTGGCTGGCCTTCAGTGGCTCTGGCTGGTGCCTGAGGAATACATTTTCCTCTTGAGCCTTTCTGTCCCTCCACAAGATTCCCTCAATATTTTTGCCCCTCTTTTGACCCTCTGTGTGACCCCTACAGGGAAGCTTCACAGCACAGAGAAAGAAATGTATATAGCAGTGACAGGTTAGCATCACCTTGTCCAGACCCACAGTCTGTGCAGGGAGAGGCTTAAATACACCCTCCAGAGCATACAGGATCTTGCAGGCCTGAGCACGCTGTTCAGGTTAGCATGCCAATAAGGATGCTTGGCAAACTGCAGACTGTCTATGAGGAGAAGGGAGCACACCGTGATAAGAGGTCCTCTTAATTTCTTTGCCAACATTGCCACTTTTTTCCTTGCTTCCAGACCAATTCCCCAGAGCCCACTGGGACCAAAGCCCAGATGCCTGTGGCGAGACTTCTGTGTGTCTGGCTGGGGGAGATTTTTATACTATGGAGATATTATGGGATAATATGGGAGCCCCCAGTGGGGCTTATAGGAATTTCACCCTTTTGCAAGGGACCCTGCTCCTTCTGAGCAGACATGGCCTTTGAGCATGGGCAACCCTCCTTTTTTGAAGGTCACTGCAAGGTGACTGTGTTGACATGTCCCACACGCAAACTACCTTCAGCCTACAGAGAAGATGTTGAATCTGACCACAGCTTTGTTCTTTATCTGTATCTTCCCAAGATACTCCCTGCAGCTGAAGACACTCATGTTATTTAGGGAGCCAGGTTCAGTTCTGTAACCGTGTGTAGAATGAGAGATTAATGAACTGATGCTAAAACGTCTGCAGTTTTTTTAACAATTTTACCTTTGAATTATTCATCTTGAGGGTTTACAAAACAGCAGAGTTTGTCAGTTCTGTTTGTACCCTTATTCTTTCCGAGTCTCTAGAGCCTTTATTTACTCTCTCTGCATTTTTTGTCTTACTGGTTTCTGCATGTTGTTGTCATTGTTACATTGGCTCAAAGGTAATTTTTCCTGGCAACATACTCTTTTACTTGGGGACTTCCACTTGTGTTGTCTTATGAAAAGATTTTCCATTTGGCCTGGCAATTTTGAGCTCTTTCAAGTTGCAGTTTTGTTGTTGGTGGTTTTTTTTTTTTTTTTTTTCCCTTTCATCAAACAAATACAATTCTTTTGTGACTAATCTTCCTGACTGGTGTGCTGACAAAACAGTAATATACATATTATATATTATATGTATGACTATGTGTATATATATGAAACACACACATGTGTATGTAAACTATATATATATATATATCGCTGCCTCCAGCCCATTAATTCCCAGTTGTGCTGACAACAGTGTGAATGTCCTGTGCCTTGTTTCAGTCAGCGACTAGCAAAGAACATTTTTACATCAGATCCGCTCATTTTTCTTGAAAAGGTCCCGCCTTTTTCAAGCAGCTCTGGGGACAGGTTAGATATAACAGTAATCTCCAGCTGGTTGTAGGAGGTATGGGAAGGGCTGGAGGATAACTGGAGGGAGTGGAGTGAGCTGACAGCTTTGAGTGGGATGAGTTGACACGTGGAGCTAGTACAGATGCAGCCAGATGTGGAAAGGTGTCCAGCACTAAAAAATTGTGTCTGTAGTACTGGGCAGAGAAGAGACATGGGATGACTGGATGGCACTGCGAAAGTCCAAGACAAAACTGATTCCAGTTATATGGGAAAGGGGTGCTTCCAAGTCCTAGAAGAGATTGTAGTTTAAGTACTTTAACAATAGCTTAGATTTTCCCTGGAGTCTGAGCCACCTAGCTCCTATTAAAAAACCTAGCCAAGACTAAATGTTTTTCTTTTTTTTCTTTTTTTAGCCAAACTGATCATTCAGACATTACAATGACAACTGGAAGAAATCCTAATAACATTGGAATGGGGGAGGGGAGAGGGGAACATGGTCTTCAGAAGTCCCTCCTTAGTATCTCTTTGACAAAATAAGCCATATATACTCCACACACTTGAAACAACATAATTCCAATAAATGATTCATGCTCTTCTGCCTTGTACTCAATCATGGGTGACTCTTTTACAGACAAATAATAGAGAAGCATTAATGGGCATGGCTTCCAAATTCCAGTAGAACTTGTCCCTCTAACTTTTGAGTCACTTCAAAAATACTTCAATGCTGTTGTAAGCAGAGATATAAGAATGTTATTCCCCATTTTTATACTCACTTAGTTTAAAGTATGAAACACCCCAATAAAGTGCTTGTGACTCTGTGTATGAGCTTATTCACATATGGACAGAATCAGGGACTAAGAGTAAGAGAAGGCATAACTCAGGTCTCTCCACTTTCAGTGTTTCTTTAACTATAAATATTTTCTTCTACAGGCAGATTTTGAAAAAAGTCGGGTAAAATACATTCAGAACTGCTGATTGAAAAGCAATTCCTGAAGATATAAATGAGCCCATGTGAGATGTGAGGAATGAAATGAATTCAAGTATGATGGACTTTTGGTGGATTTGAAGGCAGAAGCCATGACTTCACTCCTGCATGTATCTTCAAAGCTCCCCCAGTCCACTGAAGAAGAGCACATCAGACTCAGGTTGCCTGGGATTTATTCCTGTCTGGTCTGCTTGCTTTCCAGTTTGTACTGTTTCATCTCTGTGTGCATTGGTTTCTTAGCTTGTGAAAAAGGGTAAAGATATGTGTGTCCCTTTCTAAAGCCACTCAGGATACACTTAGGATGGAAAGTATCCTTTAAGAATGAGGCATTATTACTGCATTCCATTTTTGTAAGTGCAATTGCAGGACTGGGATTACAGATTCTTTGTTGGGTATTTAAATAACCATAAAAACCTGAACTCATGCTGACTGCTCCTGCCCTTATCTGCAAATAGATTCTGACTCTACTTGCAGGGATAATATTGCCTGTGTGGGATTGGACCCACTTTCAGTAAGGCCATACACAACCCACAAAATAGCTGAATATCAGACATCTGTATGCTGACTTGCCTTCTTGTGATATATTATTACAGGCTGGTGCTTAAGGGAGGGGTGCAGTATGCAAACATTTAACCAGCATTTCTGATATCACCCTGTATGTTCACCACAGAGCCAACACTAATAATTTCATCACAGGTCATACCATTTTAATATATTCCTTGTAGAATGGGTGCATGCAGCTCTGTGATTACAGTAAAGTTGTGGCTGTCATCCTTCAAAACCAACGAGTTCCTTGTCCCTGTTGCTTGCAAATAAAAGCTTACCAATGTGAATGTTAAAGGATCAGAAGCTGGGAACAGTGAACATATCCCACTGCTTAAAGTGTTCAGTCTGGATTTAGAAAAGCTGGAAACAATTCCAAAGGTCCCAGTAGCTTTCTGTGCGATCCCCTGCCTGTCACTCAAGTTTCAGAGATACATAAGCACCTAACACCCACAGAAATCCAGCAAAGAATGAGATATCCAATCCCATTTGAAAATCTGGTCTTTGTTTTTGTGGTGGAATTCCTCTTCTGCAAAACAGGGATTGTAGAAAATCCCTGTTTCACATAGTTCAGGGGAGGGCTGAGGTATGAAGCCTAGCAGTGCAGGAATACTCTGGGAATAGAAATTAAATGCAACAGCCAGAAGTCCAAAAGTCACTAACTTAATTGGCAAAAATGTCTTCACCAGCATATGCTGGTAAATGTAAAGATCACTGACTCCAGGCTAAGGAACAGCCATGTGAGGAGAGAGAGATTCCATGTTTCCCTGACCACAACTTTTCTCTTCAAGTGCTATGGCACAGGAGGGAGTGGAGGATGCCCAAGGACCTGTGCTGCTGGAAGAAAAGCCAGGTCAGTAGGATCCAAATATTGGCTTGGTACCTTTCAAAAATATTCTTTCCTCAGACATTTTCATATGTGTTCCTTCAACAGTTGTATACATCTTTCTGCTCTTCTCATTTTATGGACAATGAAAAATACGACTCCCCTCCATTTCTGATTCCACAAAACTGTAGCCAAAACCAAGGTTTTCCGGTATAGTATGATGTATTGTGTATCATATCATTATCTTTTTTTTTTTTTTTTTTTTCTATCTAGCAATATAATAATAATACTTAGCACTTACATAGCAATTACGTATTCAGAGCCCTTTGTAAACATTGGCTAGTTCAGTGGTTCCCAAACTGTGGTCCACTCACCGGGAGTGGTCTGCAGAGAGCTGTTGTCTCATGCTGTTGGCAACTCTCATTTGCAGCAGCTTTACTGCATTAAATACAGCTACATATACGTTTAACTCTGTGATGTAGAATAGCAAGCAGGACTCTTGGTGCAAGGAACGAACTGGGACCACTTGCCAAATTGTACACCATGTTGATAACTTGGAACCTGGGTCCCTTTAGCATGGGCCTGGCACGGTTCTGCCTTACCAGCCACACTAAACCCGAATTAATTCTCACATGAGCAAGTGCTCCAATGGCTTCAGGGATGTCATGTTACCAGGTAAGTGAAGTGAAGTAGTCGCTAAGATAGCAAGCAGGAGGGCTTTTACTGCAGGTTTGGCTTCAGATGAAATTGGCATAAGAAGAAATGTATTCGATCCAGAAAAGTAATTTCATGCAAAAGCAAACTTTTTTTTTTTTTTTTTGCATTAAAGGATTACTTGTTCTCTGTTTTTAAAGGACTTACAGTTATAAAAATAACCAAGTTGGAATTGCAGATATTCACTGGAACAGGGACTCCAAACTGGGTCTTCCTAACAATAGAGCATATCCTAACAACCAGAACAGAGTTGCTTATAGTCATGTTGACCTAAACAAAACATCTTTGTGTTGTATACAAGTGGAATAATTTCAGCAGCCCATGATAACGGCACTCTGCTAGCACATGACAGGTCTTGGTTCAAAAATATCCCTGTTCTTGATTACAGAGCAAAGAAAGATGAAATCAAATCTTATCTGGTGCTATATAAAGGAGGAAGGGGGAGTACACATGTTCTGTGAGCAATGCTTCAGTTTTCTTGCAGCTTATATCTTTGGCTTTCCTTAAGTATTCCAAGTAAAAGCATTGTGTTTCCAGAGGAGCTAAAAAATATGAAGGGAGAATTTTTTGCCTCTGATATCCCTAGATACCTTAAAGAAATAAAAATGAGAATAAAAATTAAAAAAAAAAAAAAGGTTTAATATTAAACCCAAAGACATTCAAGTTTCTATTTTGCTGCCCCAAAATTCTCTAAATCACCTGACTACATCCATCTGGCGGATACCATAATTCCATCATTTAGTGTTGATGACATTTTTCTTTCCATCAAGTGTACTTTCTACTCGTAAGAAGGAACACACAGGGTAGATCAAACAGGCATAGTCAAGGATGGGCACAAGCTCTGACCTTGGTCATCTGTGCTGTGAAACTTGGAACAATTCCATGAGCATAACTAGGCACAGTCAGGAGCTAGCACAGGCCAGCAACCACTAGCAATAAGCAGGCTGAATGTAGCTGGCCTGTTTTTGAAAGTATAGGAGTGGCTAGTCTATCCTACTTGGTCTCAGGGCCAGAGAATGGTCCATAGCTGCTTTTTAGCTTACTAATACATATGTAGCCACAAAGGTTTTGTGTGTGAAGAGGAAGATCTTCAAATTCTGTCCATCTAGATGTGTCAAAACATATCAAGCCAGGACATGCCAAACCAGACTGTGCTCTGGTCAAAAAGGCTGGCTACACAGCAGCTGAATTATTCCATAAGTTCTGTAAGGGCAAAGCTAGTTGTCATTTAACCCGGCAGGCAGCTAAGCATCACACAGCCGTTTGCTCACACCCGCCCCCAGTGGGATGGAGGAGAGAATCGGAAGAGAAAAAAAAAAAGTAAAAGCTTGTGGGCTGAGATAAAGACTGTTTAATAGGACAGCAAAAGAAGGGAAAATCATAATAGTAATAATAATAATAATAACAGAATATACAAAGCAAGTGATGCACAATGCAATTGCTCACCACCCACTGACTGATGCCCAGCCAGTCCCCGAGCAGCAGCCCCCCACCCCCACCAGCCACCCCCGTTTTATTGTTCAGCATGATGCCATAGGGTATGGAATATCCCTTTGACCAGATTGGGTCAGCTGTCCTGGTCCTGCCCCCTCTCAGTTTCTTGTGCACCCCTAGGCTCCTCGCTGGCAGGGCAGTATGAGAAGCTGAAAAGTCCTTGGCTCTACGTAAACTCTGCTCTGCAACAACTAAAAGCATCACTGTGTTATCACCATTATTTTCAGCAAAAATCCAAAACACAGCATTATGTGAGCTTCTACAAAGAAAATTGACTCTATCCCAGCCAAAACCATGACACTAGCCAAGAAGTCAGGACCAGAAGAGGAAAAGAAGTGTATGAAAACAAGAACCACAGCTGTGGATTTCAAAACATCTGAGGAAGAGTTCGGCTCAGGAAAACTTTTATGCTTGTGTCCTAGCAGTTTGCTTTTGTTTCATACGGTTCTTGATGGCTTTCAACAACTGACTACTGCATGGTACAGGCATGACCCAGGAATTAAAAGAAGGGATTGGGACAAATAAGCATTGCTCCAGAGGAAGAAGTGCCAAACCTCTCCCAATCTTGAGGAAGCAAATTTTCCACAAAGTCATCTTCTTGTGGTAGTTCATCGAGGATGCTGTGAAACCAGGTCATCTTTTTGCAGCTCAGAATATTTCTCTGTAGGCTTCTGCTCTCGAATTAGAGCTAAGGTGTAACCTCTTGCTTTGCCATACAACTGACACATTTCCCTGGCATGTAAGAACCTACATGTTTGCATTGTTCTTATGCAAAACTCCATTGCTGTAGCTTGCAATACGAAATAGCCTTTCAATAGTCATGTTGTATATCTTCAGGCTGAAAAGGATATAGCTGCTTTGAACTACAAAATTAAGCTGGAAGTCTTGAGAGAAAAAGGCTGTTTTGTAAGGTTATTAATCTTTCCTGTTTCTACTCTGTCCAAAAATACCACAATTTCAGTTTTGGTCATGGCATTTCAGCACTTCTTTCCCAGCCAAAATCTTAAAGTACTCAAATTCAAGGAAAGGAAAATAATCAGGGATGATCTCAAACTTCAAAATTGGATCATGGAAGACCTCAGTACATTTGTAAGTTTCGAATATTCAGGCTAAAAGTTCATAAATGTAATCAAATATGGGGATTTTTTTGGGGCATCTATTTGATGCTGCCAATTGTGAAAACCTATAAAGTTTGGTTCAGGTTTTGTGAAAAGTCTGAAGGAGCCCTATTCTATGTCAGATGATGTATGTATTATCCCCTCCCCTCTACACCATGTTCAGCTTTTCATGCTGACCCTACCCCTCCCACACCCTTGTTCTTTGAATAAATAGATAATTCTTATTGGCAAATTAAATTTGATCCAGTAGAAATCCACATCTCTTATAGTTCTAGCATGATTTTTTGCTTTTGGGAAGATAGAATATTGAAAAGTGTAATTATTTGTTAAAAAAATCTATTTTGCGTAAAAAAGCTAACTTTTTATCTGGAAAACAAAAATTTTAACAGAAACATTTTGATAGCTGATATTTAATTTTGTTGTAGTTAATGTTGGGTTGGGTGATTCATTTTCTCTGGAGTTGCTGGACTTTAGATTTTAGCAATTTAAAACCTTGCAACTTTAATATGTCTGATTCAGGTTTCTTCTTAGCCCTGCAGTTAGCTACTTTTAAATCATGGGATTAGGGGCCCTGCAGCTTCCAAGTGCAGCTTGGAGAAATGCACTTTACAGTAGCGTGCTGACAAATTTGTTCTAGCTATCTAGTCCTCTGTGTAGGTGCAAAAGGACTTTTTGTAAAGTCTGTTTGTTGTTTGCTTCGGTTTACAAAAAATCTTTCAGAAATAAAGAGGCTGACACAGCTAAAGGCAAAAGTTTTCTTTATTTATGAGACAAACCTTTGTCTTATTTTATTTTATTGTAGTTTATGAGAGAGGAGAGGAGAGGAGAGGAGAGGAGAGGAGAGGAGTAACGATATGCAATCTAAAGTGAACAGACCAAACTGGAGTGCCATTTAAGCTAAGTAAGCAGCAGAAATTCAAATGTTCTGCTTGCAATAGCTGGAGAAGAAGGGGATGGCAGTAGCAGTAGGAGACATCTGCCACCTGCCTTCTCTCTCTGTTCTTTGTCTCAGTTATGTCTCTTGCCCACGGGACAGCTCAGCAAAGCAGGAAAGAGTTCTCTAACTAGCACCTAACAGTTCTGTTAAAAAAAAAAAAATCTCTGAAAAGTGAAAGGTCTTAAAGAGGTGGGGATGTGTAATAAACTCAGTGTACCGATAGATGAGCTGCTGTCTGACACATTAGTCTGTTTTGGAGTCTGATGGACACTAGACTTGGGGGAAATCTTTTGGACCAGGTTAGGGTGGTGAGTTAGCTCTGACATGGAAGCTCCTGGAGCAGCAAAGCACTCTGTCTCCCTCTTACTGCTCACATTTTTTAACCTAGTTGTTAAGTAAAGTCTGAGGTTAAGTTCCCAATGCTATTTTTTTTTTTTCCTGATCACTCCTGGAGAACACAACACAGTGACAGAATTGTGTTTTACAAAGCTTTAAGGCAGCAGCAATAGTAGCAGTGACAGAATGAGAATCCCAAAATGCTAAATTGAATGAAGAGCACTAAAGAATGCCACAAGACAGCAACAACTGCAACTAATACATCCATAAGGCATAATGTGGAGGTATGACTCCAGACCCCAAGAACAGAATGGTCAGGTTAGCATTACCACTGTGGACATACTCATTACATGTTGGACTTGATTACATGGCCACATGTTTATGTGCCTCGAATGTGCAAGTGAAGGGAATTAAGTTCCATAGATATGTGTAAAATTACTTTTTTTCTAGCTTTCTAGCATTTAACTTTTCAACCTAAGTCATAAGCTCCTAGCAATATTTATTTATTTGTTTGTTTGCTTGTTTACTTATTTATTTATTTTTATCTAACACACCGTATATCAGATGTCCCAGGATAGGCATGTATTAAAGACACATTATTTCCCCAAACAGCAAATGTATCATGTGACCTCTCATCTGCTAAAACAGTCAGGCATCTTTTGGGAATAACCAAACATGGCATAGCAGAAAGTAAAAGCATATTTAAATGACGGGGGCGGCAGTGATGTGTGTTCGTTCATTGTCATTCAGTGTATTTGGAACAACTCAGATGTGCTAAAGCTTAGACCATCAGATTCTTTAGCATTTTCTATAACAATGTGGTGAATTTTAGCTCATAGATGGGGTGAAAATATTCTGACACATCATGGGAACTCTAAGAGCTTACCAAAAATGTTTATTTTTTTTTCCTCCTTTTCCCAACTGTGTAACTGTCATAGCACTATTGACTAAGTTCAATTCCTCTTTAAATAAACAAAAGTTTTTGTGTTGGCTGTGTTCTTATTTCTTTACATTTTTTCTTCATGGTTGTAGCATATGAAAGAATAAAACCTGGAAAACTAGAAGGATTTTCTAAATAGTTTTTGGCAAGCCTAGATGGAAAATAGTTGAGCAACAACAAAGAACTTTGTTTAGGTTTTTCCTTTGGTAACTTCAAGAGCTATCCATTACTGTAAGAAATGAGGACTTTGTATAGAATGAATACAAGGGCAGCTAGAAGTAGAGAACAAAAATCTCCTCCAGTAGGTAACTCCTGATTAGTGAAAGATTTTCCATCAAATCTTTTTTGTCTTTTCTGGGACATCTGTGCTGATAGTTTTCAGTTTTTAAATGGATGATGAACTGTTAAGAATAAACAGAAAAAATAAGTACCCTCAGTAGGCTTTGCCTGACTTAAGGTATGTATTTGGCACACTGTTGTCATCTCTACTGCGAGGATATCACTAGCGGCATCTCCCAAGATTAACACTACAGCTATGAGATGCTATTCAAAAAGCACAGGAAATGCTGTCATCTTGTCAGTTAGCCCAACCCTGCATGTTCCTTTCATCTTCTTTGCAGCTGTCTTTGAAAATAAAACCTAATACCTCTTTCATGATTCCCAGAAATGGATTATGTCTGCTGTGAAAATGCATCGTTGGTCTTTTGGATTAATCAGTCAATGATATCTGTTCCCAAAGCTATAGCCAACTCAGCAGCCTTTGGGAGTTGTAAGAGAACCAGTTTTTCAGGTATTGGTTTTAAATCTCTCTGTAAATGAGAGAAGTATCTTTTGGGTGTATGAAGTCTTATCAGAAAACTGATGAGATGGAAGCAGTAAAAATGGACAACTGATACAGTTCTGAACTATCAAAAGGAAAAAGTCACAAAGAACAACAAAAATCCTGTGCAAGTTATAAGGGTTCATAAAACATCTCTCATAAAGAGAGCATTGAAGAAAAATTCAAAAGAGAAAACACAGTATATCAGTGTGGTTTCGTTTCAATACTGGCATTTTAAAAAAGTCCTCTATACCTTTAAGTTCATATTCTTAATGATGAAAAAATACTGTACACATATAATTAGGATAGATTACAGGAAGATCTCAGAAACTGACTAATGCTTATGTCTGCAAAAGGCTAGAAAAATCTGCAAGTTCATTTTTGTTACTGAAGAATGTACTTCTCTTTGTGACTTCTTGTGGTGCATTGTAACAATTGGGCTGCACTATTTGTGGTTTCAGCTGAGATGATGTTGTTGTCCATTCTTGTCTGGAAGAGCTAACCAGCTGAGCACAAATACCATCACCGTTCATCCCGATACTTATTTTTTCACAGGTAGGCATAGAGCTCATTTCTCTGCAGCCTCAAAAATCAATTTCAGATTGATTGCTCACCCTGTATGAGATTGTGCAAGACATGTGTTAGTGACATTTCTGGTTTGTGATGTACAAATTCTACATTCAGTCAGCTTGTGTCTTGGCCAGCTTTCTCCCTTTCTTTACAGGCATGTCTGAGAAAACGTCTGTAGAAACAAACAAACAAAAATCAGTGACAATTAATTTATGCAAAAAGTAAAAAAGAATATCAGAAAGTAGTTAAGAATCTGTAACAGAGCTCATTGGAAAAAAGGAGAGGCAGTGTGGAGAAAAATGGTAAAATAAAAAAGATTATTTCCAACATGAAGAGACTGAAAATCAGGCATTTCTTTTTCCACATTTTATACTAAAAGACAACAAGTTAGGGAATATAAATGTAAAATTTTTAATTTTCTCTAGTTCCTTCCATTTTTGTAAACATTCGAAAAGTTTGGACAGTTTTCCCTTAGTACACAGACACACCATTTATATATTTACATGTTTACATTTTATATACATACAGCTTTTCATTTTTTGCTTTGCCGTTTATAACACCTGAAACATGACAGTTTTTCAAAGAATAATTTTTTTTACAGAGCTAAACATACCACTGTATGCAAGTGGTTTATTTTATTTTATTTTATTTGCATTTTGCTCCAATTGAATGTTTTTTTAATTATCTCTTTGCAATAACAGACAGAGATTCTTGATATTCTAACAACAAGGCATGTTTGCCCATGTTTTAACCAGCCTTGTAATGACCAGAATCAGACACATTGTTTTTAGAGCTGTGCCAAATACAGGAATTCCTTTAAAAGATGTAAAAGCCTCCTTACTTCAGTTCAATATATCCTTATTCATGCAGTTATGGAACATGCTGTTCTTTAGCTGGAGTCTTGCAATACAATCTGCTGCCCACCATGGCTTCCAGCTGATCAGTTGGGACTTTATGAGACCTTTGCCATGATAGTAGAGTTCTGAGACATTTTTTTTTTGTCTTAAATGTATGGTATGATGTGTGGTATCTTTAAAAATTTCTAAGGTTTGCTTGCAATCCCCTTTCTTTGTCAGTACTCCCATCATCTTTTTGTTACCTGAAAATTTATCAGAAATGACTTCATATGCTTCTCCAGAAAAGCAATACAAATGGAAAACAATTTAGTGGCAGATTATCCTCTCTGGAATCCCATATAAACCTACCCACTCAGGGATGATTTCCTGTGAACAATTACATTTCATTTATGACTACACTAACT
>VXAL01017818.1:20544-59287 GCA_013399475.1 Chauna torquata | reverse complement strand
AACTTGCTTTTAAACTTCTGTGTAACAGAAGCAATAATACAGAAATTGGAAAGAAATAGAAAAGGAAAGGAAGGAAAGAAATAGTGAGGTAGGAGGGAGGGAAGGAAGGAAGGAAGGCAGGAAGGAAGGAAGGAAGGAAGGAAGGAAGGAAGGAAGGAAGGAAGGAGTTTCTTCTTAAATTATGAATCAATTGCAGAGATATTAACCTAATAAATATGACTTTAGCATAACTCTAGTATATAAATGGGTGTTAAACTTTGCATCTAATCTGTATTTGGGCTCCTTTCTTAATGGGCAACTGTAACGTGCATGCACAACCCTCGCATGCATACCTCAGAGTATAAATAAGTCAGTTTAAAAAAAAAAAAGCAATGGATATCAAATATCCTGATTTGTCCATATTAAACTTATTTGTATTTCCAAATAGGTTTAGAAAATTTGCATTTCTAACTTGACATTTTGGTTATCACTACGTATTTCTGAAGCTTTTTCACAGCATTTGATCTTAAGACTTACATTTACTAAGAGTAATCTTCACTCAAATCTAGATTACTAGTGCAGTTCATTCTTTTTTCTCTTTTGCAATTAAGAAAATTTTATAAGAACCCTTTCTTTTGTACTCTGGATATCAATCAGCTACTAATAGAAGTCAGATGAACAGAAAAATGTGTCTTTTTTTTCATTTGTTTTAAGTAAAGGCTTGAGATAGCAACAGAAACTGTTAAATCATTACTTGGAAACATCACACCATTAAACCTAAGATCCAACTCAAAGATGATTTTGTATTTGTAGAGTACACCATAGGTACTGTTCTCATATCCTGCTATTTTCAGCAGCAGGAATAGCTGAGGCTTTTAAATCGTTTGTTATGCAATATCTCTTTTTTTTTTCCCATCTACTTGGGTGACATTTCACCGATGAATAACTAAATGTAAAGAGAATAATTTCATTCTTACAGCACAGTATTATTTTTATCTGTGAAATCGTTTCATTGTCAAAATCAAAGCACAATTATTATTTACATTTGTTTGTGATCAGCCCTCCAATTCCTTATGGCACAGCAAATAGCTAGTCCAGAGGGATCAAAAGAAGGATTTTTTTCCATTTTAGAAGAGTATTCACCATCATCAAGCAGCTGCCTTATCATTTTTTTTTGTAGTTAAATTCAGTTTCTTATAATAAGTTACTCTCTCCACAAACAGAATTATTCAATTACCTGGCACCACCGCACACTAGAAGTCGACCGCCAATGGCCAAGATGGATTGTGATGTGCTTTTATTATTTCAAACCAGAGAGAGATATAATGCCATGTATTACAGAGCTTTGCTCACCGTCAGGCTTCTCATCCATTTTTGAAAACAGATTGGCAATTCAATCTAACAGTGAACAGATGAAAAAAATAAAATATTTTATGACTAATAATTACAGAAATTTAACTTCAACATGGCATATACAAACATAAATAATAAAACCCTCCAAACTTGATTCAGCTCATTTTAAGCGATCTTTACCACAGCATGGTGCATGTCTAAAATAATTAGTTTTTGTCACCCATCTTTAAATAATACTACTCTTTCTTTTGTCCAAAACTTGATTATAAAATCAAGGAAGTAAAAAAAAAAAAAAAATGCAGAAAGTATTAATGAAAACCCTTTCAGGATTGAAAAGGAAGCTGGTTTGAAAAAAAATTGTTTTGTCTGTCATTCTGTAGGAAACTATATACCCCTTCAGAACAAAATACAAATGTTTATTACTCTATTAAAACAAGTTCAGGCAGCTCAAAAAATTATGGTATTTCATGCACTACATAATTTCTCATCATTAACCTCATGATATATTTTACTTAAAGTAGAAAATGTATCAACTTTTTACCTTAAGGTTTTCAACTCAAATAGGTGAGAAAATACAACAGTAAAGGCACTGTTCAAATGGTAGAGATTTTGGTTAAATGGAGGTCTGACAGCGTGGACAAAACTTATCACTGAAATATAATGACCATACTTAATAGTATTTTATTTTTAACTGATACCTAGTTAGCTTTTACAGCTTTCAGTTTACATGCAGCAGATTAATGTGTGTCACTGAATTACATCCTGTATTTGGAACTCTGATGGACTGTAATGTTTCAGAGTGTAAATAAAGAGGAAGATATAAGTCCTGGACTCCTATAACTTGGATTAGATTTTTCCTACTGAATTCATTTGTGCAGGATTTCACTCACATACAAAACAACAGCTACTGTTTAGATCAACTGAAGATATATTTATGAAAAAAAAAAAATCATTCCTTCAGCTAAAATATATAGTGGGTCTTTTATCGCAGATGTTCGCAGCACTTGAAATGACAGTGATACATGCAAGAGAGAGACCTCAAGTCACGCAGTTCTTTGCTGTATTGTAAGTGTGACAAAACTACAAAACACTGAAAAAAAAAATTAAGAAAATGTAGGTTTTGTAGTTCCATATGTCACCTGTCGCTGCTACTTGTTTTTCTGTCATGATCACATACGCTTTGAAGCTTTGGGTTTGCTTTCTATTGTGAATATTGTGATGTTAAATTTTTGTGCAACAGACATCTAATCTATTATTAAACTGCCAATTTTTCTCTCATTTCTCTCTGTGTTAAGAAAATAGTGCTTTTTTTCTTGGAAAGATTTTTCATAGTATATGATCTCCCATTATTATACTTACTTCCATAAAACTTGTATAAAATAATATTTTATTTCCACAGTTTCATGTCAACAGCTGAAATACAACATTAAAAGCAGTAAGGGCAAGTTGAAACCAAAGTATTAATTTTCATAGAATCAGAGTCAGTAAAGCCAACAGTCACATCTGGAGGGTGTCTAATCCAACCCTGGCTAAGACCAGGGTCAGCTACAGAAGGTTGCCCATGGCCACGCTCTTTTCAGTTTTAAATATCTCCAAGGATAGAGACCTCTCTCGACAACTCGTACCAGTGCTCAGTCACCCTTGAAATAAAAGAAAAAAAAAAAATCCATCTAACAACAACAAAACATTTTCTTTAAGTTTAAACAAACTTCCCTGCTTTTCCGTATGTGCACATTGCCCCTTGTGCTGTCACTAGGCCCCAGTGAGTAGAGCCTGGCTCCTCTGCTGCATGAATAAGATTTCCCTGAGCCTTCACTCAGTACAAATGCTCCCAGCTCTCAATCGCTCCTCATATGGCCAATGCTCCATTCCCTTCATCATCTCTGCAGCCCTTCACTGGACTTGCTCTAGTATACGCATGTCTCTGTTGTACTGAGGAGTCCAACAACGGACCCAGCACTCCAAATACATCTCAACAGTGCTAAGTAGATGGGAAGGACCATCTGAGCCCACAGAGTTGTTGGTTGCCTACGCTGCAAACACACATTGCTAGTTTATGGTCAACCTTTTGTCCACCAGCACTCCCAGGCCTCTTCTATGAAGTTGCTTTCCAGTTGGTCAGCCCCCAGCATGCCAGATCCTTAAGGCTGTCCCTGTCTGGGTGTAAGACTTCCAAATTCCCTTTCTTGAACTTCATGAAGTTCCTGTCAGCCTATTTCTCCAGCCTACCCAAGTCCCTCTGAATAGCACCTGAATACAAGGTAGTTACCTTGTATGCTGTTTTGACAAAATATTTTATTTAAGGCAACAGGTATAAGAATTTCTCCACTTCCATTAATTAACCAAAGGAAGAATATCAGTCTGAAGTATATCTGATGTAATCACCGAGATAAGGAAAAAAATAAGTTATTGTGAATATTCACACATAGATCAACGGATCAGTTATTATAATTTAAGAAAGAAGTTTCCAACTTCTAAACAGCTTTACTTACAAGAAGTTTCCAGGATCTCTAGCTTGAAAAAAAATTGCCAACTCTGTCATATAAGCTTGGGAAATCAGCCACTGTTAATGATGTAGCTTTTAAAAGATCACTATTTTGATGCAATTCTAGCTGATTAGTGTAAGCTGATTAGTAGTTTTATCTGTATTAGATGATACATTAGTATGTGATCAAAATTACTAGAAACAATTTTTCAGTCACTGAATTTGGCATGCAGATTCAACATTAAAATCCTGAATGTTTAATGTTAAATATCATTAGAGAAAAATATTAATCATTCTGTGCACAAAACACTTTTATTGAAGTACACATCCACAAAAGAATGTCTACACAAAACTACGAACAACAGTAACCAATGACAGGACACATGGTAACAGCACAAAGCTGCACCACAGGAGGTTCAGACTGGACATTAGGAAAAATTTCTTTACCATGAGGGTGGTCAAACACTGGAACAGGCTTCCTAGAGAGATGGTTGATGTTCCATGCCTGTCAGTGTTCAGGAGGATAATGCCCTCATTAATATGCTTCGATCTTTGGGTAGCCCTGAAGTGGTCATGCCGTTGGACTAGATGATTTTTAAAGGTCCCTTCCAACTGAACTATTCTCTTCTCTTCTTATTCTATTTTAAAATTAATTATTAAAAACAAAAACAAAAAACAATCAGGTTGCTATAATGAACTCCCTGTTACATCGGTCATTGTCCAACATTAATGAGCTACAGTCAGCTTGGTATTGTTTATTTTTTTCACTGATGCAACACTTGTCAAGAAGCAGTTTGTCTAAAAATTCAGCCAATGGGCTAGGTTAGCCCCCTCTCAGTTCTGCATATTTTGGAGGGCTACAGTGCTGTGCATTGACTTCATGCCTGCTGACAGCACAAATACCACAAATGAAGAGTTGCGTGAAGAACTGAAATGGAAGGTCTTAGGGGATTGAGCAGGAAAGCACTAAGCTTTACTGTTTGTTAGCAAGAGATCAACTCCAATCAATTAATGATTTAATTACTTAGACTAATTAAGATAATGAACAACAGCAAGCCTACAATCAATTAAGTTTATCCAAATTTTCTATTTTTAGCATAGGACCTTGAGAAGTATACTCCTCTTATAGGTGCTAAGACTGAGAAGGCTCTGCTACATCAGTCTTAGAAAAAAATGGAACACAACCAATAAAACATAAGGGATGCATTTGGGGAAAAAAAAAAAAAAGTATGCAGAAAAGGAAAAAATAAGTTTGCCAGAGCTAATTCCACAGATCCAATAGTCTAATAAGTCAGGAACATATGTTAAATTCTAGCAAAACATGCTAGGAGCAAAAACAATCATGTTTTTCTTCCAAAATCTTCTTTGGAAATTAAAAGTAGTAGGATTCTTAAAATGATTACTCTCAAGGTTCTTTGCAGAGGTAAAACTTTAACAGAAGAAAAAAAATGGAAAACTTGTGCACAATTGTACTCCCCTTTGAAAAAGTCTCTCAGGTCATGACATGAGATAAAAAAAAAATAGTTTGGCTTCTTTTCATGTCTTTAATGAGAGCTCACCCCTTCTTCACTAAAAGTACTGAAAGATCAGCAGAAAATAAGTCTTGTCTGGCTGACTGCTTGTCTGATCATACAATACAGATACTACCAGAAGCATCTCTGTCATTTTTGGAACGAGTCTGCTCAAGTAAACACAATTTTAAATGTCAAAAAACAGGAACAAAGTGAGAGAGTCCGTTTGAATAATAAGAAAGCAAGGCTGCTACTGCTTAAGATCTATGTTGTAATGCTACTTTGCTGACCTCTAATGAGTTTCTGCAACTTAGACAAAATTTCTTTGATGAATTTTTCAGTCTATTATTTCCACATGGCTGCTCCTGCTTTGTTTCTGTTTTGTGATTCATAATTGAAGACAATTCAAAACCAGATTCCACAGACATTTATGAAAACTGGTGCTTACTTTTAATGTTGAGAGAAGAGTAGAGAAGCTAGCAATCGGAAGAAGACAGCTGAAGGGAAAAAGGGATGCACAGGAAGAAATAGAAAGGGTAAAAGCAGAAAACAAAACTCTGAACTGCTGAACTAACAGTGTGATGCCCACAGCAGATTCACAGTGCAACAGAAGAGCTGGGTCAGTCTCTGGAACCGCCACAGAACAGGGAGTAAGCAGTGGGTGGTGAAGGTCAGGCAGGGATGTCACTGGGTGTTGCTGGAGCACTGCAATCCCTCCTGCATCCCACCCAGGCTCAACTGCCAGCATAAGAGCACTCTTTTGTAGCCTCACCACAAAAAACACACCTTCTCAAAGCAGAAGACATCCCCTGCTGGCTTCCATCTCCTGTCAGAAAGTACTCTAGCTTTGCCTGAAGGAAACGGTTGTAGACAGTAAAAGGTATCACAACCTAATAGTTGAGGAGTAAGGTCTGTACAGCTGTTGTCGTAACACATAGGCAGAACCTGGAGCTGAATACCCAGATTCTGACAAAAAAAAAAAAAAAAAAAGGAAGAAAAAGATTGGAGCACCAACAGCAATAACACAGAAAACAGGGAAAAAAGGTAGAAGACAGAAATATTTTTAGACCATACACTTTGCTGTCTTTGAGTAGTTTAGGGTATTTTGGTAGAAAATGGAAAACATTAATTATCAGAGAAGTTTTGCATGCTCTTTTCAAAGCAGTTATATTAGAAACTTTTAGAGATAAACACTACAATGGTGAGATTTAAATTATCCTAAAATATTGTTTACAGTTAAATGGTATTTGTGATTCTGGTTTTTAAACCTTTAAATCATTACCATGTTAATCACCTTTTCTGGACCATGCACGCATTCTAAAGAGACAGGAAATGAATTAAAGGAACATAATTTCCTCTCCAGAATAAAAACAACAGCATCATTTATTTATCTTCAGTAAAACAGTAGTGTTGTAATCAGAAATGAACGTCATTGAAATAATTTCACACACCTGGGACTTAAGATCTTTCCTAAAACTTCAAACTCATCGCATATGACTCAGCATGTGGTATGAACTATCAGCTTTTTGGTTTTTTGAACCAGTTCTTGGAAACAAATTGCTGTAGGCTTCTGAAAAGATTATTCTTTCGTATACTGTTGAGATCTCAATGTCTGTGCTACCAGTGTACTGTCGAAGACACCAGCTTTCCTTGAAACTGCGCATTACCTGCTCTGCATCTTCCTAGCAATGTTCTCCCAAATAGCATGGAGTACTTGCCTACCTCAACCATTTTTTTCTCAATCTGCAAGACTGCAAGTTATTAACATTTACTTGTAATGTCCAAATATACTGGTTAGAGGAAGAACTACAGTAAGAATTATTTACTTACCCAGGAAAAGTTAGCTTTGGATAGGGTACTGGGGTGACACTTGTGAAAATAAGACAAGAAACCCTCTTCCTTTGAATCTGGCAGTCTCAGTATATCCCTTCTCCTCTTTGTACAATCAGATGCTTAACAAGCATAATTTCTGAGGTTGATCTGTAAACAAGAGATAGCAGTCCTGCCTGCTGTAAGATATCTATAGCTCACACAGAACAGTTCTGATGATTTGAGGTTGCAGTTTTACATTCTGTTCATCACCTAGGAAGTGAATAGTAATACACCTAATAAAAAAATAATAATATGTAAATTTTTTTTACTGCTATGAGGAAGTTGGTAAGGGCCACAGATTTGCCACAAAATCTAAAAACTGAAAAGTTTAGACTTGGTCCTCTTCTAAATTAGAGGCCCCTTTTTATTCTCACTGATCCTTCAAAATGCTCTCTTTGTAAAATGGAAAGACATGACAGACCTACTAACATCAAAGAGATCTAAGCTCTTGATCTTCAGGCTCCAAGACTACTGCATGTTTCCCCCAAGGTTACAGTGTATTTGCAAAGAAGAATAAGACACTGAAGCATGCACTCAAAGATAAACAAAACAAAACAACAACAGCAACAAAACATAAAACTACAAGATGCTAAAGACTTGACATACTTGCTCAACAAAAGAAAACAGATATTTATTAACAAAGCTACCTATCAAATCTCAAGTCAATCAAGAGCAAATATTAGAGAGAAACCCATACAGAATTATTGGTCTACACATCTGATGGGAAAAGAAGGTTTGGTGCATTACAGACAGAAGGTGGATTTTTCTGGCTATGGAAAATGTAAACAAAGGCATATTGCTGCAGTTGGATATCTGAGAATAGTTTGTCTGGGAAGATCTGATATTTTCATACAACCAAAATTTGCAAATTTTATCCACATTTTCCAACTTCTGTACTTCAAAATCAGATAAACAAATTCATGGCCAAGTTTAGTTAAAAATCCCTTCTAGCCTCCATTCACATGTTCACATTTATTCTGAAGGAAGAAAGAAGCATAAAATGGAACTAGCACTGGAAATATATTAATTAGTTTCTAGTAATGGAAGAATCTAGCTAGGGGAAGAAGTACTCATTTTTTTCTTCCATCTACCACTCATAATGTAAAAAATTCCAAAAAGATTCAACTATCAGGTTTATGCAAACTGTAGTTGTCAATTGACTACAGTTATAGTAATATTATTACATACCATTATATTCACATGTCTCCAAAGCACTCCATTTCACTGTACTATTTTTAGAAATCTATAATTCATGACTAAAAAAATGAAAATGAGCTGCTAAGAAGAATGCAAGTCATAAATCTAACAGAATGATGTTTGGTTAACAAAGTAGGGGGAGTAGAAGTAAAACTCAAAAAACAATTCTAGTTTCTCTTTCTATCTAGACTGAAGATATTTGTAAAAATTTATGAATAATAGTTTCAATAAAGTTTTCAACAGCAACTATTTTTGGTATATTAACAAAATCTAAAATAATTTGTTATAACTTGTGAGGTTCAACAAAACTTCAGACACTAGAAACAGGCAAACCCTCACGATATTGACGAGCTTTTGTCCAATTGCAACAATGGAATTTGCAATTGTTGATCTGTATTAATAAAATTGCATATATTGCTGCATTTCCTGACATAGGAAAATTGATGATAATCTTACTTCATAAATGTCTGAATGCAATATAATCTAAAGAGTTGATCACCAAATGATAAACATTTATCACAACAGTAAATTATAAAGCATTTTTTTCAGGCAGCTTATTTGTTAAGTAGCCGTTGACTAAAAGCAATTATTGAGTTTTGCAAAAGGGACAGTATAAATACATTTCTTTTCATATGGTACTTAAAATTTCCCTATCCAATCCAGACATCATCTGCAAATGATTTCAACAATTGTTTTATATATATTTTTCTGACGCATATATGAAATTATTGGAGGAAAAAAATGACCCAGGTGGAACTATCCTGAGACTACACGTATATAATTAATGTTCACTGACAAAATAAATTTAGTATCACTTTCCCTTGTTGTTTCTTCCTCTTTCTTCACATTACATGTGCCAAAAAGTGATCAATAATAACGGAGCCTCCCTTCCATTCATATGCTGCTACTGAGGTGGAAAGCACAAAAAGCTTGAAAAATATACAGTAATTTACAGGCTGGCTTCTCATGCAAAAATTAGAACAAAAACTCTAATCAGGTAAGATTCACAGACATATTTAGTTGGAGAATTTCTATCCAAATAGAATAAATTTTAAACTTCTATTGAACTCTTTTCCTGAACAACAGACTTACTAGGAACTGGAGAATGTGTCATGCATAGCGAAATTCTGTTAACTGTGGTTATTTTGCACAGCAATACCATATCCAAGCACACAGTTTGGACATGTCCAAACACACAATTTACAGTCATGCCCCAGAATTTCCTGTAAATTGAAATGACCATTTGATCAGGATTTTCCACCAATGTTACTTGGCCTGTGAACTGTAAAACAGAAGACACCCTGTAAAACATTTGCATTCACCTTAAATGAGTAATTTCAAATTTGAATGGTCTTTTATCAATATTTTCTGTTCAACCATACAGCATGAACTGTTTACTCAACTGACATTACATTTCTGCACTCACTTGTCTCATAACATACATACTACAGCCTTGTATACATCCAGTGAAAGCCAAAGTTGTAACTTCAGCACAACTTCATGCTTAAAGCTCTTTTATAGCAATTTAAAATCAAGATGAAAGTTTCTCATTGCTATCTCTAGAGAAAGCAAGCAATTAAATGAATTTAGTTAGCACCACCAAAAAATCATTAAAAAATTGTGTTTAGTCATAAAAGTTTGAAATGATGAAAATAAATATATACACTTTTGCTTAAACAATTTTTAAAAATGCAGCTGCAAGCAGACAATATTTAAAATATAGTTCCTATAAATCAGTAATTTTGGAGGGAGGGAATTTCCTTAAAGGGAGGAAATAAGTGGATGGTGATCTTTCCATATACTTTCAGATACTGTACGGTTTGCTGAAGCTGTTGTCAGAAATTCACTGTGGAAATGAATTCTGCTACTCAAGATTTTATCTCCACTTCAGCCACTGAGGGTTAAACCTCAGGTACGGAGTGAAAATACCCTAAACCACCTCAGCAGTTTTTCTGCTGTGTGAATAATAACCAAAAAACTAAAATTTCTATATTGCTGCTTTTCTTTTTTATTTTTTCCTCTCCTATGAACTGCTCCTATATTAAGACTACACTTTTACTAAACATTTAAAGTATGTAGAAATGTTCTTAAGCAATCTACCAGGCACAGACACGATGGGATTCCCTGCCCTTTCTAACAAAGCAATGTTAATGACCCACATTTCTTTACTTGCCAGTGGAAATTACTGATGCTGAAGGGAATTGCACACAGTAAGATAGTTACCCTTACTGAAGTTACTCTATAAACAGTTTCTGTTTACGGTTGACATTAACCTAAATAACATGGTTTTGTCCGTCTCTTCTCTACCATTAAAATACAGCTCCCTTATCTAGATTTCTTGCTCTCTAGTAAGACTGGACATCCTGGATTTCCTGATGCTGGTTTTCTATAAGATCCAGAAAATCCAAAAGCTGTAGAGCCATCACATTGAGGGAGACTTCACTACCTCTGTGGTTAGCCACAGGCAATGTCGCCAGGACTCAAAGGCTTCTCCTTCAGTCTGAAGCTCAGGACTCAGCTGTGTTCAGTGCTCTGTTTTGGGGGCCTGCAACTACCTAAATTAACAGTAGCTGTGAAACTGGCATGGATATGATCTTTAAAGTTGGAGGGAGAAAGTTACAAAAGTGTTCAGGAGAACTGTTCTGCAAGTATTTTTCAATTTATTCTGTATTTAAGGCCTCGGTAAGGTACATTTAATTTTGGATCTAAAGTTTACAAAATACAAAGAAATATTATGATTAATTTTATAATGTTTTATTATGTCTATATTTAGAGATAAGCTGAGTACCTTTTTCAAAAATTATTTGAATTAGAAAACTATATTCTTCAATAATCTCAATTTTGTTGTTAATGTTTGATAATTTAAAGCAAGTTAAACAGATATACTGGTAATTATGGCTATTCCTAGAACTAAGGACTCAATAAATAAGGATTGGATAAATCCTGGTTTAGACAAACATCCACACTATTTGTAGTCTCTGTGACTAAATCACTGCATTTGGAATGATCACATAATGTTTTCAACTCCCATGATTCTCCCTTCACAAACATAGTATATTCCAAAGCCTTCACTTTGCTGTAGAGCAAAATGAATACATGTAGAATGATTTGGTATAACGGGCTGTCCCACATTTTTCTAAGACTAAAACTTTGGAGAACTGATGGGTGATTTACTTGATGTATATTAATAGCAGATTTAACAAGTGCAGTATAAAATTACTGTCATCATACTATATAGCAATTTTCCTAAAATCAGCTGGCAACATATCCTAGGGTTGAACTGTAGACAGCATATAAAAATTCCTGAAAAAGAATAGAAACCAAAACTGAATGGTTTTTTTTGTTTTTTTTTTTTCCAGAAAGGGGAGTCCCTATTTAAACCTTCTTGCATACATCACTATTATTGAAAGAAATAGTAATGTAAACAAAGGGCTATGTCTTACACAAAATGGATGCTATCAGGACTAATATAAAAAGACGGATGATACTAAAAAAATGACAAAATGGAAAGATTTTATCTTTTGATTTTATGGTACTTGCTATTGCCTATGCTTGAAAACAATAGTTGAAATAATCTCTTTATGCTGTCAGAGTTCAAATCTAAATCTAATATGACAGAAATGTGGTCCTAGCTACCACAAGCACACATACAAAAAAGCAAATCATTTCCTTATTGGGCTTCTCTGCATATAGTACTTATAAAGCTATTCTGGAATTGTTTGTTTGTTTGTTTTTTAGTGTAAGCCACGTATGTCCAGTTGCAAGACTTACTACAGGGTAATTACTTTCAGTAAGATAATCACTGATCTATTTAGGTTAGCTTAGCATTGTAGACAAGCTGTAGAAGCAAAGATTTCAATGTGGACTGCCTGAACGTGTTTCGCCTTGTTGAAGAACATCAAATATTTTCCAAGGGGTGTAATGCCATTAGCTGCAACAAAAACAGGTGTTCTTTAAAAACAAAACAAGCCAAACAAACAAACAAACAAAAAGGAACCAAACTGAACAAGAAAAAAATGGAGGAAAAAATAGCCACTTTATATTTGATTCCACCAATACTGAACTACCCTTTAAGATCCTGTTTAGATAAGAATTTGTCTCAATCCCCACATTTGTTAAAAGTTATCACTGTCCTGTCAGCACTAACCTTTAGCTGTTCCTGATCCTAGTCTACAAAAAACTTTGAGGAGTTTTCTATCAAATAGCATGATGCTAACTGATTGATTCCTCTGGAGCCAAGAGTGAACTAGGCATTATTCAACGTTCAAACAATTGGGAATGGAAGCAATATACAAGAAGTGTATTGTTTATCATTAGTATTTGTGTTTGCCTTTTTATAGTCAGCTGCAACCACTTCTACTGAATGAAGAAAGAATTGTGGCTTCTCTTCTAAAACAACATCTCAAAAGAAGCAGCGTAACCATAATGTCAGGACAGAAGCTATGCAACTAAGAACGAAGGAAAAATAAATAAATAGACAAAATGCCTGGAATGCAGCAGGAAATTTAGAAGAGCCAGTGACCACGCTTTTCTCAGGGTGGAAAGGGTGACAAGGAGTAGGATGTATCCTGTGAGAATTGATGTAATTACTAAAAAGAAGGATGCACAATATCTATAGAAAAGTATTAGATCCTATCAATACAAGTGAACCTATTGACTTTCAAAAACTAGGCTACTAAGAAAGACCAGGAACAAACGCCTTACAAGCAACATCTTTCTTTGGACTTAGTGACTTGACACTTCATCATTACAGAGGTCAGAAAGAGATAGCACACCATATCCTATAGTTTAAAAAGAAATCTGTTATATAAGAGGTCTCTGAAACATATGCTTCTTGTTATCTAATGGATAAAACTGCAGAATGCTTCTACGTAGTTACTACTCTGTCAGTTAATTTAGAAAACATGAGAACAGCATTACTCTTGTTATGACAAATGGTGCGATACCTACATCCACTGAAAAATTAGTAATAAGTATTGCCTTTACCCAGCTGCCATCCACACCATTGACAACAAGGCATCCAATGATAAACACTGGACTAGCAGGCTGTCCTTCTACAAGCAGAAGGCTAAACAAACACTTCTTTTCTTCAGCAAATTTTGTAACCTCACAGCAAGCACAGAAGCTTCATATACAAAACATAAACGAAGTAAACTCAAAGAAAACATACTCCTTGAGATTTTTCACTTCTTATACTTACAAATAATTCTTTTTACCAAAAATAAAGGTAAAAGAGCAAAATGATTTTGTCGCCCTTCAATTTTGCCTACTTTGCTTAGTCAAGAGTAAACTTCGATTCTGTTTTAACAGTCGGAATCAAATCTTGGTCACACACAAAAAGGGCATGGTGCCCTCATCTATCCCACTAGGGAAGGACTTGCTAGCATTTCCATTCTGTATCCCTCTGAGAGGTGGCCACATGAGAGTTCATCAGCTAGTGCCACTACATTTCAGAGTTTGAGGTCTTTCATAATGATGGAGAGAAACAAACAAGTCTCATTCCCTCACTCTGCTGCAAGGATAGAATATAAACAGAAAAAAAGTATCAAGTAATCCTGCTGGCAGCCTCTTCGAAAGCAGTAAGTGGGCTTGCTATTGGATTTCACTCATTACTGATTTCACAGTGAGATGGGAAGAGTATGATTTCTTTATCTATTCCCAATTATCCCAGAAAGAATAAAGTGCAGTGGAAATGTCAGGATATATTTTTTCTTCTGTAGTACCTTGGTGCTAGCAACAGAAAAATTACAAATAAATAAATAAATAAATAAATAAGGAACAGATAGCCTTTCCATGGTAACAGAAAAAAAAAGCCCAAAACTTTGTCCCCTTTGTCTCACCTGCTCTGTTCTCTCCCGAGTAAAAGCAGTAAGGTAGTCCTGCCAACTATTTGTGAATAAATTCAAGAACAGCCCCGTAAAACTGTAGGGTCTGGGACCCTTACCCAAAGAGCTATGAAAACAGGAGCAGTATCTGCAAGTGTGGAGGGCAGATCAACTCCAGCAGAGCAGGAACCTTCCTTCAAATCCTCAGGAAATCCAGCAGAAGCGCAAATCATGCATGGCAGAGACACATCTTCTAGAAGTGTGTCCACACAGCAGAAGGCTCACTAATCCTGTGCTCTCTCTCATGTGGCCCACAAAATAACTCTGTCTTGTGGAAACTCAGCATATCTCCCAAATAAACTAAGCACAGCATGAGAGTGAGAGTGAAATATTACTGCAACTCTCATGAGCTCTTTTACATCGGTAAGACAGACAAACATTAATTTACAGCTCAAATCATTAATGCCATTTAACCATTAAACCATTATGGACCTATAAACACATATATGGCACACCATTTAAAATATACCATATAATGTATACCATTTGTATGTATATATATAAACATTCGTGCAGCTTCAAAGCCTGTGCATACTAATTGCTTGACAATTATAGTCTCTTTCTTTAGGCTTATATGTTAATAGTGAGGTAAGCTGTATGGTATTCAGCACTATACTTTTTCAAACTGTAAATGGAATGAAACCACCAAATCCAACTAAAATACAGGATACATTGCATTGGCATTTAGCAATCACAAGCATCTTTAGTTAGTATTAAGTATATCACAAACTTTAAGCTGAAATTTAAGCCAAGTCAATGCAAGTGAACGAAATCTTACATTAGCTTTTCCTTTCATTATTAAGCTGCCTCCTTTCAAACTCAGTTCGGGAAGGGAAGGGAAGGGAAGGGAAGGGAAGGGAAGGAGGACACAATGTCTGAAGCTAAAAAATCAGTTTCAGCTGTAAAGTTCTCTTTGCAAAAAAGGTGTATGTTCATTTTTAAAAATTGTGGGCAACTCCCACACCCAATCACACTTTTTATTATCTGTAAGCAGAAAATAACGGTAATGTCAAAAGAGAAGCCCTTTCCCATAAAGTAAGAGACAGCCAGATTAGATAAAAGCCTGACTATTTAAGTGGACATTTCATATTCACTCAGTACATTTAAGAGTCCACTCACTTTCTACAGGCCGTAGTGTACTTTCAAAGTACCACTACCCACATGGCAAAAACTCTTAACAACAGGAAAACAGGTAAGGCCAATAGAAATGTACCTTTCAAAATTCAAATTAAGTCAACAGTATTTTTAAATGATGTATTGCATTTACATGGTAAGGTTTTGGTAACTGAGGGGCTTCTGTGAGAAGATTCCAGAAGCTGCCCCATGTCAGATAAGAGCCAGCTCCAGCCACCTCCAAAAGGGACGCACCGCTGGCCAGACCTGAGCCAGTGAGAGATGCTGGTTGTGCCTCTGTGACACCAGATTGAAGAAAGGGAAAAAACTGCTGCACAACAGCAGCTGGGAGAGAGAGGAGTGAGGAACAGCCCTGCAGACACCAAGGTCAGTGAAGAAGGAGGGGGAGGAGGTGCTCCAGGCACCGGAGCAGGAGTTCCCCTGCGGCCTGTGGTGAGGACCATGGTGGAGCAGGCTGTCCCCCTGCAGCCCATGGTGTACCACGGCGGAGCAGATCTCCATGCTGCAGACCGTGGAGGAGCCCACAGTGGAGCAGGTGGATGTGGCCTGAAGGAGGCTGCAGCCCATGGAGAGCCCCCGCAGGAGCAGGCTCCGGGCTGGAGCTGCAGCCCGTGGAGAGGAGCCCACGCAGGAGCAGGTGATCCGGTGGGAGCTGCCACCCGTGGGGGACCCGTGCTGGAGCAGTTTGCTCCTGAAGGATGGACCCTGTGGTACGGACCCATATTGGAGCAGCTCTTGAAGAGCTGCAACCTGTGGGAAGCCCATGCAGGATCCATTTGGGAAGGACCACATCCCATGGAAGGGACCCCACGCTGGAGCAAGGGCAGAGAGTGATCACGAAGGAGTGGTGGAGACAAAGGGATATGGGCTGACCGCAGCCCCCATTCCCTGTTCCCCTGTGCCACTCGAGGGGAGGAGGTAGAAGAGGGTGGATGGGGGGAAGGTGTTTTTAGTTTCCTTTTAGTTTCTCACTGCTCTAGTTTGCTAGTGATAGTAATAAATTATATTAATCTCCTTATGTTGAGTCTGTTTTGCCCATGACAGTAATTGGTGAGCAACCTTCTTGTCCTTATCTCAACCCTTGAGCCCTTGTCCATCGTATTTTCTCTCCCTGTTCCCTTGAGGAGGGGGAGTGAGTGAGCGGTTGTGGTGGAGTTGGCTGCTTAGCAGGGTAAAACCACCACAAATGATCAGGCTAGAAACTATACTTCTGTCCTTAAAAATTATACTGTCCCTCCTCATGCAAATATGGAACTAGTAAAACCAGAGATAACTAATTGATCACTTCTTAGCATAATTGCTGCTTACTCTCTACCTTGGAATGTCTTATCAGAGATCCTGACCTAAACTATATAGCAAAACCCAGTTTGTCTTAAAGAACTTCTACTTCTTTTCATGAAAAGAGTACCTAGTGAACTTATTCCTTTATACTTTAGTTCCAAAATTCTAGCAGTATTTCTCAACCTTTTCTTAGTTATCTATTTTTTCTATTGTCGAATTGTTCACAATTTTAAATTGTCATGTTCTTTCTATTTGCTAATAACAACAAGATGCCATAAATACTAAGTAGTAAGCACAGATGATATTGAGACCTTAAAATCTCTCCAAGAATAATAATGTATCCTTGTTTCTCTACCCTCCACTCCTGTAATTCTGTCCAGTAATGTGAACCAATTGTAAAGACATCTATACAAAATCACAGACTATTAGTTTGAGTTCCTCCAGCACAAAGCTCAGCTGATGTGTACATTTGTGAAAGATCATCAGTTGGTATTTAGGGTGGGGTGTTTCCTACTTACATTAACAGCACTCCTAACATTATCTACTAACAAAACCACATGAAACTATTAAGGATCACATAATACAACAGTACAGTCTAAACCAGTGTCTAAAAGGAGTAGAAAACAACAATGAATTTAATCTTTTATCTTGAAAAGACTTTTGCATTTTTCTCCAGTAAGGATAGTATACTAGCCCTGTAAAGAATAAGAATATTAAGGATCGGTCTCCGAAAACGCTAGTTATCCACTGTTAATCAATATTAATATTTACTGATACATGATTTTTACTCTTTCTTAGTATCTATTTCAGACCTCTTTGTCCAGGCTGGTTTCACTGAGAGTAACTCCCACAAAAAGATTTATTCTGTATGTGGGACTCCACCAATTCTAGCTACACCAAGAAGCCCTCCTGACACAAGTAGCAAAGGATAACAGATGACTTCTGTTTTGTTTCATTTTATTTAAAATAAGTAAGAATCATAATGGAGTTTCGGAAAACCTTATCTGAAAATTCTCTTAAATTATGTAGTAGGTGATTTTACAGACCAACCATTTTTAAAGTAAATCCTATGCTAGCCTTCAAAAAAAACTATCCTCATTCCCTACAGAGAAAAGAGATGAAAGAGGGAATCTTCTGTTTATTATAACGTGATTACAGAAACTATACCCTTCTCTCACAAGTACAGGACTAACAAAGGAGCTCTGGGGTTTGACTGTCTTTTTGCAAATTAATACTTGTCAGGATGTTACCAAAACCAAAAATCATTCACTACTGGCCCATAGGAGGCTGGATATTCCACTACCTGAAGCAGAAATGGTATACCAGATTATAAAATCTATGTTTCATAACCACAGAATTTACTTTTCAAATAGGTATTATACTACCACTGCAGAAACACCCAACATATGGGCCCATTTCCCAATTAATTATTTGCTGGCTATAGTGTTAAAATGTCCTTGGCTTCACCTTAGATATAATCATCCCAGCTGGTTATTATCTACCTGGAAAGAGACCAAAGAACCTCAACTGTCAGTACGCTACAAACATGTATGTTTTGTCCATACTTTTTTCATTTACTTCACTTTCATATTGCTACAGTTAAAAGAGGAAAGTCTTATTATACACAGCAGTGGAAAGATTTGTTCTCTCTTTAATTACTGTAACTTAGTATACCTGGGGTTGCGGGTAATTAAGTGGAGTGATAAGGAACACTTCAATATTCCTTTACTGAGAACTGACTTATCCAATGTTACTGACATTGATTTTATTTTTATGTGTTCCTATTTAATGCATTTCCTCCTTTGTTTTATGCAGATGTATGCAAAAGCATAGAAGTTCTCAGAAGTCAGAGCTGGAACAAAGTTATTGATTGGTGGTACATCTGTACAGTCTGGAAGATCTAATAGGAAAATATCCCTGAATCGAATGAACGTAGTAGTTGCTTGTAGTAAACCTGTAGGTCAACAGGTGGAAAGCAAATGGCTTTTCTCATTTGCACGTTAGTTCTGTAAGAAGCCACAGGACAGGTGGGAGAAGGAACACATGTAAACAAGTTAGCCCTAATGATTTCCTAATTAGAAAGAAGATATTATCTTACAATTAATAGGTAAACTAATTGACCAAAATCCAGCAGTTTCCCCCCAAGTACAAGTGAACATAGGTGCCTTTCCCCAGTGAATTGTCACAAGTTTAGGCCAGCCACTAAGTTGTCAGCTCTGCATGATTTGTTTGGATACTGTACTCCACAACAGCTGTTGGAAATAATACATAAGAACAGCTGTTGTGGCAGTTACAAAGGCCTGGAATTTTAATTGGACTGGATATTAACTTGGGGGTAGGGGGGAGAATACTTTTTTTCTTTTTCACCAAACTTAAGAAATATATACTCAAAAAAAGACAGATGTCTCTAAGCGATTTAACCCACGTTTAGCAAGCAAAGTTGGTGTTTGTTTTGAGTATGTAACTTTATAGCAATGGTCTCCACCATCTGAGCAGGAACCATTAGTTGCTTAAGAAAAGGGGCATTAAGAGGAAGAATAGCAAGGAAGTTGCATAAATAATCCTTTTCAAATACTGGCTGTGATCTACAGAGGACCTCACAGTGTTTTAAGAATTACTCAAAAGGAGTAATTCAGAGGCCCTTAGTAACCGTCAGCTGAAAACAAAACTGTTAATCATGGCCAAGACCTTAGCACAAATGAATAATAAGCTTACTTTCAGCATCAGCATAGAGTAGTAAGCACAGGAGCACCACCACTGGCCTGACTACGTGCATCATCCGACAGCTTGGCACCAGCATGCTTTGGCAACCTTGTTCTCACTGGCCTAGAAGCCACTGCAAGTCTGTCCGGTCTGAAATTTCAGATGAAATATTTTCAGAGCCTGTGGAACAGATAAGAGAAAGAAAGAGAGAGAGATGTTAGCAGGTATAGGGCAGAGCTTGTCTGATTTTTCTAAACATTCACAGTTTGAGGCAAAACAGTTTTAAAAGACAAAAGGGTATAGGCAAAAGAAAAGGAAACGACTCATTGCAGGCTACTGGTATTTACTAGAAGATGCAATGTACAGTACATCTTAGTACTGTCCAACGTATTTCTCAGTGTACTTTTTCTACCATAAGCAAACATCTGTCCCACTCTGAATCATCTTTTATTCAACAGCACCTTTTGAATCGCAGGAACTGTCATTCTTAATGAAGTATAATACAACACTGGAATACTCGTCTTGCAAGAAGAGATTCAAAGTGGATTCAGTAAACAGAGTAACAGCATACTGGGAGCTGATGCCCTGACATCTGCTAGGAATAACACAGCTAAATGTGCTTTATGAGGTGTTCTTAAAGATAGACATCAAATGCTAGCATATTGCATCATTCAACAACTCCCAGAGGTTAAAATCCCTGTTGTGATTTCCTCTACATATCTGAACTATGCCTAGCATTAAAAAAAAAAGAGAGAAAAAGAGAGAGAGGGAGAGAGAGAGAAATCCAGCATTGAATAAAGGGCTCAGATTCCAATTCACTCCATCTCATTTATTCTGATGTACAATTGAATACGATACACTGGGAGCACTACAGCTCAAGTAGCTGACTTCGAAAAGCAGTGTCCTACTCTTGTATAAATTCATCACACTCGAGCAATGATAGAAATTAACGAACATAAAAATGCTTTTCCCTGTCACAAGAAATACTAGTGATATCCCCAAGTAGCCTGGCATTGTCACTAAAATACACTGAAATTTAATTGTACTTTTCTAAGGGCCTGCAACGTACAAACTTTGGCAAGTGTAAAGTTTAGCTTAAGCACAGTAAGGAGAGCATCTACTGTCTTTTTCATTACCACACATGAGTGGTTTCCAAGCACTGAATACAAAAAATAAAAGGGAGGAGAAACAAATTATACTAATTACCATTCCATTAGATAGATCTTACAGATTTGTGGGTGGTATAAAAAGCCCATTTTATAGTACAGTGCAATGCTCAAAGAATCTACTCAAGGAGGAAGAAAAGACATAAGCAGCTGTTAGAAATCTACAGCTGTTATGAATCTCTTTTGTTAAATTCTCTCTTGAATCAGCTACTGTCATCAAAAAATACAAACCTAAGAAATATTCATATGCAAAGTGCTGAAGGTACCGCCTCCCCCCTCTCATCGCTACCACCCTCGTGCCAGCATTTCAAATGACAGCAAAGTCCAGGAGACATCAGTCCTGTCGGACTCAATTTGTGTCTGTGCAAGCATATCAGAGCCAACTGCTACATAATGATTCCAATGTTATCACAAAGATGGAGATGTATAAAATACACTTCCAAGAAAGAGGTGATTTTGATTTTGCTTCTGATAGACTCCAGGAGCTATAAGGGAGACCTAAGCTATCTCCAAAGGCAACTCACGTACAGACAAAATCTTGTGTTTTTATTGGCACACAAACATACTAGTTGACATGCATGAAGATGACCAGCAGAAATGAGATGGGTACTAAGATTTGTAACTGAACCATTAACTGCTCCCTTTGGTAGGGGAGGAAGTGGAGAGGAAACAACAGTGATAATGAGGAGAGCAGAGAAAGGAAAAAGAAGGTGACCACAAAGGTGCTTGTTTTACATAACTGTTTTTTAACAGAGCATTTTCTCACATTCCAAACACTCCCGCTAAAATATTAAATGTGGTATCTAATAGAAAAATAGCTATCTGCTTAGGAAAAAAAGAGAATTTTAAACATCTCATGACCATGATATGTGAATATGCACATTTATTCTCTACAAGCTGTCTGGAAATGAAGGGATGGATCACAAAATCTAGCAAAGAAAAAGTTGAGAAGAAAAAGAACTATTTTTTTGTTAATTAAAAACCATAGTCCATTCACTCACTGTAAATATACATACGAGCACTTAGCAATACTGCACTCAATGTCTCTGTTTTCAAGGTGATATTCACTTATCATCACTTAGATGATGCATCCCAAAGCCCTGAGTACTTCCTTTCTTTGCCGCTCCTAAGTGTCACAGCTTTAGCTAACCTGATAAACACACCAATAAGGTTTCCAGGAGACCATTTGCCAGTTGTTTTCTGTCCAGCTGCTTATTCCTCCCTAGCCAACTTCTGGTAGTTCAGGTCAAGTAAACAGAAGCGTTTGAAGAAAGAGAGCAGAGTGGATCCTTTTTCTTTCAAGTGAGTTGAAAGTACACTGTTAGTAGGGTAATGCAAATGATGTGCTGATAGCACTAGAGAGAAGCAATCAAAGAGACAGGCAGGTACTATCAAGTTTGCCCACACAACTCTGCTTCAGCTTTACATACAAAAACAATTTCAGTCAGGGCTCCTACTACTGAAAACAGTGCCAAACTTCAGACTGATAATCAGCTGGTTTGTAGTTCTATATTTGGCTTATTTGTGAAAACTAGCATGATTCCTTACAAGGACTACATGCAATTATGAAACAGGTATTGACTTTCAAATAAAGCCACCTTCATAATTCCAAAGTGAAAAGTTCATCTAAACGCATTAATAATTCTCACAATAAGTAACCTCTTCTCTTTTCCATTTCCTCCTGACAATGGCTTGTTATATCCAGAGTGGGGTACCAGAGACAGTGAAGACACAAACAGCAATTGCAGCATGGGATTATACCAGATTCTTCCTCAGAGGGCCAACATCTGACTACCAGGATGAACACACAAGGAGGTACTCTCTTAGTAGCCTTTCTTAACACATCCAGACTGTGTGAATACAGAAAGATGAGGCTTCTCGTTCATGGAAAACAGATCATAATAGCTATGGAGATCAACATCTATTACAAAAATAATAAGAGGTGTTTTTGTTTTAGGATGATTCCTGAATAAATAAATTACTGCTATATCAAATGATCTACAAAAGACTCTTACATTGGAATACAGTATCTCTAAAAGAGCTACTTCTGAATAATTTTTTTTCCACATCAAATATTTTGGTGTCTTTCCTCAGACAAACAAATTATCAATACAAGTGTGAAAACCAAAGGGTGGAACTAGGTAATATATCTATGATTAGCATGTATGTAAATATGAGGATAGATTATAGAATCATAGAATGGCTTAGGTTGGAAAGGACCTTAAAGATCATCTAGTTCCAAGCCATGCCATGGGCAGGGGTGCCACCCACTAGATCAGGTTGCCCAGCGCCCCATCCAGCCTGGCCTTGAACACCTCCAGGGATGGTGCATCCACAACTTCCCTGGGCAACCTGTTTCAGTGCCTCACCACCCTCTGAATAAAGAATTTCCTCCTAACATCTAACCTCCCCTCTTTTAGTTTAAAGCCATTCCCCCTTGTCCTATCACTATCTGCCTGTGTAAAAAGTCGTTCTCCATCTCTTTTTGTAAGCCCCCTTTAAGTACTGAAAGGCTGCAATGAGGTCTCCCTGGAGCCTTCTCTTCTCCGGGCTGAATAACCCCAGCTCTCTCAGTTTTTATTCATAGGAAAGATGTTCCCTTAGTAATAATATCTATCAATATGATAGAACTTATGGAACTAGATGATCTTTCAGATCCCTCCCAACCAAAACCATTCTATGATTCTATGGTTCTATGACAGTAGTCTTTCAGGTGCTAACACAGTACTCAGGAGGAGACGGTCTGTGCTCTAAGAAGGTTAGAATTACAGAAAATGTTTACCTGGAGGCAAACCTTAAAACAAACAAACAAACAAAACAGCAACCCCCCCATTATTTTCATGTATTTTGATTTGCCTGCCTTTGTATGCCTGAGTGTGCATGTACATGCTTGATAACACAGAGAAATTTAGCACAGCATGGAAAAGCTCTCAGAAGAGACTTGAACATAGACAAAAAAGAAGACATAGCAGATGTAGAGAGGAATGTAAATAAAGTTTAAGCACAAAATCATTACAAAATTTTCGAATACAGGAATGTGAAGATATGAGTGCTGATTTGTGCTATTAAAAAATAGTTTAATTTCTCTAAATTTTGAAATTGTTCAGAGGAAGGATTTTAGTTCAGGACCATCTTTGGTCTGCAACAAGGACTCATGAGAAAACAACTGGATAGTTCTTACAACTAAAAAAAAAAAAAAAAAAAGTGTTCCTGTAAGAAGTGGCATGCAAGGATTGAAATAAAAGAATACATCGCCATTCTGTATCTATGCTTGATTTACCACACCCACAATCCTAAATTACACCATTCCCTAGCTGCAGATTTCTAATACCATACATATGCAAGTGAAGAGATACAAATATGAAATTTGAAAGATTACTAGAACCAAGTCAAGGAACAAATGCTGATACTTCAAATCTTTGCATATCAACCAAGATCTCTCCTTAAAGAAGAAAATAAACAGATTTCATAGACAAATCTTGGCTGCAAAAACCTGACTGACAGCTGAATCATTACTGGAAAGAACAGAAAAAAAATGCATAAAATTAATGCTCATAAGCTGTTTAACCAAAATATTCAACCTGATTTTACATTGTAATTCTGTTTGGGACATGAGTGAGGACTCTTCTGTTACCACGTAAAACAGAAAATAAATGACTTTGCAGTAAAAGAAGAAATAAAGAAATTAGACAAATTAAATTAATTTAGTGAATAAATGAATTAAATGACAGTAAAGTACATTAAAAATCACATCACAGGGTTTTCTCCTCATTTAGAAAGTGGTTGAAACGTTCCTCTTTTTTCACTTACAGAAATACTGATGTTCATATGTAACCTTAAACCATACAGAGAAAATCCTGTCTAGCCTGATCTTTATATAGCTTCATTCATGTTCTAAGTTATCAGCTATTAATTACAAAATGCCGATTTGTAAGCTGTCACATATCTCAACACTTAAAAAAATCTCTGACATAGTATTCACTTCTACAGACCACAAGAACTTTTATTGTCCATGGTGCACAAACCATTCACTAGAGCATTCTGCATTCTTAATTCTGTGTCTCCCAAGAAAAAAATACTGTGTTGGAAATGACTGAATTGCAGAGGGAAAAATAGTCTTGCTACCATACGAAAGCATAGAATGCTATCTGCTGATGCATATTAAGGTAATACTTTGTTGTGAACCAATACTGAGAATTTAAAACACATTACAAAGCCCTAGACAACAAGAGGCAAAATGAAACATTTCCTTCTAAGACTGACTTCTGCAGAGGCAGGTTGCCTACACATGCCGAGAATTGTCCCTAATATGTTTTTGGTAAGCCAAGCTGATTTACTATGCTGGAGAGTTTTATATGATTGAAGACTGACTGGCTGAGGTCAGTGGAAATTTTGGCGTTGATTTATGTGGGCCACGATTCTTTCTTGTATCTTTAGGAAAGATATATATACACCAAAAGAAAGGATGCTTGCCTGCCAACCCCGCCAATAACCCAGGTCTTGACTCCTGACACTTAATAATCCTGTAAACTACTTAACTATGGTTACTCTGAAATAGTCTGGTTCTAACTTTGCCCATATTTCTTCTGACCCTTGTTCAAAACAAACAAACAAACAAACAACAACAACAACAAAAACAGCTTAAAGCTGGTTTTGGTTTTATTATGCTTTAGGTGCTAAAATAAATATCTTGGCTAATATGCATTATTATACTCTTTCTCCAGCAACAGAAGAGAAACAACAAGTTTTGCAGAATATCTGTTTTTCTGCATTTAGAAAAGATAAACACTAGCCTAGAATATAGCAAACGATAAGCTGATTGGAATTACTTACCTCAAAAGACTGGTTTAAGAACAACAGCAATGAGTATTTCTACGCAAAAACCTATACAGACTGATTTTTGCCTCTGTCTTCCGTTTCAAAAGAAGAAAAACAGAAACAGCAAACCACTAGGCTATTTCCCATAGCTAGTTTGTTAAAGTCTTCCCTTGCTTGTCCCCTCACAAGACACTATGCTAAAAAGAAAACAAAAACAAACAACACCCACTAACACAAAAACAAAAATACAAGAAACCTGCAAACCTGCCATTGACTACTACATTACTTGAACAACGCTGGAGCTGTGTGACTACCACCCTTTAGGATAGGCACGTGAGCCACATACCAAAATGTTCATAAAACCATAGGCCATATACCACATACTCATCAGATACCCACAGAAGAAGGGGCTGCAAAACCAGCCTTCATCTATACACTCCCAGCTGTCCTACAGAAAAGCACCACTTCTATGGGGAGTGGTTAGGCTGGATGACGAGCAGTTGAATTCTGGGACCACTGCTAACTGTCAGAGTTGGCATCCTTCTGTGGCCTGCTTCCTCCCAGAGATACACATGTTGACTACCTTGTAATGCAAATGATCACACAGCGCCACTGCTATGCACATGACATAGGCATGCCAACTTTCCATATATCTGAAGAGCCACCTTTGTTTTAGAAGAATTTGGCTTCTTCCGCCTATTTTCAGCATGAAAACTGTGAAATATTTGGGTTTGGCCTTGTCTTTAGGATCTGGCGCAGCAGAAGCATACTGGGTACTGCAGATACTAAAATAAAGCTAGAAATATATTAGTAAGTCTGGAGGTAACAGGTCAAATCTGACTTCAACATTGCAAGGCATCTTTTCTTTATTACTCTGCAATTTCTTCTTTTATGGCTTTACTTTTTCCTTTTCACTTTATAGTTTTCTTTCAGTACTATCCAATATACTTGTTGCCTAATCAGATTGAAGCATGACTGACTGAGACATTGAATTTGCAGTACACACAGGACAGTAATCCAGCTGCAACTTGTTTAGCCTGACTGCACTTTATTATAATGTTGCTGATGGCAATACAGTTGTATCAGAGGAAGAAATGGAGAGCTGGAATGGTTATTTTTCAAAAGTAGTTGGCATTATAAAATGATTCGATAATAAAGTACAAAAACTTCCCAAAGCAATAAAAGCACTATGCATTTCCCATACCAAGATACGACATAATGGCACATAGTTGTCCACAGTTCCCCTTTTGGAAAAATGAAGATGAGAACTACAAACTGTTAAAATAATTTTTATTATGCTCAAAGAAAAAATAATGTTATGTACTCTGTAAAAGAGTTAAAAGTCAACAAAAGACTACAGATATTTTATTGTCAGAAGCTTCCTAATACGGAAAGTACCACATGGCACACTTTGTTTGGTATCCAAACAAATCTCCTAATGCTGACAGGTCAGTTTTGATACAGAATAAAATCCTTTGTAAAATCTTCAGCAGGGACACACAGCATGGCTCAAAATATTGCTTTCTTTACAGTACGTGTTGAAAACTAACACTTATCTGTAAGTAGTAGAAATGAGTGGCTTAGAATGGCTACTTCAAGTGCTTTGTAGAACTGATACCTCAACCCTCTTCAGGTGGGAAGTGAAAACCAGAAGGAAACGTTATGTCCCCGCAGACCTCCTGTATTTGATTTTGTGAAAGAAACTGAGAACAACAACAAAAGATTTCCATAGTAAAACCCATTACTGTTCTAACAATCAGAGAGCATTTTTTGACATTTACAATGTATGGTTATGTGAGAATAAGAGTACTAACTTATTTTATTACCAGAATCTGTGACTGCAAAACTCTCAAGAAAAATATTTTGCCCTTAGTAGTAGAAAAGCTTTGCTAAACAAATGGTATACTCAATCTTTAATGATTAATTTGAAAGAACTTAATTATCTGATCCTATTGTCTCATTAGGGATGCATTGATTTAATAAACTGCAAAACAATAACTCCAAAGCACATATTATTTAACATTTCCCCCAGAAAAGATCATCCTTCAAGTGGAATGTAATGCCTTCCATATTCAGCATCTACAAGTAATTTGTGCATTACAGCTTCCAGAATTTTGAAAAAAAGCTGAACTTAATTTTACTGGTTAAGAAGTTCTTGATTTCTTCTGGACAGAGAGCTTGGTAACAGCAAGTACGCATGAACTGGTTTACAATTTGCTGGCTCTGGCATTAAGAGGAGGGTTTCCCAATGTGTTTTTAAAAAAAAAAAAAAAGCCAACATAAAGGCAGAAAGAAGGAATTGTAACAAGTATAAAGAAAGTAAAGGCTATCCTGCTAATACATTAAAAGACAGAGGTTATTCAGTGATACAGATAACTATGTGTAGGTATAAGAGACAAGAGAAAACATGAGAAGCTAAAGCAGGTGTGTATTAAATCTCTGGAAGCCACACAGTATATATGAAGTGTAAAAATATCAAGGAATTAAATGAAAAATATATGACAAGCTACTCAATGGAATTGCCTTAATAGGCAGTGGAAGCTATAAATACTGGCAATGACTGTTACGAAGCTCATGTTTATACGGAAAAATTCACCTGAACGGGAAGATAATTGAGGTGAAAAATAAAAAGCAGACATTCTTGAACTCTCTATATATGTAACTGCATAAAAAAGAATGCTTTACCGGAATAAGCTACTGATGTTTTTGTGACAGATGAAGGAGAAAATAGGTGGAACCAAAAAGGTACACCAATAAGGAAGTAAGCTGGATGTAAGTGCTATATTGCATGATCATGTGCTCAGCTGAGAGATGATAGATGAGAAACAGATTAACAAATAAGTATTTAATAAGAGATGTAGTATCCAAAAGTAAAATCCTACAGAATATCAATAATGAATTTTTAGAAGACTCTTCTTCTAGGCCTACCTATCCTACCTTTTGGTAACATGACTTTTGTTGAGACCTTGACAAATTAGAGATCTGAGCTATCATCAACAATATGAAGCTTAACTAAAGCAAGTGCTGGATTCTGCACCTGGGAAGGGTCAGCCCTGGCTGTACGTACAGACTGGGGGACGAGAGGCTGGAGAGCAGCCCCACAGAAAGAGATCTGGGGGTTCTGGTTGATGGCAAGTTGCACATGAGTCAGCAGGGTGCCCTGGCAGCCAGGAGGGCCAGCCGTATCCTGGGGTGCATCAGGCACGGCCCTGCTGGCAGGTCGAGGGAAGGGATTGTCCCACTCTGCTCTGCGCTGGTGCGGCCTCACCTCGAGTGCTGTGTGCAGTTCTGGGCACCACAGGATAAGAAGGACATGAAACTATTAGAGAGTGTCCAAAGGAGGGCTACAAAGATGCTGAGCTGTCTAGAGGGGAAGACGTCTGAGGAGCAGCTGAGGTCACTTGGTTTGTTCAGCCCAGAGAAGTGGAGACTGAGGGGAGGCCTCATGGCGGCCTGCAGCTTCCTCATGAGGAGAGTGGAGGGGCAGGCGCTGATCTCTTCTCTCTGGTGACAGCGACAGGACCTGAGGGAATGGCATGGAGCTGTGACAGGGGAGGTTCAGGCTGGATATTAGGAAAAGGTTCTTCACCGAGAGGGTGGTCAGGCACTGGAACAGGCTCCCCAGGGAAGTGGTCATGGTACTGAGCCTGCCAGAGTTCAAGAAGTATTTAGACAACGCTCTCAGACATCTGGTCTGATTTTTGGGTGGTCCTATTAGGAGCCAGGAGTTGGACTCAACTCCTTGTGGGACCCTTCCAACTCAGGATATTCTATGATTCTATAATACGCAGGTTTCTCTCAACGCTAAACAAAGAAAAAACCCTCTGGCTCTCTCTTCCCTCTAAAAAGCCCCTAGAAACAGCTGAGCAAGCAACAGCTTGCAATATAGCAAACAAAGAAAATACCGGTTTAAAGTTGAAATGATGCACTGACATCCAGGGGAACTTTCCATCTGTCATTTTAGCCTTTATACCCTTGGTACTATGCAACCACCTTATTTTACAAGAAAGCCATGACTTCTATCCTCCTAATCATTATGTTACTTTTGTCTCTGCTACTGAGCCTGAGATTCATACAAGTAACTGGATGTAACTCTACAAAGCATTAATTAGTACAACAGCAGTCATTTCTCATTCTCATTACCTACCAAAATAAACACTATATTACTATATTATAGTGAGAAAGAATAAATTTAAACTGTACTCTATGCAGCTACGGAACTGCTGCTGCAATGTAGATACCAATTAATTGCACACTGTGGCATGGACCACAGCAATGTTAAACAGGTGACGTCACGTTTAGCAGCAATGGTTTTCCTCTTCACATACTGGAGTGGTCACACCCTGCTCAAAGAATTCCTATATATAATACTGTTTTATATACTCAACACCTTTCTCAAGAGTTCTGAATATGACACATTTTCTGAAACAGATAATCTCTTGTATCTTCCTTCTTAAATTAGGAAGACAAATGAGAGATAAAAATATTACAAATAAATAAATAAATGAAATAACCAAACTGTAGAAACTGTTGACAGTCTGTGTTTGAAATAAATAGTCAAAAGGCACAAGTAAGAAACTGTCCTAGAGATAGGACACAAAAGGGAGTTTATTATCTTAATTATGTTTTTCTACCTTTTAGAAAAAATACACAGCTGAGAAAATGCAAAAGATGGTGTTTCAGATTACAGTTGTCAATCAAGTTTCAGAGTCTTTGTTTATCTGAGCATTAGACAAAAACCAAAAAAAAAATTACAGCCATAAGACAAAGGAATGCAGCTACTGACCAGCAAAGCACACTACCTGCGCAGCAAGAAGGTTTAAGAACATACACACACACACACAATCTCAAAAAGGACAGATGCGCAGAATTTAAAGTTGTATCAAAAGGCACAAGAGAAATCCCATCTGCCTTTCAGACACACGCCTCATTTTTCCCAGGAAAGATTCCTAGGTTTTCTGCTTTTTCCCTCTATTTGCAGCTGGAAAGCCATAGTCTGTGAAAATACTGATCCAGCATTCAAACTAAAGAAAGAGCCTAGCTTTCAACTACACTCTTCTTTCTATTTTGCCAGAACTAATGGAATATATAATAAGAGTTCATATAGGTGGCTATCAAAAAAAAATTTAGAGTTTTACCCTGGTGCTTTGTACCAGATAATAAAATACAAAAATACCATATACTGTGATCACAAAAGCCTGAATCCTGTAAGAAATCACACAGCAATTTTAAACATTAACACAATCTTATCAACAGAACTTTCAAGGACTGAATTTTACACTACTTCTCTCACTGGAAAATGAGATAAAACCCTGTCTATGACACGTGGAGGACACACGCCGTGTCCCTCTGTGGAATTCCCTGGCTTGCACATTACCACAATGGCATGTCCCATGCACCGGCAGCCAGAGGCCACTCTGCTCCCTCTGCAGAAAGATGCCACCCATATGAAGCAGGTTCCTGAATTACAGGTGAACCACAGCACGTCTGCTGCCGGTGCCATGAGGAGAACCCAGCGTTGGCGCGTTGGGTGAGCCAGAGATGAGCCAGGCCTCTGCTATCGCTGCTGGAGTGTCAGCACTGCCCCTTAGCCTGCTGAGACAGGCTGTTGGCGACCGCCAGCTTCAGTCCACACACTCATGAATCAATGCCAAGAGTATCTCAACTGGCTCTTTAAAGCAAATAGGTTTCTTTCCACTTTCTTTCTGGTGCTGCAGTTGCAAATTCAGATTTTGCTAAGTCAGATCACTGATTTAATATGAAAACCAGTAAACATTCCTGAACTAAAATTACACGTGAATTGTGTACTATGCTGCATAGAAGTTTTGCTCTGCATAATCCTCAATTACCGAAAGAAAAAAATAAAAGATTATTGAAAAGAAAGCTGAGCGACTTCTCACAGAAGTAATAAATTGTCTTTTTTTTTTTTTTTTCCAAAAAACATCTTATTTAAAGATATAGAAAGTGAGACAGTAATTCAGCCTGGAACAGTAGCTAGAGAGCATAAAAGAAAAACTCTTTTTTTTTTTTTAAGCAGAAAAATAAAGTGAACAAAAGTATAGCAGAAAATGTTAATATTACATAAAACATTAAAATTACATTTTTAAACAAAAGAGATTCAGCCACTGAAAGAAATAAGTCAAGGCACATTAAATTTAAGTTATAGCTGTTCCTGAAGCATCTGTGAGATTTATAAGATGTATCTCAACAACTTTTACATAAAAAGATTTATTTGTATAAATCTTCAGTTTGGACATTTCCTAAGCACATCCATATTATATTACAGGTTGTGCACAATGGGAGGTAACAGCAGTTTGTTGCTTTGGTTTAATTTATTTTTTTATTTTTCAATGTTTATTTGATAATGAGTTGGACTGTGTTGTCCGGTACTTGTATACTAGAATTGTAAATAAAACCTCAACAGCAAATTTCAGAGGGAGTTGTAAATAATGATTCTTTAGAAACGAAGATTATAAAAAAATAAAATAAATAAATAAACAAAGAAACACAACCTAGAGAGACAATTCCTGTTTTGGATTTACTTTGACAGTTACTTGGCTTTCCTAAGAATCTGCCTAGATGCAGTTTATTTTTAAATGAACACATTCTGCTTATTTATACTGATGACAAAACATCTACTTTTTCACTGCATCCAAAGCCTAGGAGACAAGCCTGGAGAGAAGTTCTATACGGAATGCTGTAACGCACCTTGTGGGAGTTTCATCAATCACAACAGAAATGCTTGAACAACTAATCATAACCCAGGAAAGTTTCTGCAGCATTGCTATAATAACTGTTATGTCTCTGGATGTGTGTGCTGTCCCAGGAGTATTGTTCTGGATCGATTAGCATCTTTATAATGAAATGCTCAATTACAGCTTTGAAATAGGTAATTACAAAGGGAGCATGTATTTTCCAGTTAGGGATTTTGTTTTGATTTTTTTTAATTATCAGTGCATGAAAGGCAACTGCAGAAGTTTTGACTGCACTGTCGCCTCTTTGGAAAGAAACTGTGTTTTGTTGCTCTCACTGTGCATAAGCTAAATTGAATTTCTAGTTATGGCTGGTATGGGAGTTTTATTTTCAACTGTCAGGGTGTGCAGCCGTCTGTAACCAATTTTTCAATATTTTGAAAAGCCTCATTTGAAGTACACAGTTGTGAATGACTTAGGGACCCTGTCATTAGTCAACAGGAAACTTTCAAAACACTTTCCAACTGTATTTCTTTGGAGTAAAACAAAGAAAAAAGTGTAGAGAAGACTATACACAAAGGATTTTCTGTAAAAAGGGCAAACAGTAAATTTTTGAGGCATGTCTGAGTTTGGGCTAATGTTTCAGACTCTCTTATATACACCACTGTATTTTGAAGACCACTGCATCATCTAATGTTAAAACCAATTTCTGCCAAGAAAACCAACTCATTTCTTCCTCAGAGTTAACAGCAACTGAGCGGGTGGGGAAAGTGCTTTTCATTTCAAGGGTCAGAAGTCAGGAGAAAAAACTATAAATATTTCCTTTCCTTTCCTTAGTACTGTGCATGCTGCAGCATGCCATTAATTTTAAAAGAGGCTTTCTACTTAAGAAACTTATTCAGCTGTTGAGATGATGAGTTAGTCTGTATTGCTTGCCTACCTCAGATGCTATAAGATACACTTCTGACAGGAAAATTACATACGCATTTATTTATTTAATTATTCATTTTTAAATGAGAGTAACAGCAACAATTGGATTAAGCAAGAAAATGCAAGGATTTCTTTCAAACAGTCTCTAACCCTTTGATATTCAGAACTGGAATTCCTCAGCACAATCCTCTGTCATATAATAGATCCATCACTGCTGCCAGCACAGGAATAAAGAGGCTTGTATAAACTGATACACACAGGTTGCTGGTTAAAAGACGAGAGGAAAAAAGCAGATATGCTTTATGTCTTAAACAGAATATAGATTATAGAAAGGTGATTTTTGAGGTCAACAGAAATAGGTGTAATGAGTTTTAGACACACGACATCCGTCCCTATTGATTTATATTACAATTAAATGGAGGCAAGGCTTAATATATGGCTAAAACCAGAAGGCTGGCATTAATTGTTTATAATGCAATTTTTTCCCTGTTAATAGGTAGAGAAAGAACACAGTGAACATTGAACAGCATTACAAACTACCACTCACAAAAAAAAAAAAAAAAAAAAAAAAAAACTGATTTGAACTTTTAGCAAGTACTCTAGGTACAAAAGTTCTCAATCTACTTTCACTTCCCCCATATGTTCAATTATATCTAGCATGCTTATCTAATATCAGCTTAACTCCTGATTCTGCTTGGAAAAGAATATCTTCCACTTGAAAAAATAACCAACATAGAATACTATTTTGGCATACCATTTTTCCATAACAGATTTTCTGCTCTGTCATGTGTATTCTCAATTGTGCTACTTGCATATATTTATTTTATACATAAATTTATTTTTTATTACCTAGAATAGAATAGAATCATAGAATCACTTAGGTTGGAAAAGACCTCTAAGATTATCAAGTCCAACCACTAGCCTAGCACTGCCAGGTCTGCCACTAATCCATGTCCCTAAGCACCACATCTACACATCTTTTGAATACCTCCAGGGATGGTGACTCAGCCACTTCCCTGGACAGCCTGTTCCAATGCTTCGCAACCCTTTCAGCGAAGAAATTTTTCCTCATATCTAGCCTAAACCTGGCACAACTTGAGGCCATTTCCTCTTGTCCTATCACTTGTTGCTTAGGAGAAGAGACTGACCCTCACCTTGCTACAGCCTCCTTTAAGGTAGTTGTATAAAGTGATAGGGTCTCACCTGAGCCTCCTCCTCTGCAGGCTAAACAACCCCAGCGCCCTCAGCCGCTCCTCATAAAACTTACTCTCCACACCCTTCATCACCTTCACTGCCCTTCTTTGGACACGCTCCAGCACCTCGATGTCCTTCTTGTAGTGAGGGGCCCAAAACTCAACACAGTAGTCGAGGTGTGGCCTCATCAGAGCCGAGCACAGGGGGAAACTCACTTCCCTAGTCCTGCTGGCCACACTAATTCTGATGCAAGCCAGGATGCTGTTGGCCTTCTTGGCCACCTGAGCACATTGCTGCCTCATTTCAGCCAGCTATTAACCAATACCCCCAGGTCCCTTTCCACCGGGCAGCTTTCCAGCCACTCTTCCCCCAGCCTGTAGCGTTGCATGGGGTTGTTGTGCCCCAAGTGCAGGACCCAGCACTGAGCCTTGTTGAACCTCATACAGTTGGCCTCAACCCATCGGTCCAGCCTATCCTTTCCTACCCTTGAGCAGATAACACTCCCACCCAACTTGGTGTGGTCTGCAAACTTACAGAGGGTGCACTCGATCCCCTTGTTCACATCACTGTTAAAGATTTTAAAGAGAACTGGCCCCAGTGCTGAGCCCTGGGAGACACCACTAGTGACCGGCCTCCAACTAGATTTAACTCCATTCACCATGATTCTTTGGGCCTGGCCACTCAGCCAGTTCTTTACCCAGTGAAGCATACGCCCGTCCAAGCCATGAACAGACAGCCTCTCCAGGAGAATGCTGTGGGAAGCAGTGTCAAAAGCCTTACCAAAGTCTAGGTAGACAACATCCACAGCCTTTTCCTCATCTACTGAGTGGTCACCTTGTCCTAGAAGGAGATCAGGTTAGTCAAGCAGGACCTGTCTCTCATAAACCTGTGCTGACTGGGCCTGATCACCTGGTTACGCTGTATGTGCCACATGATGGCACTCAAGATGATCTGCTCCATAACCTTCCCTGGTACTGAAGTCAGACTGACAGGCTTATAGTTCCCTGGGTCCTCCTTCCGGCCCTTCTTGTGCATGGGCGTCACTTTTGCTGGCTGCCAGTCAACTGGGACCTCCCTGGATAGCCAAGACTGCTGATTAATGATGGAAAGCATCTTGGAGAGCACTTCCACCAGCTCCCTCAGTACCCTTGGGTGGATCCCATCTGGCCTCATAGACTTGTGTGCATCTAAGGGATGTAGCAGGTCACTAACCAAGCTCAGTGGTGTAGTTGATAAAACAGAAGAGAGGGATGCTATCCAAAGGGTCTTGGACAAGCTTGAGAAGTGGGCCCACAAGAACCTAACGAGGTTCAACAAGTCCAAGTGCAAGGTGTACTTCAACTTGGAGTTGAATTTACTATCCAGTAACACATAAATGCTAACTGAAATGCAAGCCTTTCTCAAATGACTTCAAACAAATGTTCTGCGATCTGCTTTCTTCTAAACTTCTCCCCAGAGGTGGAGAGAAGACTTCCTGAAGTTCCTCAAGGGGAAAAAAAAAATTCATATACTGATACCCAATCATCATACTTAAAATCAATTTGTATAATGTTAATCTGCACAAAAGATCACTACACAAAATTGCCACGGGAATACATTTACAACTGACATTTCATTCAGAAAGAAACTTATTAGAGAAAGTTTAATATAATGTATCATGATCAGGGTACAATAATTTTTGCAATTCTCACGCAGAAACTGTTGGTATATGGTATTATTACTCATATTCCCCATTCTTCAAATATTATTTAAATATATTCAACAATTCTATCTTAGTTTCAATGTACTATAAGAGTTTTAGCACACAGGTACAGTTAAAAAATAATACTTTCATATTCTTAGGTGCCTTTTTAACTACACAATCATCACTGTCACCCTCAGTGGTTCCTATCTCTTCCTCACAGTGATACCCAAGATGCCTGAAAACCCGTGGAAATTAGACACATCTAAATACATGTTATAGAAAAGAGGGAATGGAGGACTGTGAAATGATGTTGGAAGAAATGTCTGCTTTAGAGAGTGAAATGACAGCATACAGAATAGGTATGCTACATTCCTGTAGCAACGTTCAACTGCGCACACACACAGTGGCATTACTCCTGTGTCCCCATTTTGCGTTTCATCAGCGGAAGTGATCTGCAGTATGGCTTATTAACGGAGCTGCAATGAAGCAAATCATGAGCAAACGCTGTGCTTACATACTCTCTGGAAATGGGATTCTTTCCTGACTCAGTATCCCAGACATCACATTAGACCCTGATCCTAACCGACTGTATGGTACCCAACATCCCACTTAGTCAAAACAAGGCCAACAAACACCAGAGCAGGCTGTAATGTTTAGGTAGCTGAGATAAATAGACTCATCGCTCCAGTGCCTCACAAGAGGTGAGTTCTCCAAATCTTGTGTGATGGCTGTGGCTTTTCATGTAAAAAAAAACTCTGCACCACTAAGGCACAGGGACAACCTACTAAGTAGTAAAAGACTACAGTCACTTCCTTTGAAAGTGGATCTACAAAAGTATTTGTATTTCCCTGACCCAAAATCACTTGCACATCCACTCTGCAATAGGATGGCAGTCTTCACCACACCTATCATGCAACATATTTGTGCTGCAAGAAACAGGAATTATCATACTGACTAATTATCAGGCAGACTTTTGAAAGCAGAACCTATTTGACTGACTCTTGGTTTGTTTGCTTTTTTCTTCTGACTTTCTTGCTGAACTTTTAATATGAAAGAATCATATCTATTAGCAAAACTTTCTGCTGTCATAATACAGATACAAAATTCAATCAGCACTTCTAATAAACTGGGAACTGGAAAGACAGCATTATCTTTTTCCTTAGGGTGATTTCAGCACGTTTCTTTTGAGTCAGCTGCTAAATCAGAATTTGTTGATGCCTACAGTTGAATGCTATGCATGTGATGAGGTTGTATTTTTACACATATATGGATTTACTTATATAGATATATTCAAATTGATAGATGTATTTACTTATACATATGTAAATCATCAGAACGAAATTAAAAAAAATACAGAAAAGGCATTTGTTTCAGGTTAAAAGTTTTTACCTGTCTAAAAGGAGATCATGGCTGTGGTTTAACTACAGCAGGCAGCTAAGCACAGCACCACACTACTTGGTAGAATCCTCACTACCATATAGCTGCTCACGCAGTCCACTGCAGCAAGGTGGGGGGAAGAGAATCAGAAGGGAAAAAAAAGAAAGCTTGCATGTCAAGAAAAAGAGAGTTAAGGAAGGAAGGAAGGAAGGAAGGAAGGAAGGAAAGAAAGAAGGAAAGAAATGAAAGAAAAGAAAGAAAGAAAGAAAGAAAGAAAGAAAGAAAGAAAGAAAGAAAGAAAGAAAGAAAGAAAGAAAGAAAGAAAGAAACAAAGAAAGAAAGAAAGGAAAGAAAGAAGGAAAGAAAGAAGGAAAGAAAGAAGGAAAGAAAGAAAGAAAGAAAGAAGGAAAGAAAGAAAGAAAGAAAGGAAAAAAAGCAACACAAGGGACAAATGTGATGCAAAAAGCTATTGCTTACCACTAGCTTACCATTGTCCAGCCAGACCCCAGACCAATGGCAGCCCTGGCAAACCTCTCCCGCAGCTTTTATTGCTGAGCATGATGTTATACAATATCAAATGACCACGACGTCATACGGTACCAGACATCTCTTTGGTCAGTTTGGGTCAGCTCTCCTGGCTGTGTCCCCTCCCAGCTTCCTGCCCACCCCCAGCCTCCTTGCTGGCAGGGCAACACAAGAAGCAGAGAAGACCTTGACTCGGTGTAAGCACTGCTCTGCAACAACTAAAATCATCCATCTGTTATCAGCACTGTTCTCTTTACAATTCCAAAATATAGCTTCATACGATCTAGTATGAAGAAAATTAACTCTATCCCACCATAAACCAGCACAATCATACTAAAATCTGTTTGATGATGAAAAAATGCAGATATAAAGCTAAATTTAAAAAATATATTACTTGTGTTTCAAGCAAGGAAAACTGGACTGAATTTGGTAAATATTGCCTGTTAACTCGTGGCACCTGCTTTCAGTTCTTTGGGGAGGATTCTCCAGAGTGCTTCTGCCATTGCTCTCATTCTAAAGAGCATAAACCATCTACTGAATTTTCATCAGCAGACTGTGACATGACAGGAGGCATACAAGAAATGAAAATGACATGATACAAACATGTATGTTTATTTATATTATATTTAACAGTTATCCTAAAAATGCTAATGTATAAAAGGTGCATATGAGTTTATTATATATTAAACATATAATACTATGTTTTACATATGTGATAAATAATTTATTATTTATCTTACTTGTATTGTAAAAAAAAATTAACAATAAATAAATATACACCTTACATCTTTTATGGTAGCATTTTTAGGATAATTGTTAAACATGTTGTGTAGGAGTTCTCAGAGACCTCTATTTGATAAAGGCTCTCATTTCCATCTCATTTAATGCTTACGCTCCTCCCCAACTTTTTTAAATGCTTCTTCATATAGGTGAACATAAAAGGACATAAGTTCCTTA